>CM066992.1:53634835-54234835 GCA_033977485.1 Hydrangea macrophylla | reverse complement strand
AATATGTTATCTAGTATCTAAGAAATTGATGTATATGATTACATTATCTAATACATTAATATAAGATATATTACTATATGATATGGTGTATTGATGTGTTGGATTTCCTATTGCGTATATAAAGGCCCCTCATGTAATATTGTAGTAATGACTAGGGATGGCAATTTCCCCGAATAAGATGGGGCCCCGCCCCTCCCCGCCCCACCCCGCCCCTTCCCTTTCCTAATGGGAAGGGTTTGGGAAAGAAATAAAAGGGTTAGGGGCGGGTATGGGGGGTAGGGGTGAGAAGTTGCAAAACCCACCTGCCCCGATTATATACGTACAAGTTATGTATTTATTGTTCTTTCCTTGCTTTAGAGGTTAAATATAATCCTAGCCGTTGCTCTTTATGGGAAATAGGCACAGATCCCTAAATCCAAGGCCTAGTAGTGAATTGTAGAACTTTCTTTGCAATAGAACATTCATTTCGTCCAGCAAAAATCTCTCATCTTCCTAACCTCTCTCTCTCTTTCCTTCCTTGTGCTATCTCAATCCACAAATTGTAGCCAAATTACTTACTAGTTTCCTTTCTTTAGTTATCTATTTTCCTTCTCAGTCCACATATGGACTCTCTCTTTCTCTCTCTTGTTATATAGATGTATATACATATATATACACATCCGTATGTGGATCTCTTGCTGTTCTTTGATCCATGGCATTGTCAGTCACTGATCAAGCATGATAGTCTTCTTCTCCGATCCATGCCATCATCGGACGCCGATAGTCATCTCACAGCTTTCTCGTTGGTCACAAATCATGTAAGTGCATGGTACAGTCTCTCTCTCTATCCCTTCCATGTATAAACGCTGAAAATGTAGATGATTATGCTTGATTTTGTTGCTATGCGGGGCGGGTGGGTTGGCGTCTAGGCGGGTTGGGGTTGGGTCGGGATGTGGTGGTCTTCCAGACGGGGCGGGGGAGTGCAGCTAGTGAGCGGGGCGGGATCGGGGAGGGGGTACCTCGTCCCATACCCGCCCCGTTGCTATCCCTAGTAATGACTTCCAATACAAGAGTTTCTTTTATTTTATAACATGGTATCAGAGTAGGTACTCTCTTTCAATCTTCCGCTTCGCTGGCGGGCGGGGCGACCTTGCCGCTCCGCCGGACATCACTCTTCAATCTTATATGTTCTATTTCTTTTTCTCTGTTTTATTAAATGAATGGATTATTGAAATAATATATCAATCCTTTTGTTTTCCCTAGTTCACGTGGGTTGTTTTGGAATCCAAAGTAGACCATAATCTAGTGTGGCAGTCCTCACTCACTCTCAGCCTTGCCCCCAAACTTTCTAAAATTTCAATTTCAGCCCCCAAATTTTGAAATTTTCAAATCAGCCCCCACAGTTTTTTTGGAATTTACAAAATCACCCCCACAATATTCAGACATGACATAATTTTTTGACTATGTTTTGTGCAGCCCATGGACTACCCTTGTTTTGCTTATGGTGATTCTCTTTGATTATATAAGACTTTGTTTGGTCCTTGTTTAGTTGTGGTTGAGTGATTTGGGCTACTGTTTAGTTCGGTTTGGTTAAATTTCAACTCGATAGTCTTGGATGACGCATTACAAGATTTGTTTTCACTGTTCTTGGGCTGAAATTGGTGATTTTGTTGTGGGTTTTAGTCCCACGCTTTGCTTCGTTGTTGGTGAATTGTTTTCACCTTGGCCAATATTGTGGATATTATTGTTCCACAATTACTCGTTGTTGTTGGTGGTGGATGTTGTCTTTACCTTGGGCAATCTTGAGAATTTTTATATCCCACTCATTGTTGACATCACCATTTTCACACTTATTATAGTTTGGTTTCGGTTGTAATTTTTTTCATTCTAAACTTCGATTGTAATTTTCATTACCACCTTCAGTTTGAGGAGAGATTTGAACACGATGATGTGTAAGGGAAAATTGTGCCCTAAATTTACATTGAGGGGGGGTGGTATTGAAGATATCTTGGAAAAGCTGAGCCGGTCAACTGTTGATCATCATTTTACTCTCAAATGCAAGTTGGACACTTCAAAAAATTCCGTGTGCCAACTTGAGGGGGAGTGTTGGAATATGCTAGAATAAAATATGTTATCTAGTGTCTATGAAATTGATGTACATGATATTATATTGTATTGATGTGTTGGATTTTCTATTGCCTATATAAAGGCCCCTCATGTAATATTGTAGTAATGACTTCCAATACAAGAGTTTCTTTTAATTTATAACAAACTCGAAGTGCCTTCCTTTTGTATGCAAACATGGATATAGAATATAGGAGCATACCAACAAACATCAAATGTCAAAAAAAAAAAAAAATCAGTATCAAGCAATGAATTACAGACAATCCAGCAATATTACTCATCTAGGAACATAATTCTTCCATTAAAAAACTTTAGTTTTTGGAGGCTGATAGGAGGAACAAAAAGACGGGAATATTATAATATGGTCATTTAGGTTGAAAAGAAGGTGCCGTTTATTGCAAAAGAGTGAAGATAAGAAACATACCCTTCTTTCCCAGTATGGAAGGAAGCAAACAAAGTCATAAACCGGAGTAATGGTTGATACCAAACCAACATTGAGCCCCGTAAACAACAACAGTGCTGTCATTGGCCGAGTTCTATGTGGCATCCTTCTATATGATTAAACTTCGAGTTCTGCAAACCATTCCATAATAGAGATATAGCCATGACATGAGAATAAGACTAGCACATAAAGGCATGTAAAGTTTACCTTATAAAGTGAATAACAGAGTAGAAACTAACACAAAAATAAAACAGCACAATGATCAACAATCTCACTAAATGAACTAAGCCCAAGCAAAGAGCACTAGGTTCAATTTACCCAAAAGGGCCAAAACAAAAAGTACCACTTCAAAAAGCTAACTTAGATTTTCACAAAACAACTAATCCTAGGCCTATAAGTTACTTAGGGAGCTGCTACACTCATAAATGTCTTTTACTGCCCATGTTTACATACCTCCACCCCTTGATAAATATCCAACTTTAAGAATCACACAAGTAATCTAAATGTTGCAAGCTAGAATCCTTTCCCCTTGACTTTCTCCTTATATAATAACCAAAGACGCACCCCATTCCAAAACCAAAAGTGAGGACACCCAAACATCTCCTTAGACCTCTCTCTCTCTCTCTCTCTCTCTCTCTCTCTCTCTCAAAAAGATGGTATACACTCATGAAAAAGCCGTAGTGCCTCCCAATGTCAAAGCATGGCGTTGGCAAGCTCACCTAAAAAATTCAAGTCTAGAGGCATGTTCTGTTTAAATAGCATCAAATGACCACAAGAAGATCCTCAACTAACAATCCTTGCTTATTACCAATCCTAGAAAACAACCCAACAAGTCTTTTGGTTAGCTTCGAACTCCGTGAGCCCTTTTGGTATCAGCTACATCCAAAAAGCCATTTGTTACTTTGGTCACCTTTCCTACGTAAGCCAACTATAAGATTTCAGGTCACCAATCTAAACCAAGACATTTTAATGAAAACTAAATGTCCACCCCAAGCAGCATTAGAGTAAGCTTACTTATTGTCACACACAAACACTAAATTGGTGTAGTTCACCACCATTCTGCCACACAAAGTACATGTTAAGAACTCTGGCCTTTACCACTGAGGAAACAAACATCACTCCATGTCCTGGAGCAAAATGTGCGATGCAACTTGAAGTTGTGCAAATACTTTTAGTGGCAATTAGGACGTTAATAAAGTTTTAAGGATGGACAAATGATTTACTAACTGCGCACACTGAATCTACTTTTCCTGAGACATCCATTCTTCCATAGGATTGAGAGGTTATATATCTTTGCTAGGGTTTTTGACACTACAATAATATCCCAGGCAGCAATAAGGTGAGGTGTTGATATGTTAAGGAAGCAACCGAGGCCAAATTGTCTGCGAATCAGGGATGTCATAAGTGTTACTCCCTCGGTCCCTCTGGGCTTTTTTATTTTTATTTTTTATTTCATGATAAATTTTTTATTACCCTTAATGATTTTGAGATTACCTAACAAAAAGTAAAAGTAAAGAAAAAAAAACAGGTAAGGATATTTCTGAACAATTGCATTTTTCGCATTTCCCTCTCACACCGAAAAGACAAATTCAAAAAATATAGGATACGGTTAGGATTTTTTGAATAAAAAAATATAATTTAATTTTAATAAAAAAAAAAAAAAAGAAAAGAAGAAAGGAGGATTAAACATTTCCATTACATTACATACGATGTTCTAAAAATAGCTAAGGTAGGTAGGTAGGTAGGCGGCGGTGGAGGGGGCCTATCGCCTAGACGAGAAATTAATTTTCAAATCAAAATTAATAATATAGATAGAGACAAATTGTCATCATATAAACAACAAAACTCACAATTATCGACAAACTAAATTTCTAATTCATTCTTCTCCGTGTCATCAAACCGCCCCAAACTTTTCGGTATCGTAGTTGACCGAAACGAAAACCCACAACCAGGAATCACGAAATGAAGTTTCGTTTTTCAGTGGTGTGTTTCGTTCAATGTTTCCAATGAAACGAGAGTAATCAATCATGTTCAGAGAGATATAGAGAGAGAGAGACCCATCCCATGTGAAAACAACTGAAAAGTAAGTGGGTTTCAAATTTCAATCAATTTGGAATCAATCAAAAAGTGATGGGTAATGAATAAATGCAAAATTGGGGAAAACCAGAGAGAGAGAGAGAGAGAGAGAGAGAGAGAGAGAGAGAGAGAGAGAGAGAGAGAGAGAGAGAGATTCTCTGAAATTGATTTTGAGGGATGTTGGTTGTAAATCACTTACCTGGTTTAGGAGTCTCTACTCCAACACTCTTCGTCCGATATAGACTAGGGTTTGCCTTGCAGTCATTCACTCTTCTTCTTGGCCTTCGCTGGAGGCTCCTCCTGCCTTTGCTGGTTTGGTCTCTCCACTCTCCTCTCTCTCTTTTCCCTGTCTCGAGTTGTTACTTTAATGGTGCAATTACACTAATTAAGGTATGCCTTAATTATACTGACCTCCTCTCTATTTTGAAATACTAGGTATAACCCGTGCCTAAAGCCACTACCGAACAAATTTAACCATGCATACGTTCTGTCAATACCTAATTCTACGTGCTTTCGGCATTTAACACAATCACACATCTATTTTAACAGCAAAAAAAAAGACAACATTATCCACTAAAAATCTAAAATGCCACAACTGGAAAATGCAACAAAAACAAAATATCACAGGCTTACAGGCAAGCACTATAAAAAGGCACACAGGTATGGCATAATACATCAAAGTCATCACTATTATCAAACAATTCCACCTGCCCTTTGTAATCCCTTCCTCTTTCAATATTACTAAGAACTTTCAACTTTCAAGACACCACGAAATCTGCATAATACAAACGGATTATGATAATGGAAAATACTAAAGATATATCTCAATAATTGCATTTGATATGGAGAAACACCACCACAATGATCACACTTACTCACAAATTAGGGAAAAAACAATCTACGGATAGGGGAAGAAAATATCGGTATGTGTTCGCACCTTCCATGGTATGGAAACCATGAATCTCCCACCCTGCAAGAAGTTCAGGGTTAAATACTCTCCCAAGCAGCCCTGTTTCATGGTATATTCTCCTCCAAGCTTCACTTACTTTTTTAGTAAGGGATTGTTTGGGTATTATCCATAAAGCTTCGGACAAAGCCAATGTTATAAATGATTAAAAAAAAACTAAAAAGCTAAAATAGAGGGCATAAGGGGCTGCTTGGGTTGAAATATACTAATCATTTTACCTGCATTTTGGAATCATCATTTTTATTCTTTTGTAGCTCCAAGAACCACTATACTCATAAATCCCAAAAGCACTTCTAGGACTCAAAGTATCTGAAACAAAGTTGAGAAAAGTTAATTTTGGTGGTGACTGCATCCCTGAAGTTTGAATGATTGAAACAATAGCCTATGCTCAATCAAAGTTAGGAGTAATGCATGTAATTAGATATGTGAGAACGTATTATTTCTTTACAGTTTTATCAAGGTTGCACTTAATTGGTGTATAAATTGAGTCCCACAATCATTTTCTATCTAAAAGTAAGGCATATTTCACGACAAATTACAATTTTTATAACTTGGAGAGAGGAGTACGGTAATTTAAGAATTTATGACAATTATGATTCCCAAACAATTATTCAAACAAACAACTACATAGAATCGAGAAAAATCAACAAACCATTTGTACCTCATGGGTGTTTTCAAGCAAGGAATTGTCAAATCCAGTTCACAGAGAAAAAAGGCATACGATCCCGTGCTTAATCACTGAACCAAGCAGAGGATTAAGAAGGGAAAAAAAATTGAAACCCAAAAAGTGTTAATATGCAGCTGAAAAAGAGGGGAAAAAGAACTACTTAGAAAAGAGCAAATTCCCACACAGCAAGAACTGTTTAGCACATTCCCCCATTCCAGCACATCAAGCATAATATAAAATAGCACACCACTATCTTCGACACCCAATTGATTACTGAAACCCAATTATTTTACTACGATTAAACAGAGTACCTATATTAATTGTGTCAAGGGAATAATAATAGAAAAGAGGTTAGTTTACATGATTTTACTGAAACCCAATTCGCTGCATTGGCGTGTGGTATTCTGTCACACCCGTCCCGGAAAATGCATTCATTTTAAAATGCATATTTGATTTGTGAGAATTATTAATGTTGATTAATAATTGAGGAATTGGTTGACCATGGTCAACGAAGGGTGTCAAGTGAGGACACGGTGATTCGATATCCATTGAGGCATTCGTAAGATTCATATGACATTTATGTGATTAAATGTTATTTGAAATATCTGGTATTTTATGAATAGTAATTCACCTGTGTAGTATAATTCTGGTAAATTTTGATTTGGTTATATCATTTTGAGAACTGTGGTGAGAACGTGAGTGCCACGTTAACTAAAAAGGTAGGTTGTGTAGAGATTTCACTGAATATAGTTTTCGGACGTTATTTTGGACCCAAACGAGACTTAGTCAAAAACTTTTGAAAATTCTAATTTTCACTCGTAAAGGCCTAAAATGGATGTGTGCGACGTTTCAGGATTTAATTAGAAGTTTTGAGAACTCGCGGGGTGGTAAACACAATTCTTTGAAAGTTTTTCTATAAATAGTGGTGGATGAGATTTCATTCTCATCCAAACTTGAAATATCTAGAGAGAGAGGAGAGAGAAAGGAGATTGGTTTCCTACGAGCTTTGCGACTGCAAACGGCGACCGTTCGTCCGTCAGTTTTCAACCAAATTCTAGATTTGAACTCGCGAAGGTAAGACCTACGTTTTGATACTACTTAGGCCACGTTTGGCAAAGTTTTTCTGAAAAGTTAATTTTAAGAATCTGGGAAAAACATGTTTATACTTGTAGGAATCGTTTAAGATCGGAGATCTGACGTTTATTTGGTCTTCTTGTACTTCTCCTGAAGTTTGAGAGATATAGCTCGAGGTATGAATTCCGAACCTATGTAATATAGACAATTTGGGATGTTTTAGATATTTTGTATGATTTGTGATCCGGGCAAACTTATGTGTTAAATTAGGCCCGTTAAATTTAGCGAGTACGTATAGAAAAGCACGGTGACATGATTATGTGAGTATGCTAAATGTCTATGTGGGTCAAAGGGGAGTTTGATATAATTTTACGCCGGTGCACGCCTCTCGATGTTTGAGAGTTTACAGTAGTGACTACTACTTGCTTGGTGTGGGAAGTGGCCAACCAGAGCAGATGGATGCAATGGTTGAGTGATTCTTGGCTAACCATTGGCATCGCGGTTTAAGATTTAAGACTTGCCGATATACTGGGTGAATGCGTATCTCTCTCCCCGGAGACTAAATTATGTGAATTAGATATTTAAAATATGAATTGCCCATATGCATTTGTTTAGAATTGTACGCTCAGCATATAGCTGAGCAGTGGAGACTTCCTCCATTGCAGGTGAAAAGAAAAAGGGCAAGAAGAAGCGTGAGGAGTAAGGCCGAGGAACGCCGGGGGAAAACACTTGTATATGCTTTTGTTTTAAATCCTAAACTTGTGTAAGGATTGAGAATTTTGTACTTGTGGTAATAGAACCTTAGATTAGCTCCACAGCACTGTAATTGAACGTCTGTAGTTATGTGTGGCATGTTGAAATCAGTAGTAGTTGTGATTATTGTTTGTATTAAGGGGCATGAGTTGTAAATTTTCAACACAGGGCTGCCAGCAGAGGAGCAGTCGACTGGACCCCCTGATCAGTCGACTGGACCTCGTGGGATTGAGACACTGTAAGGGAATTATATAAAAGCAGTCGACTGGACCTCTTGGACAGTCGACTGAACACTGTTAATGTTGGCTACTGCTTCTTAGAATATAAAAGCAGTCGACTGGTTTCAGAAAGCAGTCGACTGTGCAGTCGACTGGACCTCTGTTGAGATTTAGTGTTTTAGTTTCTGCCAGGCACAGTCGACTGGACCCTAGTACAGTCGACTGGGCAGTCGACTGAACCTCTGTGTTCAAAACTGTTTTCTTTTGAAGTGCTTTCCGTTAGCCAAAACTTTTTATAACTCTATTTTCAATAGATTCGTCCACTCTGAGGGAAATGTTTCCTAAGTTTTAAACTACCAGGGTTGTTTTAAAGAAATTCTTTCCGCTGCGTATGATTATATGATTGTTTGGATGAGCCTTGGTGGCGTGCCACGTGTCCTATTTCCACGCATAGTGGGATGGGTCGTGACATTTATTGGTATCAGAGCTAGAGGTAACAAAACTTTGGGAACGTTCGACGACGAGTGGAGTGTTGAGTGGATTGCCACATGTTTTCAATTGCATTCATGCATCTTAGAGATGTTTGATGCATATGGATGTTGTTTTACATACATACTATTGTTATTGTTGTACATGCATAGTGTTTATGCATTGAGAACTACAGGACTATAATCATGAGTGACGAAGAACGAGAATTATCGCCACATACTCGCCGAATGAATGAAATGGATGAAATGATGGGGAACATGGGAGAGATGATACGAAATATAGCGGACAGATTACCTCCAACACCTCCATTGGAGCCAGAACCGATAGTTGTAGTACATGCGCCTGAAAATAGGGGTATGAGGTCAATATCAGAACAGTTTGCCCGGAAGAAACCGATGGAATTTCATGGGACACCCGACCCAACGCTCGCAGAACATTGGATCATGGATATGGAGAGAATTTTCCGATCGATTCCGATGACCGATAAGGAGAAAATTGAGAATGCCAGTGATGTACTTAAGGGTGAAGCCCATAACTGGTGGGTGAACGTCCTAGACCAAAGAGCACCAATAACTTGGGAGGGATTCAAAGCAGAGTTTAATCGCCAATTCTTTCCAAGGGATGCTCTTAATGCGAAGAAGAGAGAGTTTGATAATCTCCGACAAGGAGATATGACTGTGACGGAATACACTTCAAGGTATAACGCTTTGTTGAGGTTTGGAAAAGGGTCTATGTTGACAGAAGAAGATAGAGCAAGGAAATATGAAGATGGGTTGAGGGATAATATCCGCTTGAGGGTTGAAACCTATGAACATTCAACTGTAGCAGCAGTACAACAAACGACACTTGTAGCCGAAAGTGGAATGGAGAGATCGAGGCAAAATCAACAAAACCAACAAGGAAAGAGAAACCACGAGGGTAATGACCGGAACTATGGTGGACCTTTTAAGAGGCCGTTTGCAAGAGGCTCTAACTCTAGTTTCAGTGGGTTCAGGAAGCCGACAAGTAACATACCGTTGTGTCCATTGTGTAATCAGCCACACACCGGTCGATGTTTTATGACAAATTTCCAGAACAAAACCCAAGGGATGAACAGTGCAAGTGCTACACCCGAAATGAGGGGCAAGTGCTACGATTGTGGGATGTTTGGACATCAATCCAAGGAATGCCCGAGGAAGCGTCCTCAGCAAGGAGCTAGTTCTATGGCTTCTAGTGGGTCGAAGCCTAGACAGACTAACAATGGGGGACAAAGAACTGAACAACGTCAAGGAAGAGCTTATCAAATGACCCTAGGAGATATGACTGCTTCAGAGACAGTGGTCTCAGGTATGGTGCTTGTATGTTCACACTTAGCACGCATACTTGTTGACTCAGGATCTACACATTCGTTTGTATCACATGTCTTTGTTGAAAATTTGAATGTTAAATCGACACCGTTAGGATATGAATTGTCTATTGCTGTACCCCTTAGTAAATCGATAATGACGTCTACTGTATATAAGAACTGTGAAATCAAATTAGGCGAGAAGTTGATGACCGTAGACCTTATACCGATTGTGGTGAATCATTTCGATGTGATATTGGGGATGGATTGGTTAGCCCTTAACCAAGCTACGATAGATTGTGAGCGGAAAGAAGTTAATTTTCGATCACCAGTATATGGGAACTTTTGTTTTCAAGGGAGTGGGGTTACACCTCCGCCGTACTTGGTTTCAGCTATCCAAGCAGGAAAATTATTGAAAAAGGGATGTCAAGGATTCCTATGTTCAGTGACTGATGTCTCAGCGACCGAATTAAAAGTAGAAGACATTCCGATAGTACGAGAATATCCAGATGTATTTCCTGATGAGTTACCAGATGTTCTTATTGAGAGAGAGGTCGAGTTCACTATTGAGGTTATACCAGACTCAAGGCCGGTATCCAAAGCACCGTATAGAATGGCACTAGTAGAATTGAAGGAACTGAAAGTTCAATTGCAAGAGTTACTTGACAAAGGTTTCATCCGACCAAGTATTTCGCCGTGGGGAGCTCCAGTGTTGTTTGTAAAGAAGAAAGATGGTTCAATGAGAATGTGTGTGGATTATCGGGAATTGAACAAGTTGACAATCAAGAATAAGTATCCACTACCCAGAATTGATGATTTATTTGATCAACTTCGTGGGGCACAAGTATTCTCCAAGATAGACCTGAGATCGGGTTATCATCAATTGAAAGTGAAGGCTGAAGATGTTGAGAAAACAGCTTTCAGAACGCGTTATAGACACTACGAGTTCTTAGTTATGCCATTTGGGGTTACTAATGCACCAGCTGCGTTCATGGACCTTATGAATCGAGTATTCAAAGATTATTTGGACGACTTTGTGATTGTATTCATTGACGATATCCTTATCTATTCACCTAGTGAGATAGAACACGAGAACCACTTGAGGTTGATACTTCAGAGATTGCGAAAGAAATAATTATTTGGGAAATTCAAGAAATGTGAATTTTGGTTACCTAGCATTACTTTTCTTGGTCACGTGATTGACAAGAATGGAGTATCAGTTGATCCTCACAAAGTAGAAGCTGTATCAAATTGGCAAAGACCGACTTCCGTATCCGAAATTCGAAGTTTCTTGGGATTAGCGGGATATTACCGCCGTTTTATTGAGCATTTCTCGAAAATTTCATTGCCTATGACAAGATTGATGAGGAAGGGAGTTACATTTGAATGGAGTCAGGAATGCGAGGACAGTTTTCAAGAATTGAAGTCACGATTGACGAGAGCACCTATTCTGACAATACCATCTGGAACTGAAGGATTTGTGATCTATAGTGATGCGTCGCATAAAGGGTTGGGATGCGTATTGATGCAAGGTGGTAAAGTGGTTGCTTATGCTTCTAGACAGTTGAAGACACATGAGGTTAACTATCCGACCCATGATCTTGAATTAGCCGTAGTAATTCATGCTTTGAAAATTTGGAGACACTACTTGTACGGGGAAAAGTGTGAGATATTCACGGACCATAAGAGTTTGAAATATATTTTCACCCAACGGGACTTGAATATGAGACAGCGAAGATGGTTGGAATTGATGAAGGATTACGATCTATCGATTGAGTACCATCCGGGAAAGGCAAATGTAGTAGCCGATGCGTTAAGCCGGAAGACGACAAGGAACTTAGCCGACGAGCTAACACAACAAAAAGAATTGGTCAAGGAAATGGAGCGTTTGGAACTGGATGTAATTTCAGAGACCAACGGTGGCTTAATGATGGCGATCACAGCACACCCAAACATTCTAGATGAGATTAAAACAGAACAGTTCAATGATGTTTACCTGTGTAGAATGAGAGACGAGATACCTTTGGGAAAACGACCAGGGTTTATTATGAAACAAGGAGTATTAGTACTTGGGGATCGTTTGTGTGTACCGAACGTAAAAGACTTGAAAGAGCGACTTTTAGAGGAGGCTCACAGTACTAAATATTCAGTTCATCCGGGAAGTAACAAGATGTACCGAAACTTGCGAGAAAACTTCTGGTGAAGAGGTATGAAGCGGGAGATTGCTAAGTTTGTGTCCGAATGTTCAGCATGTCAACAGGTGAAGGCAGAAAAACAAGTACCTACAGGACTACTACAACCATTACCAGTGTCAGAGTGGAAATGGGATGAGATTACGATGGATTTTGTATCCGGATTTCCGCGATCGCATAACAAGAACGACAAAATTTGGGTTATAGTTGACAAATTGACGAAATCAGCTCATTTTCTTCCAATTAAGACGACTAAGCCGTCCAAGTTAGCAGAGTTGTATGTGAAAGAGATTGTAAGACTACACGGGGTTCCAACAGTGATTATATCGGATCGTGATAGTAGTTTTACATCAAGGTTTTGGGGAAGTTTGCAAGAAGCTATGGTTACGAAGTTGAGTTTCAGTACCGCATTTCATCCTCAGACCGATGGACAGTCAGAGCGGACGATTCAGACCTTAGAGGATATGTTGAGATTGTGTGTCCTAGATTTTGGGAGTGATTGGGAGAAACACTTACCATTAATCGAATTTTCTTACAACAACGGTTTTTAGTCAAGTATCGGGATGGCACCGTATGAAGCTTTGTATGGACGTAAGTGTCGTTCACTGGTTTGTTGGACCGAGGTTGGGGAAAGAAGATTGATAGGACCTGAGATAATACAGTTGACTACTGAGAAAGTGAAGTTAATCCAGGAGCGACTTAGGGTGGCTCAGAGTCGTTATAAGAGTTATGCGGACTCTAAGCGACGACCGATGACATTTGAAGTAGGAGACTTTGTGTACTTACGAGTATCACCTTCGAAAGGCATTGTCCGATTTGGGAAGCGGGGAAAACTTAACCCAAGATTCGTAGGACCATTTGAGATCCTAGAGAAAGTAGGACCAGTGGCTTACCGACTAGCCTTATCATCTGAGTTAACGTTTGTGCACAACGTGTTTCATGTGTCGATGTTGAGACGGTGTATGACGGATACAAGTAAGATCATCGTACCGGAACCATTGCAAATCCAAGAAGACTTGACTTATGTGGAGCATCCGGTAAGGATCTTGGACAGAAAAGAGCGAGTGTTGAGAACAAAGACAACTCCAATGGTGAAAGTATTATGGCATAGTCATACGGTCGAGGAAGCTACGTGGGAGAACGAGGAAGAAATGAGGAACGAGTATCCGCACCTTTTCGACTCTTGAGGTATAAGTTTGGGGACAAACTTCCTTTTTGTAGGGGAGAGTTGTCACACCCGTCCCGGAAAATGCATTCATTTTAAAATGCATATTTGATTTGTGAGAATTATTAATGTTGATTAATAATTGAGGAATTGGTTGACCATGGTCAACGAAGGGTGTCAAGTGAGGACACGGTGATTCGATATCCATTGAGGCATTCGTAAGATTCATATGACATTTATGTGATTAAATGTTATTTGAAATATCTGGTATTTTATGAATAGTAATTCACCTGTGTAGTATAATTCTGGTAAATTTTGATTTGGTTATATCATTTTGAGAACTGTGGTGAGAACGTGAGTGCCACGTTAACTAAAAAGGTAGGTTGTGTAGAGATTTCACTGAATATAGTTTTCGGACGTTATTTTGGACCCAAACGAGACTTAGTCAAAAACTTTTGAAAATTCTAATTTTCACTCGTAAAGGCCTAAAATGGATGTGTGCGACGTTTTAGGATTTAATTAGAAGTTTTGAGAACTCGCGGGGTGGTAAACACAATTCTTTGAAAGTTTTTCTATAAATAGTGGTGGATGAGATTTCATTCTCATCCAAACTTGAAATATCTAGAGAGAGAGGAGAGAGAAAGGAGATTGGTTTCCTACGAGCTTTGCGACTGCAAACGGCGACCGTTCGTCCGTCAGTTTTCAACCAAATTCTAGATTTGAACTCGCGAAGGTAAGACCTACGTTTTGATACTACTTAGGCCACGTTTGGCAAAGTTTTTCTGAAAAGTTAATTTTAAGAATCTGGGAAAAACATGTTTATACTTGTAGGAATCGTTTAAGATCGGAGATCTGACGTTTATTTGGTCTTCTTGTACTTCTCCTGAAGTTTGAGAGATATAGCTCGAGGTATGAATTCCGAACCTATGTAATATAGACAATTTGGGATGTTTTAGATATTTTGTATGATTTGTGATCCGGGCAAACTTATGTGTTAAATTAGGCCCGTTAAATTTAGCGAGTACGTATAGAAAAGCACGGTGACATGATTATGTGAGTATGCTAAATGTCTATGTGGGTCAAAGGGGAGTTTGATATAATTTTACGCCGGTGCACGCCTCTCGATGTTTGAGAGTTTACAGTAGTGACGACTACTTGCTTGGTGTGGGAAGTGGCCAACCAGAGCAGATGGATGCAATGGTTGAGTGATTCTTGGCTAACCATTGGCATCGCGGTTTAAGATTTAAGACTTGCCGATATACTGGGTGAATGCGTATCTCTCTCCCCGGAGACTAAATTATGTGAATTAGATATTTAAAATATGAATTGCCCATATGCATTTGTTTAGAATTGTACGCTCAGCATATAGCTGAGCAGTGGAGACTTCCTCCATTGCAGGTGAAAAGAAAAAGGGCAAGAAGAAGCGTGAGGAGTAAGGCCGAGGAACGCCGGGGGAAAACACTTGTATATGCTTTTGTTTTAAATCCTAAACTTGTGTAAGGATTGAGAATTTTGTACTTGTGGTAATAGAACCTTAGATCAGCTCCACAGCACTGTAATTGAACGTCTGTAGTTATGTGTGGCATGTTGAAATCAGTAGTAGTTGTGATTATTGTTTGTATTGAGGGGCATGAGTTGTAAATTTTCAACACAGGGCTGCCAGCAGAGGAGCAGTCGACTGGACCCCCTGATCAGTCGACTGGACCCCCTGATCAGTCGACTGGACCTCGTGGGATTGAGACACTGTAAGGGAATTATATAAAAGCAGTCGACTGGACCCCTTGGACAGTCGACTGAACACTGTTAATGTTGGCTACTGCTTCTTAGAATATAAAAGCAGTCGACTGGTTTCAGAAAGCAGTCGACTGTGCAGTCGACTGGACCTCTGTTGAGATTTAGGGTTTTAGTTTCTGCCAGGCACAGTCGACTGGACCCTAGTACAGTCGACTGGGCAGTCGACTGAACCTCTGTGTTCAAAACTGTTTTCTTTTGAAGTGCTTTCCATTGGCCAAAACTTTTTATAACTCTATTTTCAATGGATTCGTCCACTCTGAGGGAAATGTTTCCTAAGTTTTAAACTACCAGGGTTGTTTTAAAGAAATTCTTTCCGCTGCGTATGATTATATGATTGTTTGGATGAGCCTTGGTGGCGTGCCACGTGTCCTATTTCCACGCGTAGTGGGATGGGTCGTGACATATTCCCATACATAGCTTTTCATATTTCCAGAATCTATATAGTAACTTGTACTTTTGTCCCGACCACATCAAAAACCAAGTCATATGTGTGTGTGTGTGTGTGTGTGTGTGTGTGTGAGAGAGAGAGAGAGAGACCTGATGTGCAGGGACACTTGTTGACAGAAGTTTAACCTAATAATTACAAACACAATTGGATTAAACCATGAATAAAATCATCAGTCGCAGAATATAAATCAAATTTGTTCGGTAGTGGCTTTAGCCACGGGTTATAATTACCACATCTTATCTTTCCCTCTTTTCCTCTTTGGGCTAAAAAGATCATATTTAGATGTTAGAATGTAGATATTACCTGAGGCTGCAAAATTTTTTTTAATAAAATAAAAAATAATAATAAAAAACCCATGAGCTGGGGAGGACTTAAATTCCATTTCTTAATCCAAAAAATAAAAAATAAAAACCAAAGAGATGCACATTATAGACTATGAAGGTCTTTGTTTTTTAGAGTATGTAAAATAATAAAAATAAGTAAAAAATAAAAATTACTGAATTGGAAATTTTACACGAATTAGATGCACCCATTATAGACCATCAAGATCTCCATAGATGATGAGAGAAATGATTTATACTAACCTGCTCCACGAGGGACAGAAACCGACGTTGAATCTGATTTGTCTCTATTTTGAAATATTACACTAACATCTCTTGATGTTTGTAATTGAGTTACACTCAATCACCTCCCTCCCGTTAGTCAATAGCTAGTTAACCAATCCAAATTGTTAAATTTGTGTTAAAAAGAGTGTTTCTAAATGCACCCCACTTTTTCCTCTCCACACCCACATGTAAAACAGACGATAATGCATGTACTGCTCCTCAATGCAGGAAGTGGGTGTAGAGAGAAAAACTTGTGGGTGCATTTAGAGTTTTCCTGTTAAAATTTTTAAAATGACTAGTTTACCCTTTTGGTCAAGACCATTAAAAATTAACCAAAAACAAATTGCTCTCTATCTCTTACTCTCTCTATATATACATATATATATATACACACACACACTAGCCATAACTTGTGCCTGTGGGAACGAAGTGGGGAAAAAAAAGAAAAAAAAGAAAGAAAGAAAGAAACAATTCAATACTTTAAAAGATCGATCGAATTCAAAAAAGATAAAATTCAAAAAAATTAAATGCAACTATGATGTTATTAAATTTTTGTAGCTTGCTATATTTGCAATGTATCATCATAAATGCATATACCACACAACCAATGTATTTTCAGTATATTTGCTTTGTTTAATTAATTACTTCATTTTTAAAAACACCAAGAGATTTCACGGGCATGACTAAAAAAATCCGAATAACTAACCCCATAAATAACTCGTGCCCCATATTGATGCTTTGATGTGATTCAGTTGTCTTTTCCTTTCTGGGTTTTCAATTTTGGTATATGTTAAATACGATTTCAGTATTTCCTTTTATGTGTTTGGATGATTCCTTGTTTCCTTTCATTGTTTGCTTAGATGATACCAAATTCCAATTGAGCTTCCTAATACACGAAGTTTAGATATATGTAATTTTTTAGGGCATGATATGTGTTTAGGGATATATACCGAAGTGTTTGTGTGTGCATATAATTTTCCAAAATATCTATTGGAAAATTTGCATGGGATATGGATGAGTTTAAAATATGATGGATTATTTAAATTCAAAATGGTAATTCTGGATTTCACCAAATCAAGAATCAGTGTGAGATAATCATATGGATTAGGTTTAATACAATTTTTTTGGGACAAACCATCCAATGGATTAAAATATCTACTCTTATCTCAATGGTTGAGATTAAAAATTAGATTAAAAAGGAAGGGACCCACGTCCCTAACTTATTATATAGATGATGAGAGACAGAAGAAAGCTTTTAAAATTTGGTAATGCAAATGTGTAATCTTTACTCTCCATTTACATGAGCTCCCTTTCATGGAAAGAGTATATTTTTCGGCCAAAAAATTCCATGCAATCCTATCCAAATGTTAATTCTGACTTTTGAATCAATAACATTAATGTATAATTATTTTAGTTACAATAAAAACCCAACTCATAGTTATATATATATATATATATATACAGTCAGGCTCTAAGGAGGGCGCCCACTCTTTATTAAAGAGAGGACTTCTGTTTTGGCCGTCGGATTGTATTTAAAAACTGTAAAATGACAGCATTGCCATTAATGAAAACACGATCTGACGGCCAAAATAGAGGCCCTCTCTTTAATAAGAGAGGGCGCCCTCTTTAAAGAATTTTCGTATATATATAATAAAACTAAAAATAAACAAACCCAACTCATATATTTTCTGGGAGTTTTTTTTAACTAATATTATATGTGGACAAACACTCCACCAAAAATAAAAAATAAAAAAATACACAACTATATTGCAATGGCAGTCTCTTAGTTATTTTAGGATCCAAAAGGGGAATCAAAGAATAATGTGTTCTTGAATCATGGTTCATGCCGAAAAACATTGGGTACATAAGCATTGGGTAAGGATGACTAATGCTAATGTGATATCACTTCTTGTTAATAGATGGAGGATTTAATTTTCCTACTTAAATTGATTTCATTTGGCAACAATGTCTTGTGTCATTTTGGCAACAATGCTAACGTGATATCACTTCTGTGTATGCACTTTTGATCCAATGATTTAAAATATTAGAATTTTAGTCAAAAATACATCAATTTGGATTCAATGAGTTCAAACTCATTCCCATTTTTTATTTTGGTATGTACTCCATCATAAGTGAAACTTTGCCAAATCATCTCTCTTGACCAATTTAATTGAATTAAATCAAGACAGAAATACCCTTTGGGTATATCTACCGACTTAACGACATTCCACACACACACACACACACACACACACACACATAGAGAGAGAGAGAGGTGACCACTTGCAACATTCGCCACCATCGAGGCCATCATCGACGACGGCGACCACCACCATCTTCGACCAATGGTGCGTGTCTGAAATCAACGAATCGTCTTCTTCGGCCAATATATCCCTTGAATCTGAAGCTCCGGCAACAAACTCCATCGCCATAACCAACGGTGCGTGTCCAACATTAGTGAAGTCGTCTTCTTCGGCCAACATCTCCCATGAATTCGAAACTCTTGCAACACACTCCAGTGCTTTATACTTTGTCTAGGGCTCGATTTGTAGTCAAGCCATCTTCTAATAACCTCCATTTTCCAGATCTGAATTTGGGATCTATTCCATTGTGATTGGGTTGTTCACATGGTAAGGCTAACATGCACCCTTGTTGTTTGCTTAAATGCTTTAGAGAGAGACAGATGAGGCATTTTTTTAAAAAATAAATAAAGTTATCATTTGATTGGGAAGGCTTGTTTGGAACATTAACGTTGGATGTTTTGCAAAGCTCTTCAGAATTGGGCATATGATGTGAAGCATGATTCAAACTCCCTCTAACTTGGTTCCATTTGTTGCTTTTTCCAGGGATTTGTTTTGTTTTTCTAAGATCTATTCCTCTTAATCAATGGTTATGTGAAAAATTTCACATACCTTCAATCAAATTTCACATAACTAGTTATGTGATATTTGAACTTTTCAGAAACATTTTTATTAATGTGAATTTCACATAACTTGCTAATTCAAATTGATTTAGCCCTTGTTTTGTAAAGGGTAAGCTTTTTAATTTTTTTTTTTGCCTATAGCAGTAAAGTGGGTTTGTTTTAGGCATTATTTTTGCAAGGTTTTTGTATTTAGTTTGTTGTGTGAAATTTCACATGACTATAGCAGTATGTTTGAAGAGTTTTTCTGTTGACAAATTATGTGTAATTTCACATAATTTTTTCTTTTCATAGATTTCACATAGCTATAACTAGTTATGTGAAGTTTCATGTGAGTTTTTCTTTTCACAAATTTCACATAGGTAGTTGTGTAAAATTTCACATAACTTTTTTGAGATGCTTGAGTTTCTTTTTCGCTCTTTCTGGAATAAAATTTCACACTCAAAAGAGTTGTGTGAAATTTAACACTAAAAAAAGTTATGCAAAACAAAAAGTTTTGTGAAATTTTCACCTAATTAATTCTAGAGAAATGCTGAGACTACAACTTCTCTCTCTCTCTCTCTCTCTCTCTCTCTGGAACAAAATTTCACACAAAAACAAGTTATGTGAAATTTCACATAACTTTTCAGTGTGAAATTTCACATAATTTTTTTTCCTGAATTTCATAACGACAATGGTACTTGTTTGATAGATCTCATCGAGTAGGTTCCGAAAATATTAATTTTACAAAAAAAAGATTTCTAGATCAAAAGTTTTGAATTTTTAAAGCTTGGAATTTTTTTTGAAAAGTTTGTTAGGAAAGTGACGTTGTCAGTTTGCTCAAAATGAAGGAGCATGCGTGAGTTTCACGAATTGGGCAATTTTGTCCACAAAATTTATATGGAGTTTTTCATTAAACTGATTTGTTGACTGGATCAAACACCAAAAAAGTTCCTAATTAAACATGGCGTTTCGACTAAATCTCCATTAAAATATCTCAATGGTTGAGATTGAAAATTGTTAATTTGGGGGGACCCACAATACCCTTCCTTAATATATACATATATATGGATACTTGTGCCTATAACTGTATCACCACTGTCAACATGAAAGACCACCATCACAGAGAGAAAGTGATGAAAATGGTATCTGTAACGGATGACTTGAGGATTTTGTGACTATTTATATCTATATAAATGATGTGAGGGGCGTATATTTCTCTGTATTTCTAAATACAAACATACAAGTTTATGTATATTTGGATGTGTTGTTGAGGATGATGAAGGCGCCACTTTTTTAGTTTGATTTTGAACCCATAACCAGAGAGAGATCAGTCACCACAGTAGACCCAATTTGACCCCCCCCAAATTACTATTTATCTCTCTACAACTCTCAAATTTCTTACCAATTCAAACTCAATTCCTCTATTTCCACAAGGCGATCAAGTTTGAAAGGGCTAGGGTTTAGTCAAGTGACCAACTGCCAAAATAGAAGATAGTGAGAGAGCAATGGTGACAGGTCGTGTGTGTTAGTGAGACAGAATTAGTGTAGGTGGGTTTCGATTGTGGGAGTAATGGTGCACTGGTGGGGTGAGGCAGTTGGTGGATCGATGGGTGAGGGATGGGGTTAGGCGGTGGTGTGACAGTGGAGATGAGATAATACATATACACATAAAATATACAGAGAGATTAGGGAATAAGATCTTTGAGGGGTATTATTGACTTTTTATTTTTTTTGTTAGGTCTGTTTTGCAACAAACAGTGACAAGGGATATAGAGTTTTATTAATAGAAATCTAGCCAAAAATTTCTCATAGCCAAACTTTTTTGGATTAGGTCCATTCCAAAAAAGATTGTATTAATAGATCCTCTAATCCTGAAGTTTGTTGAAATTAGCCCAAAATTTCAAATTTATGATATCTGTTTGACTGTTTTACCCCGTATTTATATAGCAACTAATATATAATGGTATATAGTATACAATATATATAATTATGTATATATATCTAATAGTCAATACATAGCATTAAACATGATATATTAGCAGATTTAGATTATTCAATCCCAAAATTTTAGGTAACCATTTTTTTTATTATTAAATTTCATAATCCCATAGTGATCATTTTTGCTCACCCATTTTTGGTCCACCATTGCTCACCCAGGCTTTACTGGGTGACACGGGTCCTATTTCATTCGCATTTTGCCTATGTATGATTAACATAATTACTGGAATGAGACACGAGTCACCCAATGAACAAATATGGGTGAGCAATGGTGGACCAAATAGGGGTGAGAAAAAATGCTCCGTAATCCCATAATCATAGTTGTGAAATTTAATACTGGTACAATTTTGAGTAGTGTTATTATTGATGCATTTTATTCTATGAGTAGTGTTGGGGTTTGTGTATCACATTCACGGCCCGTTTGGTTCACGGATTATTTTTGGTGGATTCTGATTACTAGGAATCATTATACTAGGAATTACATTACGAGGAATCTGAATCCTTGATTCACCCATGGATTTCTAGCTGGATTTAGAATCCAGTGTTTGTGTCACGCCCCAGAGAGCAAAAATAGAGAAAACAAGTTCCTTTTTGTCCCGTAGGTTCGTGACTGGTGAATAATCACATTATCATCTACTCAAACCAATAAACACAATGATAGGGAGGATGCTATTCATAGAACATATCTTATTAACGTAATCAGAGGCTACAACGGAAATATAAAAGGTTTGGAAGTAACATATGCCCAAGTACCAATTATAAAAGTCTACTAAATCTATTACAACAGTTGACTTAGAGTCTGAAGCCTACAACAAATATTAACGGAAGTCCAACAGATATACAAACTAACTATTACAAAGCAGCACGTCTTTGTCTTCAAACCTTCAACTCCAAGTCCGGCAGAACATCAGCCTCCCGTCCTCAAGACCTACAAAGCTCTAGACATAGGAATGTCCAAGGCATAAACACCATCAGCTTTGAATACAATGCTGAGTGAGTACATCAAACACACTCCTTACCCGTTACTGTTCAGCATCTTAAAATGAGGTTAATCTCTTATCAATGACCTCTCTCACGGACATAGCAGAGGTCTCATTAAACTATACATGAATTCAATGATAATAGGAAACATGTTAAGTAACGACAAAGATAAAGATCATGTTATAACATTTCATCATGCTACTCAATGTCCAACATTACTAAATCCATGCATGTAACTCATGCAACTACTCCATGCATCTACCTTCATGCCGGGATGCTGAATCCCTGACTGAACAATCATCTTACTAACCATTCTCATATTCATATCCATTCTCGTATTCGTTCGTCGATACAACAATACCAATCTGTATCAATACGTTGATACAATAATATAATTCTGATATCCATACATCGATACCATAATACAAATCCGATACCACATAACTGAGCCAATATGCCATACCGGTCACTTACCGGGTGGTGTCCTACTTCACACGATCCCTTGACAGGTTATCAGTCGTCTACATGGTATATCCTATTTGTATACAATGGAAGCAGCAGACGTGCGTATCCTCACTGGTTGTCTGCACAGGTGAGAATACATTAGAGCATTAGTCAGACATCTTCAACAATACACTGGACGTCTTCAATAGTGCATACACATCACTGGACATCTTCAACAATGAGAGGTGCACTAGGAACCCTAACTGTCCCACGTCCACCTGGCTTGTCATCTGTTGATCCCACGGATCCAAAGTATACATATCTCATATTCCACATTGAGGCACACTTCTCGAATCTCATCATATTCTCTTATCTCTTCATAACACTATCCCATACATGCTGACCACATGTTGTGCAATGCTCATGCTCTAGATAACCAGACTACCACATGCTCTATGTTTAACATAACTACTCATTACTGATCATTAACATGCATTTTTGTTCTATTCTACTATTCAGTTTAACAATATCAACATGTAACAATTAAATAGTTCATCTTGTTATAGTGTTGCACTATCTCTTAAATTAACAATATCGCATATGGAAAGCATGAATCAATATTTAAACAACTAAATAGTATGTATTATAAACAACAAGAATTAATCATGTTCTGTGAGGTTCAATCGATTAAACTCTTTTCAATCGATTGAGGAAAAGTAGTTTTCATCAATCGATCGAAGTCCCTTCGATTGATTGAGGAAATAGCAAGTTCGATCGATCGAGAATAGTTCGATCGATTGAGATTCATCTTCCACCCAAAAACTGGGCAGAGATGAACTGGTGTCTCGTGGTCATGTTATACACATTCTAATCATATCTACAACATCCTAGAAAACATCCCTTGAGTGAGTTAATGAACACCTCACTCCAGCGGTTCGGTGACGGCGTTCCCGAGCTTGACGGCGGCGGCTGCTATAGCTATGGTGAGCTCCTTCTCTCTCTCCTTCTTCTCTGTCCCTCTTCTCCTCTCTATCTTTTTCTTTATCTTCTTCTTCTCCTCTGCCTCAGAGTATATATATACCACACATATACACACACGGTTAAATATATATATATAGCACACACATACAAACTCTCTCTTTTTAAAACTCTCTAAACTACCAAATACCCCACACACACACGAACTAACATATATATATATATATATTTATAGGGAGGAAAAGGGCAGGTGGCAAACACGTAAGATAGGAATAATAACACTTTCGATCGATTAAAGTGAGTTAGATCGATCGAGAAACAGGTCGGTCAAGGTTCGATCTATTGAAAGGAGTTCAATCGCTTAAGAAAGGGTACAACATCACAGAATCAGGTCGGCAGACTTTTGATCGATTGAAACGAGTTCGATCGCTTACGAAAGCAAAAGTTCAAGCGATCGAGAAGACTTCAATCGATTAAGAACGGTTCTTTACCAAGGGCTCACAAGGTCTTATTTATATAACCATGTATCCAAAAATACAGGGTATTACATTATCCACCACTTATCAAAAGATTTCATCCTCGAAATTTGAAGCAGTAGTCCTAAAACAAAAAGAATTTCCATCTCAGAATACATACTCTAAAATGCTCAAGTTCTCATTTTACATAAACGATTGCATCACCGACCAATGGGTTAAGTTCTAAACATGCGATATAAAGATATTGACAATCTATGAGTACTAGGGTGATAGCTACCAATCCTTAAGATTTAGCTATATGAAATTCATATGTCGAACTTCGGGAAAAAGGTTCTAGGTAGCAAAATCTAACCATCTTTTAGATTTGAAACGGCTAGTCCCAAAACATAGAAGGTTCATCCCTCATGTCAAACTCTACGGTGTGAGGGTTCTATTGATCAAGCGTTCTAATCTCATCTAAGTTGTAGTGAAGCATTGTCGACTATTCCCGTCTCCAAAAATGCTTTGTACTATGCTGACGATGTCTCCACTTCCTCATGTGTCTCCAAATTCTTACGTACTATTGATATAATCATCTCTTCAAGGTTGTACTATCCGTTGAATACTCATTTTGCTTCCTCGTACTAATCAAATAGGTTAGGTAGGGCTACATATTGATATCGTGAATTGATCTACTGTATAACCTCTTGTCTGGATGAAAGCAATAAACAATCGGTGTTGAAAAACATTCTTCTGCAGTACCTATTGGAATTTTGGCATTGTCTCTGCGTCACTAGTATCCTATCTTGTATTCTCGTAATCTTCTAGTTCGTCCTTTCTTATCAAGTCTGTGTCTCAAGAAAATTGAGATTCCTCGTGTGACATCTCTGTCCAACTTACCAATGGTTGGCCTAGTCTTTTGTGTAGGGAGGCATATGGTATCATATAGGGATGCAATTTATGTCTTATGGGGATGCAAAAAAAGTCTTATGGGAATGCAATTGATGTTATGTCTATACTTGGATAACTATTGTCGTAGATGACTACTGATCTTTGCCAAATGAATTGTTTGGGTATCTAAAATTTATGGTGTAGGCAAATTCTCTTATAATCAATCAAAAGAATGCCAACTTTCTAAAATATCAAGATCATATGTAATACATAATGTAGATGTTAAGTATTGTACCTTCTGTTTAACGTCCTTGTCTAAGTTGAGACCAATTATTTGTTCGACGAGTCTGCCCTCGTGGTACTTGTTGCGATGGAACATTGTATTGCGTCTCTAGTTTTGGACAAAACTTACGGATATGACCAACTTTACTGTAGTTAAAATACTGTACTCCTCGTCTATTAGATTTCCTTAACGCTCTGTATTCTTGGGAATGGTGCCCTGGTACTCCACAATTATAGCAGATATCTCATTCTCCATGCTGTATTGGAGTCGCCACTGGTTTGGATTCTTTCTTGTCGTTCCCTAATCTGTTACGCTTCTGGAGGTTGACCATATAACTTCTCTGTGTGTTTCCTTGTTGAACTTGGTTAGTTGCCAACACAACCTGACTGTCTTTTCTTCTCTGGTCCATTAGGAAAAACTGGTTTCTTTCTGGAAATGTTTGATCAAAGTATGGTCCTTCGCTACTCTGAGTATCGTCTTCTAGTTTCGTTGCCATTTCTACTAGGGCTTCGAAAGATTAGTTTAAATGTCCTATAGTCATATGACAAATATACAGAACTAATCCCTGATGATATCTTTTGATCTTCCTTCTTGGTGTATCGATCATATGCAGTGCAAATCGTGATAGCCTCTCGAATTGAGTTATATATTCTGGCACTATCATACTACCTTGGACTAATTGTATGAACTCCATTCCTTTTTGTTTTTCTTAGATTCTGGAAAGTACTTTTCTAGAAATCGGGTCTTGAATGATTCCCAAGTCATCCTTCCTACAGCTTCTTCACCTATCGTAACTTTCACTGCATCCCACCAATCTGTTGCTGAGAACGTCAGTTGAAATACGGCCAAATGTCTTTTCTCAATGTCAGTACATTCAAGTGTTTCAAATATTAATTCTATCTGGCGAATCCATTGCTCAGCTTGCCATGCTCCCATTAATCCGGTAAAGGTTCCTGGTTAAAGAGCACGAAATTTCTTTAGCGGCTTGACTCTCGTTTGACGTACTGGTGCTTCATTACCGATGACACGATCAGCACGATTGATAACTTGTTCCATGCAACGGATGAAAGCTCCGACCATTCCTGTTGGATCTATCTCATGAGGTACTACTTCATGTACTCTATTCGACTGGCCCGGGTTCCCTCGAGTCGTTCTAACCATAACGAGTGCTGGTAGTGTTCAGCGTCGCTACCTACAAAATGAAAAACTATTCGGTCAGATGCATTCTATCTTACAGCTCAAGCAAGAACATGCGGTAACAAATATATAATAGCACTATATAATATGATCACATCAAGCAATACGAATATAATAATATAACCATAGAGGTCAGTCTATCTACCAGGTATTCTTAAATGTATCTATGCTCAAGGCAAAGGTTATGAAACTATAGGTTCTAAGCGTAACATCAAATGTTAAACATTCTATTTCTATTCTTAGGTTCTAAACTACGAATACTGCTCAACTAACTTGCGAGACCACTCAACTAACATGTGGCTCAAGTTAACAAAAAATTAGTCCTTAACTTCTTTCTATTTCTATGTCATACTGACTATTCCAAGATTGCTCACAAATTTGTCAGTGTCTAACTCCAACGGTTCTATATTTAGGATCTCCACAACCACAACTAACTCTAAATTAGTCCTTGTTCTCCATGAACTCAGCTATTAACAGTTCTAAAGATTTCTTATTGGCTCCAGCAGTTACAACCCTCCAAAGAATCATCCTAAGGCGAACTTTGTTAACTTCTTGTCTATGTGACAATATAACAGTTCTGTCTCATCTCTGCTAAATCTCATGCTATCGATATTAACTTAGAACTCAGGTTCTAATCACAAAAGACAAGCGATTAACAACTAAACCTAGGCACTGATACCAAAATTCCTGTCACGCCCTGGAGAAGCAAAAATAGAGAAAACAAGTTCCTTTTTGGTCCTATAGGTTCGTGACTGGTGAATAACTGCATTGTCATCTACTCAAACCAATAAACACAATGATAGGGGGATGTTATTTATAGAACATATCTTATTAGCATAATCAGAGGCCACAACGAAAATATAAAAGGTTTGGAAGCAACATATGCCTAAGTACCAATTATAAAAGTCTGCTAAATCTATTACAATAGTTGAATTAGAGTTTGAAACCTACAACAAATATTAACGGAAGTACAACAGATATACAAACTAACTATTACAAAGCAGCACGTCTTCGTCTTCAAACCTTCAACTCCAAGTCTGGCGGAACATCAGCCTCCCGTCCTCAAGACCTACAAAGCTCTAGACATAGGAATGTCCAGGGCATAAACGCCATCAACTTTGAATACAAAACTGAGTGAGTACATCAAACACACTCCTTACCCGTTATTGTTCAGCATCTTAAAATGCGGTTAATCTCTTAGCAATGATATCTCTCACAGACATAGCAGAGGTCTCATTAAACTATACATATTTAATGATAATAGGAAACATGTTAAGTAATGACAAAGATAAAGATCATGTTATAACATCTCATCATGCTACTCAATGTCCAGCATTACTAAATCCATGCATGTAACCCATGCAACCACCCCATGCATCTACCTTCATACCGGGATGCTCAATCCCTGATTGAACAATCATCTTACTAACCATTCTCATATTCATATCCATTTCCGTATCCATTCGTCGATACAATAATACCAATCTGTATCCATACATCAGTATAATAATACAATTCTAATATCCATACGTCGATACCCTAATACAAATTGGATACCACGTAACTGAGCCAAAAGGCCATACCGGTCATTTACCCAGTGGTGTCCTACTTCATACAATCCCTTGACAGGTTGTCGGTCGTCTACATGGTACATCCTATCTGTAAACAATGGAAGCGGCACATCGGACGTCTTCAACGATGTGTATATCCTCACTGGTCATCTACACAGCTGAGAATACATTAGAGCACTAGCTGGACGTCTTCAACGGTACACTGGATGTCTTCAACAGTGCATACGCATCACTGGACGTCTCAATAGTGAGAGGCGCACTAGGAACCCTAACCGTCCCACGTCCACTCAGCTCGTCAACCGTTGATCCCACGGATCCAAAGTACATGTATCTCATATTCCACATGAGGCATAGTTCTCAATTTTTATCATATTCTCTTATCTCTTCATAACACTATCCCATGCATGTTGACCACATGTTGTACAATGCTCATGCTCTAGATAACCAGACTACCACATGCTCTGTGTTTAACTCAACTACTCATTACTGATTATTAACATGCAGTTGTGTTCCATTCTACTATCCAGTTTAACAATATCAACATGTGACAATCAAATAGTTCATCTTGTTACAGCGTTGCACTATCTCTTAAATTAACAATATCGCATATTGAAATCATGAATCAATATTTAACAGCTAAATAGTATGTATTATAAACAACAAGAATTAATCATGTTCTGTGAGGTTCGATCGATTGAACTCTTTTCAATTGATTGAGGAAAAGTAGTTTCGATCGATTGAGGAAATAGCAAGTTCGATCGATCGAGAATAGTTCGATCGATTGAGATTCATCTTCTACCCAGAAACTGGGCAGAGACGAATTGGTGTCTCGTGGTCATATTATACACATTCTAAACATATCTACAACATCCTAGAAAACATCCCTCGAGTGAGTTAATGAACTCACCTCACTCTGAGGTCTGGTGATGGCATTCCCGAGCTTGACGGCGGTGGCGGCTATAGCTATAGTGAGCTCCTTCTCTCTATCTCCTTCTTTTATGTCCCTCTTTTCCTCTCTGTCTTTCTCTTTCTCTTCTTCTTCTCCTCTTCTTCTTCTCCTTTGCTCGAGAGTATATATATATACCACACACATACACACATGGCTATATATATAGAACACACACACACACACAAACTCTCTCTCACTCTCTAAATTGCCAAACACCCCCACACACATACAAACTAACATATATATATATAGGGTGGGAAAGGGTAGGTGGCAAACACGTAAGATAGGAATTATAACACTTTCGATCGATTGAAGTGAGTTCGATCCATCGAGAACAGGTTGGTCAAGGTTTGATGATTGAAAGGAGTTCAATCGCTTAAGAAAGGGTACACATCACAGAATCATGTCGGTAGAATTTCGATCGACGAGTTTGACCGCTTGCGAAAACAAAAGTTCAAGCGATCAAGAAGACTTCGATCGATTAAGAACGATTCTTTACCAAGGGCTCACATAAGCATACAGGGTCTTATTTATATAACCATGTATCCGAAAATACAGGGTATTACAGTTTGGTTGGTACAAAGAAAATGATATAGGAATTTTGTTAAATACCTAGTATACTCTTGGAATCTAAAACAAATGAACATAAGTCAAAACTATTGTATGCACATAAATTTTCTTCAATAATAACAAAAGATCAATTCATAAACGTAAAACATGTATAACTCTAGCATCCAAATAAAAAAAAACTTTTCAAATATATAGTTGGTGTAATGTCATGTAGATTTTTTAATCATTAAAACCTAGCATAAACCTTGTACAAATATTAGGGTTAGTTTGGGTATTATGAAATTATAAAATCAACCCCAGTAATCTTTCAGAATACCACCTCCAAGCTAGGATTTAGAATCCACCCTATTTTCTACCTTTGGGTGGATTCTAAATCCAGTGGGACACATAATCCAATAAATCATTCATGAACTAAACAAGGAGAAATTTTAAGAATACTAGTAATCTTTGGGTGGATTCAAAATCAACCCTTAGAATCCATGAATCAAACGGTCAGTCAATGTTAACACATGCTTCTGTTAGATAACCCATTGTTTTTCCTTTTATTTTTTTAAATATTTTTTAAGCTTCATTGTAATTTTTGTCTCCATTACAAGTTTTTTTTTTGCAGCAGCAGTGAGTTGCCACAGTATCATTGTAGAATTTTACTACACTTCAGAAGCCTGCTCACAATCATAACATACGGAGAAAGCAAAGTTTATGCATAGTTTCCACTACACCAACCAGATCTATTTCACAACTTTCAAATGTTTAATTACACAAAAACATTCTTCCAAACCAAGACTTAGAAAGAAGCATACATTTTGCACTGCCTGAAAAGTGTACATTTTTTCACTGCATTTATTTTAGTGTAAAATTTTCTCTGCATTTTTCAAAACCGTGTTTACAATTACAGTACAAGCACCAAAAACAAAACTTGTTCAGATATACTAAGAAAACTAGTCTTTACAACAACCAGAACCTGCTCAGTTATCCAATATCAATTGTAATCTACATGCAGTGTAATTTTTTACAGTGACTAGAAAGTGAATAATTTTACACTGCAGTTATTTTAGTGACAAAGACAATGATGCAATCAGTGTGAAATTCCACACCCTCTTTCTGGTTCATGTGTAAACCAAGACAGTGAGAAATTTGTTATCTCCAAAAAAAAAAAAAAAAAGACAACGACAAACACTATTTTTTTTGGTTTGTGGGTTTTGCAAGGAATAGACATGTATATAAATAGCACCCATTCACACACCTAACCGGTTGCACAATCTAAAATGCCTCCACAGCCGGAAACAAGTTGAAAAACATAAAAGAAAGAAAAAAGAGAAAAACAAAAACCACATTTTTATGAAGACAATGAAAATCAAAGAGTTAAAAGTTTTGACCTTTTTCCCACATTGTCTCAGCCACCAAACACACCACGATAGGTAAAGAAATGTCCTAGTTAACAAAAGGATTCTTAGAACCAAAACCAAACTTAATTATAATAAAAATAAAATGAAAACCCAGACAACTCACCTCTCTTTTTTCAAAATCCCAATGTTTCTCCATGACACCCAAATGCGAAAATTAAAAACTTCTAATTTCCTGACTTTCTGAAATTTTCTCAGCAACCAAATAGGAAAATCAAAATTTAAAAAGCAAACAAAAAAAGCCATAGAAAATTCACCTCTCCCTACCTTCAAAATCCAACACATTATATCCAAAAAGAAGCTTCAGCACCCAAATTGATCTTATCGTTGTTTTCTTAAATTCCTTCCTCTTTCGCGTCCTCTGTCACTTTCATCGCCAAATGACCCTCCTCTTTGGCCAAACAATTCTTACCCAACCCAGAATTAACAGATCCAACTCTCAATCTCAAACTCTCTCTCAAATTAGGTTTTGAGTTTGGGTTAGAACTTCATTTCGAAGAGTGTCTTTGTCTCTTCGAATCACTATAAGCAACATTGATTAGAGGTACGAGCCATTGGAGATTGCCACCACCAATTTCTGGAGCTTCTACAAAGCGAGTTCGGACACCGAGTGATTATGAGACCTCCGGCCACGAGCATGATCTCCCTTGTAGCTTTACCCATCTATGAGCTTGTTCCCGCATTGTTATTTGCAGCCGTCCTAGAAAGAGAAAGAAAAAGACAGATGGAAAGTGGAGGAACAAGGGAAGGAAGAGGAAGAGGGAGAGAGAGAGAGAGAGAGAGAGAGAGAGAGAGAGAGAGAGAGAGAGAGGGGTTTAATTTGGAAGCCCATAATCAACGCCAATCTGCAATTTAAATTCAAAAACACAAGATGATAGGGATGGATTTTGCTGAATACTCATGTGTGGAAGTTATGTTTGAAGTAGGGGCATTTTTGTCTTATAAATATTTATGGACCTAACACAAAAAACATTATTGGGTTGGACATATTACAAAAAAAGAATACATATGGATTTAATTCTAGTTAACCCTTTTTATTTTTTATTTATTTATATTAAAATGTTTTAGCTTATAAGAGTAACTTGAACGGTGCTGCAGCAGAAGAGAAATTCTGCCCACATACCATTCGACCGGTCGAAGGTACCCCACCACCGTAGATATAATCCCATGTGGTAGTACACATATCCAAGTCAATAACATTCTTTTCTTTTCTTTTCCCTCATAAAATCAAAGAACTAAACAGAGGCTAAATTGAACATTTCTCCATTCCACTCAAGTGAAAGACTTGATTTTAGGTAGTAGCACTAAAACAAGTATTGCCTCACTAGTTAATTTCAATTTAATTTTATATTTTTCATTCCAAAAAGGGAGAATTCGCGTTAAATCCCTAGTTTTGAACTTAAGAGTCTAAAGGTGTAACACCCGCTCCCGCGGGTTATATTTAATTGCATTTAGCATGCATATTAGCATTTTATTGATGGTGTGATTATATGTGTTAAGTGAGTTTTGTCTTACTAAGATGTTTAGGGGTGTCCAGTTTGGAACTTAGAGATAGGCCAAGTGGCAATCCCAGTTTGGGACAGTTATGAGAGGTCCCCGTGTGATGGGACAAATATGAGAAATGAAACTTATGTGATTAATTGTTATTAATGCATATGTGATTATTATATTATGATGTTTTATTAACATATTAATTGTTAGAGACCACTTCTGTGGTCCGTTAGGGATATCTTTGTGAGAGGGAATTGGCCGGACACGTTGCATTATTAGTAAGTTAATTAGCAACTTTATAATATCATGTGGGACCACTTATTGGACCCATACGTGGCATAGACAAACACATATTTAAGTTTAGGATTATTTTTAATAACTAGCGGGGTATAATTGCAAAACTAGGGAAACCTTGGGGGGGTCATAATAGAACATAAAGTTTAAGATTCACATATGAAGGACACATGTCCTTATGACTCACTAGGAGTCATCTCCTTCATTACACTTAGATGGGATATTTACAGAGAAAGAGAGAAAATGAGAGAAAATCGGCGGAAAGCTCGGCGACACTCGCATCGAAAACGACGTGCCGTTTGACAAGTGTCACATCAAGGATTTGATTTATTATATAAATTTGAGGGGTAAAAGATAATCAGAAAAAGACCTAAACGACATAATTGATTGCATCCAGTGATTCGTCAGTCAACAATTGCACACAATAGAAGCAATTTCCAGATGTTCACAAAATTATCCAAAAACAAGATCCAACTACAACTTTACCAAACTTAAATTCACAGGCTTTGTCTGCATATTCACTAACTCATAACAAAATCCTAAAAGTAATTATCTAAAAAAGAATGGCTATCATAAACAATCATACTTTGGAAGTCAAGCAGAAAAGGAATGTTATCGTCAAGTGTTTTCTAATTTTTAAGTGCATGCGACTTCGGTCTTGTAGGCTGTAGCTTATATGCAGGTCATTCTGTTCTTCCATGACGATGTCAAACGTGTTCAATATCATCTCATAACTCATATCATTTTAATGTTGTTTACAATAAGAAGAAAAAACGCGTTAAAACATCATTTTTTCAGGGTCGACTAATTACCGAAGTAAAAAGTATCTATGTCTGTGTGTGTGTGTACACATGTTCTGCATTATCACATAATGCACACCATTTTTTCCTCTCTCTCTCTCTCTCTCTCTCTCTCTCTGTCTCTCACTAAAGCTTCATCCCCTCTCTCTCTCTTGCAAAAAATATTTGTGGTGAAGACTGAAGCTCCTCATTCCCGCAACTCTATGCGGAGTACTGTTGCGAAGAAAATCCATATTTTTAATTTACAAGCTAGAATCCCAAGCTAGTTAGAAGCCTAAGAGATAGAATAAAAAAAAACCAGGCCAACATAAGCCATCCAAATCACATGTAACTTTGATTTTTCTGGGTCAAAATCCCATGTAACTACAACCTTGAGAGAGAGAGAGAGAGAGAGAGTCTTTAGCCATGCTTGCTCCAGAGTCACACACACACACACACACACACACACACACACATACACACACACACATACACACACACACAGAGTCTACAACCATGCTTGCTCCAGAGTCTATAACATATATAGATGAGATCCTTTCCTTGATTCAGATCTGACTTAACCTTGAGGATCTATATGCTTCACTTCTAGTCAGATAACACTTCATTCATCCTTACTCCTCAAATTCCAACAATGCTTTAAGATCTAATTAATCTTACACACCTCCGATTCTCAATTGCAAGAACTCTCTCCCGATCAAAACACTCCTCTATTCAACCATGGTCGGCTCAAGAACATGTAATCTGTTTAAATCCTAACTTTGATTATATCACCCTCATCTCCTCATATTTACGTTGTGTCCCAAACAACCTTGTCTAGATTCCTTTTTCTTTTTCGATATAAACCCCTCCCTGTAGATCCATTGTTGAAATTATATACATTTTTTTTTAATTTTCGACATAAACCCTTTTGTTCATTTTTTTTGGGGTCAGAAACCTCTCTGTATTCAAGCTTGTACTCTACATCTGAAAAATGAATAGTTTAATGTGTTTTTTTCTTTTTAATGTAAACATCGTCAAAATTTGGTGCAAGTTATGAGATGATGTTGTACACATGCCACATCGTCAATGAAGATCAGGATGACCTGCACGTAACTTACGGGACTGAAATCGTGTCCTTTTCAAGTGAACAGTTTTTCAATCTATTTACTCTTCAGATAAGCAAAACTCATCTAAGGTAGAGAACCTTAAGGGTGTCTAGAGAGAGGAGAGGTTGAAAAACAAATATGAGATAGAAATAGAGGAAGAAACCCAACGATTGGATGAGTAGATCTGAACCCTAATCTTGTTGATTGTCGATGTTCGGTGACAATGAGAGTGGAGTGTGAGATAGGTTATCGAGGCTTGAAATGGAGGCACAATAAGACCTTCCATTTTAAACCATACTTTTTAGAACATGGGGGTTTGGGAGACGAGAAAAAAAGGCGGAGAGAACGGGAGAAAAGTAAAAATGAAATAAAAGCACATAATTCTCTTTCTTTGATGGGTTTGCACTCCTCCCAAGAGGGGTGAGTTGATTTAAAACAATACATTGGATGAAATTTCATTGTCCTCTCTTGAGGTCTATAAATGTTTACAGTTATTTGCGTTATACCAAAATTGTCATCTCAACAACAATAAAAGTATGAAAAAACAAATACGCCTTGAACAAAATTAGGAGAATGCCTAATTTTGAATTTTTTTAATACAATTATATAAGAACTTTTGGTTTTGGTTTTTTTTTTTTTTTTTTTTAAAAAGAAAAAATGCAAGAACATGGCCTAGATCTATTGCCATACTATTGAGTGTAATCTTTTCAAACTAAATTAATGTAGCATGAAGTAGATAATGGAGGCCTCTGTTTTGCAGGTGTGATCATATCTGATAAGGTTTATTAGACAATATAAAAGGGAAAAAGCCTATAAGATAAAAGGAAAATGCATCCTGTATTTGAAAGTTATAAAATTAGAAATACACGTGTTAAAGTTTTTTCAACTACAACCTCTCTGTCCTATACTCAAATCTCAAAGCCCTTCATTTATGAGCTCTCAATAAGTCCTTGCCACTCTTCTATAGAATAACAATTCGCTCAAAACCAGTTTGGAGGAATCTCTTCCTACTTGATGAAGCATCCTCACAACATCTACTTTCAGACACAATGTCGTGGTTCAAACTTCAAAGTATCGCCGACTCCATGATGAGACGGTTGAGTCGTCAAGGTATCACTGGGATCCAAGACGAGAACATTGTCCGAACCAAAAATTTAGCAGAACAACATTTTGTCATTTGGTATCACGAAATGGCTTGCTCGTCTCGCCCGAGACAAGTTGTTGGATATGCAGAATATATATAGATATACATGTACATACGTGTATGTGTTATATATATATATATAAAGTAATAGTATATTTCAAAGCCAAATTTTCTTATGTGTGGATCCACTTGTTTGACCCATTAAAAACCAATTCTTTCATTTTGGGCAACTATGCAACGTTAGCAAACTTATCCCAACACATCACTTTTTTATTTCCTATGAATACTCCCACAATCAATTACATTAATTTCAAAGAGTTTCCTATATATTAAGGATTCCTCTTCCAACTGTATATAGAATAAAAACATTACATAATATATATATTTCCTCCCTATTCCTTCTTTTCCAATTACTGTTCTTCTTCCACAACTATTAAGCAAGGCTGTTGATTGATCCTTTCACTGTACGAGTGCATGTTAATGGAGACAAAGCTGTTTAATCTTAGAGGCACTACAACAAATTTGGTTTTTTTTTTTAATTTTTTTTTAATTTTTTTTATTTATGACACACTTTTTGTGCGCACAAACACGTCACAAAAGATCATTATTTGTGACGCGAATTTAGCATTTGTGACACACTTATAGATGTCACAAAAAAATTTGGTTGACCAATTATAGGTCCTTATTTGTGACGCATACAGTGCGCCACAAATAAGAATACTATTTGTGATGAATATGGTGTGTCACAAATAAAATCCCTACTATTTGTGGCGCATAAAGTGCACCACAAATAAAATATCTACTATTTTTTACGCATTTAATACACCACAAATAAAATCCCTACTATTTGTGACGTATATTGTGCGCCACAAATAAAATCACTACTATTTCTAATGCATCTGGTGTGCCACAAATAACAATTAAAAACTTGGGCTCTCAAAATTCACTACAACAAATTAGGGTTAATTATATTTTACCCCCTTGTGTTTAGGCCCATTTTCACTTTACCCCATGTAGTTCAAAAGTAGACACTTAACCCCCTTGTGGTTTTGGATTAAAGTGAAACTACTAAAATTTGTGTCAAAATATATAGTCCTACATGGGGATTAAATGTCAAAATTAGCACCACATAGGAGAGTTTAGTGTAAAATTAACCTCACATAGGTAGTTAACTCCATAATTAGACCCCCAAAGGGGCTCAATGTTAAATATTAGACCCAGATAGGTGGATTAAATGGCAATATTATCTCTACATAGGGGATTAAACGCACAATTAACCTCATAAGGGGCAATTTTAGATTTTTCATCAACTTTGAAGGAAATCTTAGCAATTTCACTTTAGTCTGAAACCACAAGGGGATTAAGTGTCCACTTTTGAATCACAAGGGGGAAAAGTGAAATTGGGCCTAACCACAGGGGGTAAAAATGTGTTTTACCCAACAAATTATGAATTCCAAAGGGTAATGCCATGCTTCCCAAATTTTTAATTGAAATTTTATAATTTGGTTCTCAAATTTTTTATCAGTTGTTCAACACTTCCACATGTAGTGACATGCTGTATCCCCTATAACTATCACAACAGGTGGTACAAGTGTTAAGCCATTTGGGATTAAATATTTGGAAAACATGGCATTACTCGATTTCCAAAAGTGTCGTCAGTTGTACTATATATTCTGACGGTGATAGTGCATGGTACCTAATGGTATAATTGTCAAAGCATTTGGGAACTAATTTGGTATTCAAAATTTGGAAAACATGCAATTACTTAATTTTAAAATGCTTTGTCAGTCGTACTACGTATTGTGATAGTGATTCAATTTGGAATTCAAAATTTGAAAAATATACAATTATTCGATGTTAAAATGCTTTGTCAGTTATACCACAAATTGTGATAGTGACCAATGATACTTCATGGTAAAACTAAGAAATCATATATTTGGGAAGTCAATTATGGATTCAAATTTTTAAAAAGAACCTTCACCTATCAATTTATTTTTTGAATAGAATCTATCAAGATATATTTGCCACTAAAACGATAGTATGATCCAATGGCTAAAATAAAGGGATAGCTATAGTTTATCCCCTGTGGTTAGGCCCATTTTCACTTTACCCCTTTAAGGTTCAAAAGTTGACACTAAACCATTTGTAGTTTTGGACTAAAGTGAAACTACTAAGACTTATCTCAAAACAGCCCCATATGAGGATTAAGTGCTAAAATTAACCTCACATAAGAGAGTTTAACTGTCAAAATTAACCTACATAGGTAGTTAACATCAAAATTAGCCCCTCATAGGGGTTAAGTCTTAAAAGTTATCCCCACATATGTGGGTTAAATGACAACATTATCTCGACGTAGGCGATTAACCCAAAAATTAACCTTACAAAGGGGGTTAAGTGTTAATATTTTTAGCCAATTTCAGAATATTCACCAATTTTGAAGAAAATCTTAATAGTTTCATTTTGCCAAAGCTCAACCCAAATTCAATTCGTGCTTGAACTTTTTAGTCCCAATTTTGGTGCTCGCCTAAGTAAAAATTGAAAAGTTGAAAAAAAAAAGATGAAAATTTTGGTGAGCACCTAAGTAAAAATTATACTATTTCAGAGAGGGAGACAGAGAAGAAGAAGAAGAAAGAACAGAAGAAGAAGAAGAAGAAGAAGAAAGAACCAAAGAAGAAGAAGAAAGAAAAAGAACAAAGAACCGAAGAAGAAGAAGAACGAAGAACCGAAGAAATAAGGAAGAAGAAGAAGAAGAAGAAGAAGAAGAAGAAGCCGAAGAAGAATTTGAAGAACGGGGACAGAGCCGAACCTCACTGCCCAGGTTAGTTATGTTTTCTTCTTTGTTTTCTGAAGTAATTACAGTCTCTGAAATAGTTGATTTAAGGGCAAAATTGGATACTTCTGATAGATTTGTTTTGGCTCATTTTTTCAATGCACACTTGTTTTTTTTTTTTTACTATGAATAGCCATGTATAGATAATCATTTTTTTAGTGTTATTCACTGCTACTCTAGTGAGTTTCTCTATCATCTAAGCCGTTGGAATGTTATAACATTAATGTTGTTTCCCTTAAAGAAGTTTTCAAGAGAAAATAGTGCTTAACTTCTTGTTCTAGTTCTTATTGGCATATATTTATTTAAAATTAGGAACTACACGCATTTATCCTATAATTGGAACCCATGTGAGTGAGACATGGTGCGATAACCCTAGAGGACAAATTAAAGCTTTCGTGCTACTACAACAGTAGCAGTTAACTAAACTAAGAATACTAAACTTAATGTTGAATTATTGAAGATGTGAAACCCTTTGAAATCTGGTCAAAACACTCGTTCTTGAAAAATTGTCAATGAGTGGTTTATAAGGCGTCACCTCCAAAGATTTTCCAAGAAGAATATTTTCATCTTTTATGATATATTCTTCATTATTTATAATATATGTTAAATGATCATCAACTCCTTCTAGTATAAATGATAAAACCCAACCATAAATAAAAAACTTGAAAAATAAAATTAAAATCGTAAAATATTTGTGTTCACATTTGCAACTTTTTACTTAGGCTTGAAAAAACTAAGTTTTGGGGGGTTTTTGGTGGTGAAACCGTAAATCACTGATCCGAATGACATGATACCTAACTCATACCTCAAACACGTCTAAATAGAGTTGTAGGAACTAACGGAATGCAAAACAGACTCCCGGTTATCAAGTAACATGTAAAAAACAACTTTTACTTACTTAGGCTTGAAAAAACTAAGTTTTGAGGGGTTGGAGGGTGAAATGGTAAACTGCCGATTCTAACTACATGAAACATAACTCGCGCCTCAAACACGCCTAATTAAAGTTGTTGGAGCCAACAGAATACAAAACAGGCTTCCAGATCACAAGTAATGCAAAAAAAAAAAAAAAAGTTTTCACTTACTTAGGCTTGAAAAAACTTAGTTTTGGGGTTTTGGCGGGTGAAACGATAAACCACCGATCCAAACCACATGAAACCTAACTCGCACCTCAAACATGCATAAAGAAAGTTGTAGGAATAAAAGGAATGCAAAACGGACTCCTGGTTCACAAGTAACAGAGAAAAACAACTTTTTACTTAAACTAAGTCTTGGGGGTGAAACAGTAAACCGCCAATCCGAATGACATGATACCTAACTCGTACATCAAACACGCCTAAATAAAGTTATCGAAACCAACGGAATGTAAAATGGATGCCTGATTATCAAATTACGCATCAGAAGTTTTTTTTTTTCATTTCCTAGTTAGACTTCAAAATAAATAAGCCTTTTAAGTTTTGCATTTTATGATCCTTCATAGATTGGCTAAAACATCAATTTTTTTTCACATTTTAGGTTTGGAGTTACATTGGATGGCGGCCAATGCTGGATGTGCTTTATGATTACATATGTTGGATGCGTTTTATAAGTAGAGACAGCGACATGAATTTAGTTGCATATTGGAACAAATTTAAACTTTTTGTTTGTATGAATTAATATTTTGATGTTGGATGTGAACCTTATATTGTATGTAGATGTTTATTCCGTGTGCACGCAATTCGTAGTTGTATTTTTTGTAAGATTGATATTATCGCAAGTATATAGCATGTACAAGTTACAAAAATAAATAAATAAATAATCATTTCTAGGTACTATTTGTGGCATACTTTAACATGTCACAAATACTACACATAATTCAGATAGAGTATCTGTGATGCATACACATGCGTTACAAATACTAGTATTTGTGGTGTACTTTAACATGCCACAAATACTACACATAATTCCAATAGAGTAACTGTGACGCATATACATGCGTCACAAATACTAGTGTTTCTGACACATTTCATGCGCCACAAATAATATTCGAAGTATGGTGAATTTTATTTTTGACGGTTAATATGCATCACAAAAGGTCACTATTTTTTACGCGTATACTGCGTCACAAATACTACTCTCATTTGTGGCGCGTATTTTTGGCATCCATGCTTGTTTATTTGTGACGCTGTTAACTATTATTTGTGAGATGCACATATGTGTCCCAAAAGATGGCATTATTTGTCACACGTTGACTGCATCATAAAAGATTATTTGAGACGCAGGAATTTGTGATGCATTTACCGCATCACAAAAAAGTATTTGTGACGCATTTTGGATTATTTTTGAAGCGTTTGCGCGCCACAAAAAGTCAAAACTGTTATAGTGAAGGTAGACCGCTTGAACCTTCTACATCAAGATTCCATCACAAAGGGGTGGAAACTATTCTTAAGGACAATGTCCTATACACGCCACATCAATCCGATATGTTTCTATTTTTTACATAGTTGCATTCTATATACTTGATTATTTCCCAACAATATTAAGAATAGTTCAAATGGATGCTTCTATGTTAACTGCTACCAAGGCTATGCCCGATTTTACTAAAATAGAGTCTTTCAATGGCTCAAACTTTAAGCATTGGCAGACTAAGTTACTATTGATTCTTGATATTGCTAAGTTAGAATTCGTTTTGATCCAACCAAGACCAACAGAAGGGTCTGAGAGTTTTGAAACCAAATTGGAAGAATGGGAAACCGCAAATAAAACTTGCAAAAGCATAATTCTAAATGCACTTGCAAATGAGCTTTTTGACGTTTACTGCTCTCTTAAGAATGCTCATGAAATTTGGGATGCATTGGTGCAAATATATCATTGAGGATGCTGGTATTAAAAGTATGCCATTGGCAATTTTTTGAATTTTAAAATGACTGACGATAAAGATGTATCTTCTCAAATTCATGAATTTCACATTGTTGTTTCTAAACTCACCAATGAAGGCATAAAATTACCTGAACAATTTATAACTGGTGCCTTGGGTGAAAAACTTCCAGAATCTTAGAAGAGTTATAAAAATATGATGAAGTATAAGAGGCAAGTGATGACCCTAGAGGAAGTAATAGTTCACATCCGAATTGAGGAGAAAATTAAATTGCTTGACAAAGCTGAAAAGGTGAAAGCTATGATTTCCAAAGCCAACCTTGTAGAAGAAAAGCCAAATAAATCCTATGGAAATAATAGGAGATATAATAATCGGTCTGATTACAACAAGCAGTTTAAACCCCAAAATCAAAACAATTTTAAAAGAAGAAAAGTTTTTGGCCAATATGCTCCTCAATGTAGACATATGAAGAGGAACTACCAACCTGCCCCTAGCGCTAATTTGACTGAGGCGAATGTTATTGTAGCAGTCATTTTTTAGACTAATATTGTTGCAGGGGAGAAGGACTGGGTGGTAGATTCTGGGCCTACCCGGCATATATGTGGTAACAAAAGTGCTTTTACATCCTACGCCCTTGTAGGGGAGGAGAGGAACAAGTATTCATGGGGGACTCTAGGCCCTCCTCTATGATTTGTAAAGGGAAGATGAATCTCAAGTTGACTTTTGGAAAAGTCCTCTCACTCTCTGTTGTGCTTCATGTGCCTGACATTCGTTGAAATCTTGTGTCTATTTCTTTGCTTGTGAAAGTGGGATAAAATTTAATTTCAATCGAACTTAGTTCAATCGATCGAAGTCTCAATCGCTTGAACTCTCTTCAAGGGTTTGAATTTCTCTGATTTTGACAACTCTACGCACCGATAGGAGAATAGCCATATCTTTTCACTCGGATCTCGGATTGACCTCCCGTTTGTGGCCACACGAACGTAACTCAAAGATCTACATTTTATATTTCTAGGAAAAGTTTCCAAATATGAAGTCTTCTATGTCAAAAATGGCATTTTCTCATATGCTTCTGTTGTTTTCTGCACCATAATCACTTTTCTTTAGCTCCACTTCATTGAATTACATTCTAATACCTATCAAACAATGCATAAACATAAGTTTTAGCATTAGAAAAATAAAAAGAACATTTTTATTCGAATGCACCTAAATCTAGGAACTTGGGGATAAAAGTATGCATAAAAGACCATGTAATACGCTATAAATATACACTTTTCACCTCTAATCACACCCCCCAACTAGCTCATTGCTAGTCCCTAGCGAGGAAGCAAACTGCAGCAAGGTTTATTTGAACTGTGAGCCACCCCCCACTGGGAATGTAGCATACCAACTTTCCGATAGCTAGTCGAATATAAGTTGGAGTTTGGTACGTTCTTAGGTACGTCCACCCTATCCTCACACACAACCCACATCCGAATTTTTCACATCTTTTTATCCCCATTTTGGGACTTCTCATATGCAAATCATGCTATGCTATGAGGTGTGCCCACTTGGCAACAATGCACGTGAATTCTACGATTCTAATGCATGTGTCAAATTTCAAGAATGATGTCAATAAATTTCATCATTTATTAGCAACATTAAGACTTTGACAATAATCAAAGTAAGCATGAGTTCTACCATTTAGAGGATTAATAATAACACACAAGCATGCTTTCAACTTAGCAACAAGACTAAATTTATATGAACATTTTAGTTATTAATTAGCAACTAAGTAAATAAGCACATAATCTCATTTAAGCATCTATGCAACTAATTAACAACTAGACATGCAAGTCACATAAACTAGACATGCAAGTCACATGAACATGTGCATTTGGAAAGAATTATAATTTACTCCGCAAAACCTCTATTTTTAGGAATTAATCACATGTCAAAGTTAGATATAGAATACCATTTGTATATAAATAATGTAATCTACCTTCTCCTTGAGAATACAAGTATAAGCAAAGAGAATCCAAGAAAGATTGAGAAAGCCCAAGTAGTAGATCTTTAAGAACAAGAAAATAAAAAGTTCATCCTCTCTCCTTAGGCCATAACTTGAGCTAGAGAACACAAATGGAGAAAATAAGAACACCAATGGGAAGCTCTAGTAGAGAGGGTCACTTTTGATACTAATAGTTTGCTCCCAACAATGAGTTATGGAGGCTCAAAATTAGGGTTTAAGGTTGAAGTAAATATGGGGGTTTACTCTTCCAAACATGAGGGTGATAGAGATAGAGATAGAGATAGAGATAGAGATAGGAGAAGAATAATGAAAATAAAATGAGGGGGAGAGATATATAAGGGAGGGAGAAAGAGAGGGGGAAGCTTCCTAGGAAGCTTTCTAGGGGACTTTAGTTGTTGGAGGTGGTTGGGAGTGGTTTGGGGATGTGACTTGTGGGCCCCCTCTTGTCTCCCTTACACACACACACATACAAATATGTAACATATATATATACACACCCATGTGCCAAAACAATTACCAAAGTTGTACCACAAGACCAAAGGTTAGGCATTAAAATGTATATGTCCACAATGGGTCCATACATTGACCACTAAAATTACCACAATACCCTTAAAAAAAATTCAAAACATTACAGGTTATCACTTTCTTGAGTGAGTTGTTAACCTCATTCGGTATAAACCCGTCATTGTCCTCCAATTCTATTCCATTGTTAGTGTCTTGAAATTCAGGTTATAGTGTTGAAGGATTGGGGTAGTCTTCTATAGGCTGGCTAGCATATGCTTGTTGATATCTAGTTTCTAATTTATCAATTGCACTATCTAGCTTTTTCATTTCACTAAGCAGCAATTTTAACATACCATTATCCTCAACTTGGTTATTATCCTAATTATAACTATACGAAGTTTCGCCCCAATGTGGTTGGTAGTAATTCCCATCCCATTGTGTTTGTGTATAAGACTCCCCAGAAGGAAAGTCTTGGTGCATTTGGTAATAGTGAGAACTACTACTATATCCTACTCTACTATTTTGGTTATATCCCCATTGCGATGGATAGAACTCTTCATGTGGAGGTTCTTGATACGTTTGATAATATGGGGGACTACCACTATTATTTCCCCATTGTGGTGGTTGGTAGCACTCGGGTTGAAAATGCGCGTCATAAGTGGGTGCTTGTCAACTTGGGGGACAATTTTCATTACCTAATGTGTACTCATTCGTGGTGTTTGTGTTTTATGGAGGGTAATATGGATAAGACATGTTTACCCAAAATTTTTAAACAATCGAATTTTTATTTTTTATTTTTTATCTTGTGAGAGAAAAAGTCCAAATTTTTTGTCTTTTTGTTTTGTTTTGTTTTGGTGTTTTTTTTTTTGGAAAAGTATGAAAAATTGGAAATAACTTAGTAAAATTCTAACCTACTTGCCTTCCCCAGCAACGGCGCCAAAAACTTGACACGACTAAAAAGTTGTGTACTCTTGTGCAACACCCAAGTGTAGGTGATCGTGCAAGTAATACTGGATAAGTCTAGGTCGATCCTACAGGGAAGGAAAAGGAAGAATATATACTAAGTTACAACCTAAAGAAATAAAAATATGAATATAGAAGTTGAGGTTCTATTGAATCTTAATTAATTAAATTAAACTAAATAATAAACTAAAGTATAAAGAAACATAACTAATGAGACAAATAAATTAATAGTGTTGGAAATACGAGAATCCACATTGATTTTAACCATCCACCATGTATATTCATTAACGTTCTATGGAGTTCATTCCTTTTCAGCATTCCGTATTTTTCTAAAGATATAGAACCAATAGCCCTTACATGACCGGGACTACATCATCACAGTTCATTTAAAATACTTGAAAGACAGTTTAAATCAATGGTTAATACTTGCACTTAAAATGGTGTTAGCATTCAAAGTGGATTTCAAAAGTCATTGAAGAAAATAGCCTTAAGGCTTAAGTTCTAAAAACTGTTGTGACAAACCGAGCTTATAGGGACAATTTGATGACAGATTTCTAAAAAAAAGAAGACTTGGAACACTTAAAAGAATTATCTCAGGAATTAACAGGTTCAATTTTTAAGCTCGGGATGAGAGCTTTGATTGATAGCTAGGATAGGTGATGGGCAACTTGGTGACACCACCTCTTTGGCCGAAAGAGGTGAGGGTTAATGAATATCACATAAATCTAAATCGAATTTAGATTTTTCAATTACGTCCTCCCTAGGGTCCCTATCAAAGGTAGGGATAGAGTCAATAGAGGACTCCTCCTTTCCTAATTGTGAATCACCTAAACTCTCATTATCTTTTAAAACCTCATTCTCATCCTTATAACTCTCCTCACTATATATGTCATCTATTGAGATGTTTTGGACAAAGAGATTGTGGAACTTTATCCAGGCAGTGAGTGAGTTAATGTTGGGGTTGTATACTGAGGAAAAGATGGTTCTACAACTTCAAACTCAATGGTTTGGTTTTGAAGTTCTTGATGGGTTATCACTTTCTCGAGTGAGTTGTTAACCTCATTCGGTATAAACCCGTCATTGTCCTCCAATTCTATTCCATTGTTAGTGTCTTGAAATTCAGGTTGTAGTGTTGAAGGATTGGGGTAGTCTTCTATAGGCTGGCTAGCATATGCTTGTAGAAGAAACTATATTTTCTTATTCCATAATGATAAAGTACAAGGTATATATATACATCCATGAGAAACTAATAAAAGGAAATAAAAGAAAAGAAAGGAAATACAGATAAGATCAAATCAATCTATTCCTAAAACATCGTGATCCATAAATCACGGGAATAATAATATTCTGAATATTCCAACACTCCCCCTCAAGCTGGAGCGAAGGTATTCACTAATCCCAGCTTGACAATTGACAACTTTAACAGTGAGGGCCCAACGGACTTTGTAAACACATCAGCAGTTTGATCTGAAGAGGGAACAAATGACGAAGAGATAATACCAGAACGAACTTTCTCTCGGATAAAATGGATATCAACTTCAATATGCTTGGTACGCTCATGCAGAACGGAGTCAGACGCAAGCATTATAGCGGACTTATTGTCGCAAAACAATGTAGAGGGCTCAGACACTGAAAACCCCAATTCTTGTAAAATAGATCGAAGCCACAGAAGCTCACAAGTACCTTGTGCCATAGCACGATATTCAGCTTCAGCTGATGATCTTGAAATGACTGCTTGCTTCTTGCTTTTCCAAGAGATAAGATGTTTACCAAAAAACGTGCAAAAACCTGAAGTTGAACGCCTATCACTCTTGGACCCAGCATAGTCAGCATCTGTATAACATGTGACCCCAGATTGTGTTCCTGCAGCAAAGAAGAGACCCAGTCCTGGGCAAGTTTTCAGGTAACGAAGAATATGATGAACAACATCCATATGAGATGTACGCGGAGCATGCATAAACTGGCTAACTATGCTTACAGCAAAAGCAAGATCAGGTCTAGTATTGGTTAGATAAATTAGACGACCAACAAGACGCTGATACGAAGCTGGATCAGATAACAAATCTCCTTACTCATATGATATTTGGATCCATGGGTGTGGAAGCAGGACGACAACCCATCATACCTGTATCGCTAAGAAGATCCAAGATATATTTCCTCTGGTTCATTGAAATCCCATGACGAGATCGGGCAATTTCAATACCAAAAAAATACCGGAGAGGACCCAAGTCTTTGACATCAAATGTCGTTCCAAGTTTCTCTTTTACCGTTGTAATCCCTGCAGTATCATTACCAGTAATAATGATATCATCAACATAAATAGATAGGATAATACATCGACCATCAAAACGTCGTCGAATAAAGCAGGTGTGATCAGAGTGACACCTAATGAACCCAATAGATAAAATAACATCACTAAAGCGACTGAACCATGCCCGAGGGGATTGTTTCAATCTATAAAGTGATTTACGTAGCCGACAGGCTTTCTCAGAATACTCCCCCTCAGCTCGAAAACCCGGAGGGGGATCCATATAAATGATTTCCTGTAGATCCCCATTCAAAAAAGCGTTCTTGACGTCAAGTTGGTGAAGAGGCCAAGACTGAGATGCAGCCAGAGAAACAAGAAGGCGAACAGTATTAAGCTTGGCTACAGAAGCAAAGGTTGCACTGAAGTCTTTGCCTGGAATCTGAGTAAAGCCTTTAGCAACTAGGCGAGCCTTATAACGATCAATAGAACCGTCTGGAAGGTATTTAATTGTAAAGACCCATTTGCAACCGACAGTCTTTTCACCGGGGGGAAGAGAAACAAGATCCCAAGTATGGTTATGCTGAAGGGCATCCATCTCTGCTTGCATGGCTTGGACCCAATGCGGATTTTGGAGAGCTTTAGACACAGACCGGGGAATGGAAACTGAATCAACCTGACTAAGGAAAGCTCGATAGGGTTGTGAAAGGGCTGAATAAGAGATATATTATAAAATAGGATGATGAGTAGAGCAAGCATGACCATACCGATTTACCGGGCGAGAAATCTGGGTAGAACGTCTGACGGGTACAGGAGAAGCTGGACCTGGATCCGGAGAAGGATTTGGTGGCGGAGCATGAGCATGAGTCTGTGGATGCCATGAGTAAGGAAATTCAGGCAAAGATGTAATTATAGGTGGTAGGGTCACCTCAGAAGGAGAGGAATCAAAGACAGCAACCGGACGAGGTAACTCTTCGGGTACAGTGAGAGGCTCCTGAGGAACAGGAGCGGAGGATGTAGTTGGACCTGCAAAGTAAGGAACATCTTCCAGAAAAGTAACATCCATAGAATTATAGAAACGACGACCAACGGCATCATAGCACCTATATCCTTTAGAGAGAGAAGAGTAACCAAGAAAAACACAACGTATAGCTTTATCATCAAGCTTAGTACGAAGAGGGCTGCGATTCTGAACAAAACAAGTGCAACCAAATACACGAGGTAAAATATGAAAGAGTGTACAATTGGGCTAAAGGAAATGTAGAGGGGCTTTCCCATTTAAGACACGACTTGGGGTACAGTTAATAAGATATGTAGCTGTGAGAACAGCTAAGTGCCAAAAATATTTAGGTACCTCCATACCGCGAAGAAGGCACCGGACAACAGACATAATGTGGCGGTTCTTACGTTCTGCCACACCATTCTGTTCCGGGGTATAAGTACAAGTGAGTTGTTGGAGGATACCCTTGTTATTAAGTTCAGAACAGAAGTCATTAGAAACGTATTCACGGCCATTATCAGATCGAAGAGCGCGAACAACAGTTTGATACTGAGTTTTAACCATTTGTAAAAATTGAATAAATAATGGAAAGACTTCAGATTTCTTTTTAAGTAGATAAACCCATGTGCACCGTGAATAATCATCAATAAACATAACATAATACCGATACCCATATAAAGCAGTGATAGGGGAAGGTCCCCATACATTCGAATGTATAACATCAAAAGCACAAGGTGCTCGAGACATGCGAGGAATATAAGATGAACGAGTATGCTTAGAAAGTTCATACACCACACATTGAAATTTATGAGTCTTACAGGCTTTTATTAATTCGGGAAAAAGTAAACAAAGGTATTGAAAATTAGCATGTCCTAGCCGGGCATGCCATAACTCTATATTTTTATTAGACAGGGAAATAGAACTAGAACTAGAACTAGGTAAAACAGACGCCTGTAAACTAGAGGATAAAAGTGGTGGTGGAGGTTCCCCAAAGAAGTAGAGTCCGTCATGCTTATGGCCCGTACCAAAAATCCTCTTCGAAGTCAGGTCCTGCAAGAGACAACGGTCAGGTAAGAAAATGACAGCACAATTATAACTCTTTGCAAGGCGACTCACGGATAAAAGATTAAATGATAACTGAGGGACATGAAGGACTGAAGACAGAGTAAGCTGGGGGGACAAACAAACATTACCCTTACTCTGGACACGAGTGGTGGAACCATCAGCAATACTCACAGTTTGGTTAACAGGTGTAAGAGGAGACGAAAAAAGGGATAACTCACCAGTCATGTGATCATTGGCTCCTGAGTCCAAAACCCACCTTGGAGTTCCAGTCTTAACATGTAAAGCAGTGGAAGTACCTGTAGCAATGGCCGCTGTGGAAGAAGAGCCAGACTGATGCTGCTGAAGGAGGGAGCCAAGCTGACTCTGAATCTGTCCAATCTGAGATTGAAGCATACTCTGGTTCTGATGAAGCTGGCCAAGATCAGGAGTAATAGGTTCGGGTCTGGTCTCAGCAATAGAAGCAAAGCGAGTTGGACCTGGGTTGCGACTTCGGGTGGCATACTGTTTCTTCAACTCGAGATGGAGTTGGAAACAGCGATCTTTGGTATGACCAACAACATTGCAATGCTTACAGACTGGAGGTTTTCTACCGCTAGGGCGAGAGCCAGCATGAGCTGCAAAGGCCATCTGATCAGGAATAGCAGGAGAATCTGAGACAGGAGCAATAGAAGTCTGAATTAATAGGCGACGACGCTCATCACCATCAACAATAGCAAAGGCCTCGTAGAGAGAGGGCATAGGAGACGTGTTCAAAATCTGAGTACGAAGAGATTCGAACTCAGATTTCAAACCCATCAAGAACTGGTAAGTGTGCAGACGATCCAGGCGTTGGACAATAACAGTAGCGGCTTCAGCAGGAATATCACCAAGAGGTTCGTACTGAGCCAACTCCTCCCAACGGGACTGTAGATAACCAAAATAATCTGAGACACTCATCCGGAGAGAATCCTGAGACGACTGAGAAACTTCGCGATGAAGCTGATAAATCCGTGACTCATTTGCGCTTATGCGCATACATCTGGGTCAACGCATTCCATCAGCCGTGGACAGAAGTGTGATACATGAACATATGATAAATACGAGGCTCCATTGAATTGAACAACCAACCCAGGATAGTACAATTGTCCATATTCCACTGATCGAAGGTGGAATCGGTTGGAGAAGGCTTAGCTCTGATACCAAGAAGAAACTATATTTTCTTATTCCACAATGATAAAGTACGAGGTATATATATACATCCATGAGAAACTAATAAAAGGAAATAAAAGAAAAGAAAGGAAATACAGATAAGATCAAATCAATCTATTCCTAAAACATCGTGATCCATAAATCACGGGAATAATAATATTCTGAATATTCCAACACTTGTTGATATCTAGTTTCTAATTTATCAATTGCACTATCTAGCTTTTTCATTTCACTAAACAGCAATTTTAACATACCATTATCCTTAACTTGGTTATTATCATCATTATAACTATACGAAGTTTCGCCCCATTGTGGTTGGTAGTAATTCCCATCCCATTGTGTTTGTGTGTAAGACTCCCCAGAAAGAAAGTCTTGGTGCATTTGGTAATTGTGAGAACTACTACTATATCCTATTATATTATTTTGGTTATATCCCCATTGCGATTGATAGAACTCTTCATGTTGAGATTCTTGATATGTTTGATAATATGGGGGACTACCACTATTATTTTCCCATTGTGGTGGTTGGTAGCACTCGGGTTGATAATGCGCGTCATAAGTGGGTGCTTGTCAACTTGGGGGACAATTTTCATTACCTAATGTGTACTCATTCGTGGTGTTTGTGTTGTATGGAGGGTAATATGGATAAGACATGTTTACCCAAAATTTTTAAACAATCGAATTTTTATTTTTTATTTTTTATCTTGTGAGAGAAAAAGTCCAAAATTTTTGTTTTTTTGTTTTGTTTTGTTTTGGTTTTTTATTTTTTTTTTGGAAAAGTATGAAAAATTGGAAATAACTTAGTAAAATTCTAACCTACTTACCTTCCCCAGCAACAACGCCAAAAACTTGACACGATTAAAAAGTTGTGTGCTCTTGTGCAAACCCAAGTGTAGGTGATCGTGCAAGTAATAATGGATAAGTCCAGGTCGATCCTACAGGGAAGGAAAAGGAAGAATATATACTAACTAAGTTACAACCTAAAGAAATAAAAATATGAATATAGAAGTGGAGGTTCTAATGAATCCTAATTAATTAAATTAAACTAAATAATAAACTAAAGCATACAGAAACATAACTAATGAGACAAATAAATTAAAAGCGTTGGAAATACGAAAATCTACATTGATCCTAACCATCCACCATGTATACTCATTAACGTTCTATGGAGCTCATTCATTTTCAGCATTCCGTATTTTTCTAAAGATATAGAACCAATAGCCCTAACATGACCGGGACTACATCATCACAGTTCATTTAAAATACTTGGAAGACAGTTTAATACAATGGTTAATACTTGCACTCAAAATGGTGTTAGCATTCAAAGTGGTTTTCAAAAGTCATTGAAGAAAATAGCCTTAAGGCTTAAGTTCTAAAAACTGTTGTGACCAACCGAGCTTATAGGGACAATTTGATGACTGATTTCTAAAACAGAAAGACTTGGAACACTTAAAAGAATTATCTCAGGAATTAATAGGTTCGATCGATCGAAGCGCTCTCGATCGATCGGACTGCATGATCCTTCAATCGATCGAAATGTCTTCGATCGCTTAACTATGGCTCTGGTTCGATCGATCAAAATAACTTTGATTGCTCGAGCCCAGGTTTTCTAAATCATACATGGCAGAGGCTAGGAATCAATGTTTCATCACATATTCCCAACTACTATACTACGGAAACATGATAAAATTAATGCAGAAATAGTAAAACATAACAATCATAACTACTAGATTAATAAACAATGCAATAAAGATAAAGGAAAAGAAAAACCTTGACTAAATCTGAACGTAACTTGAAATAAACTTGAAGCAAACTTGAATCTTGCATTTATAATGGTAAAGGAGGAAGAAATATATTAATCTAACCTAATTTACTCTTAAATTAATCCTAAAATTACCCTAAAACTACTGTGGTTCGCGTTCTGGAGCATCTCTCTTTGTCTGCCATCAAAACAACTTATTTATAGGGTTCCTGCAGACTGTATGCAACTTTTGGGGGAAAATAAAGCTCAAGCGATCAAACTTAGTTCGATCGATCGAAGTCTCAATCGCTTGAACTCTCTTCAAGGGCTTAAACTTCTCTGATTTTGACAACTCTACACATCGATGGGAGAATGGCCATATCTTTTCACTCGGACCTCGGATTGACCTCCTGTTTGTATCCATGCAACCGTAACTCAAAGATCTACATTTTATATAAGGGAAATCTTCCTAGTTTGAAGTCTTCTATGTCAAAAATGGAGTTTTCTCAGTTGCTTCTATTGTTCTCTTCACCAGAATCACTTTTCTTTAGCTCCACTTCATTGAATTACATTCTCATACTTATAAAATAATGCATGAACATAAGTTTTAGCATTAAGACAATAAAAAGAACATTTATATTATAATGCACCTAAATCTAGGGACTTAGGGATAAAAAGTATGCATAAAAGACCTGTAATATGCTATAAATATGCACTTTTCACCTCTTATCAATGATGTAGCAACTTGTATTTTTACTTCCCTAATATATAAATAAAATGTCAATTTTATTTTACTACTGTGTGTTATTTCTAGGAATGATATTTTGTTAAATAAACAATACTTGCATTGTTAATTATTAATACAATGCCTTTAATTTGTGACCCTTAGTAATTTTAAATATATTAATAATGCTTAAGACTACGCCCCATAGTTACCCTACGATTTGGGTTAAAAACCATTAATAAAATATAATATCACGTTGCTTATGCTTTTGTCCCGAATAATTATGTTTGGGATATTTTCTTAGACTACCCGGACCAACTTAACTAACCTAACTGACCAAACTAGACTGAATTGAACTAAATGATTAAACGAACCAGCTGTATTATTGGCGAACTGATTGCTATCAATCACAAGCTGTATTATTAAGAATATAACCATCACGTTCAATCATTCACAGTACAAGTAGCAAACTGATGCTTTCTTATTTCAGTTCACACTTGCAAACACAAACATTACACAGACTTTCCTTATATACATTTTGCAAAACATACAACAGAAGCACACATACCCACTGTACATTTTTCAAACTTTCAAAGCCAAAGCTCCCTCCATTACTTGCTCTCTCAACCTCTCTCAAACACATGCCCATACACACATTTCTGGAAATTATAAAAAGAGAAGGAATTACAAAAATATAAGTGACAGTGAGCTCCCAAGACCAAGCCATAGCCATTAAAGCTTGAAGCTTTTATATTCCAGAATTCTCGTCTTTCTTCGGCAGCCCAAGCCGCCAAAACTTAATTAAAAGGCTACTTTTTTAGTAGTTTATGGTAAAGATTTTAACACAGCACATTAAAAATGGACTAGCTAAGATGCTAGTAAGAAAAGGAAGAAAAAGGAGATAATAGCTAGATTCACATGAAATGAACTTTTTGGATTTTATTATAACGAAAGATGGAAATAATACAAATTTTCAATCTAAGTTATCTAAAAACAGGAAATATTAATTAACTTGGAAGAAATGATTTAAAAGAATTGGGAATATGTAAATCAACACTAGATCACACAACTTTTATGCTTTTGTAAGGGTTTGGGATTTTTAAACAGAGTGATTCTTTATTTGAAAATAAACTTATACTAGTTGAAGTCATATCAAGTGTGTCAGGTTTGATATAAAACGACATCGTTTGGTTTAAAGAAAAATAAAGAGGCAATCGGGTAGTAGCCAGGTTCGAACTCAAGCCCGCAGACGTGGGTTATTCGGCGCTCAGTCCCCTCCAATCTGCCACTACACGATTCCCTGTCCATTAATGAATAGAAATATATGTATATATACACATGCTTGAAATTTAAACTGTATTAAATTAATTGTTTTGTATGCTAGGTGTTTTTTTTAATGACAAAACGCATAGTTTGACAATTCACATAATTAAATTTTTATTTCAAATACGTAATCCTTTGAAGTCCAATATAGTTATAGTCTATGAATATGTTAAATAGTCATAAACTATATATAATTTTGTCAAGAAATGTAAAAATAACCCATCTAGATAAATCTGCCCATTTAAGATTAGTGCACAGAATCTGTGATTTCTAAGCTTTTATTACATATTCTCAATTAAAGTTTTAGCCTACCATTTTTGGAATTGAAACTGTCTTTTAAATAAATTTTAAAAAAGATTAAACAGAAGTACACAATCACCGTCTAATTACGATTAAGGTTATAACACCAAGGTAAGAGTAAAAACTAATATTAATACATTTTTTCTTCACTTAACAATAGTTGGGATTGAACTCTTGGAATCTGCAAAATAACAAAGTTTAGTACAACTAAGCTAATAAAACATAAATAAATTGAAATACTGATCAACCAAAAACAAGATACTAAACCTTTGACTTTGAATTCTTGATGTGTCACAGTAGCTGAACTCCAAGAACACGAGCAAGGTCAAACCAAATCCTAATCTAATTTGGGAATTGAATATGGGTAGGGTAAGCTTGGGGCTTTAATATGTGATTATAACAACGACGTAGCAAAGAAATCTAGAATTTAATTGGAAATTGTGTCGTACATTGAATGGAATTTTTGTTACAAAAACTAGAAATTTGGAATTTCAAAACCATTTTAGAGAAGCTCTACAACTACCAACTATACTAAAAACATTAATAACACTAAAATCTAAAAACAAAATTTTCATACAGTAGATGAAAATAATTATAAATTTTTGAACTTGAAATCATCAATTATAAAAAAGAAAATCTTTACAACTTTTAGAATAAAATTAAACAAAGAAAAGCTTAAATTTCTACATGGTAACTTTGGCTATGGAATTCTTCCTATGGTTTTCTCTTTGGCTGTGTGGCTCTATGTGATCTCTGTGTGGCTGTGGCTTCTGTGTCCCCTCCTCTCTTTCTGTGGCTGTCCATTTATAGACAAAGATCGTCTGTCTTGCTTTAGTGAAGGATGAGAAGATTCATCATCCTACTCATCATTGAACAGGGATGAAAGTGAGAGTTTGCTCATTTTTTCAATCCTCGCCCATTTTTTTTCTTCTAACACCATTTTGAATCAATCTGCAGAGAGAGAGAGAGAGAGAGAGAGAGAGAGAGAGAGAGAGAGAGAGAGAGAGAGAGAGATTCCCACATTTCCTACGTTACATACATATGTAGAAATGTCCCTTTCAAGGCAGTAAATGCCTAACTTGCTTATTTTTCTTCCTGGTTAGTTTGTTTCTTTCTTTGTCTTTTTTTTCGGATTTTTCCTTTGGTCTTAAGACTGGTAGTTAGGAATTTTACAACGTAAATAAGCACAAATGAGCATGGGAGATAATCCTATGTGTTCACTGCTTTTTTTTCCCTTTCCTTTTATTGCATTATTTCAACTTCATTTTCACCTAAGCATATAAAATATGTAAAAGCACATAATAACATACATTTGGGATGATATTATCATTAAATCATATTAATTCCAAAATGCATGTAAAACTAGGGATTTGGGAATTAATTGAGCATTATATCTATTATATTAACACATGAATATGCAATATTCATTATTTGTCACTGGGGCGTTAGCATCAACTCCTATTGGCTTGTCTGAGAACTTTAGAATGCCCTTCTCTACATTGCTCTGTATAACACTAAGAAAAACAACACAATTGTTAGTTGCATGGCGGCATGAATTGTGCCATTTGAAAAATTCTTTGCCTTTTAAATCTTCGGCCTTAGGATTTTTATGGCCGTCACGAAGCCGAATCAATATTTCAGCCAACCGTATCAAAAATATGATCTACTTTAGTTATATCAAATGAATAGTTCTTGCCAACATCAAAAGCCTGTTTCTTTGCCCCCAAAATTTTATTGCCATCGGTTGGCTTTTATAGGGCTTTGCATACAATGGGTCGTTTACACACCAGTTCGGCCATATCCATATCTCCGATATCTAAATCATAGTCTGTCAGATGCACTTCAAAGTTGGGGTCTTTGTAATAAGTCCCCTTTCAAGAATCCTTGATCTCCTGTTCATCCAGAAGAATTCTTTTGTATCTAGTGGCTCTTGTAGCTAACTCAAATATATCTCTAAATTACATTCCCTCAAACTTTTTACGAAGTTCAAAATTCAGACCGATGGTGGCCATTTTGACAAATTCTTCATCGGGACTAATAACTTTGCAACTGAACTTCAATTTCCTGAAGTGCCTAGTAAAGTCCTCAGCCGATTCTCAACTCAATTGATGCAGTCTGGAGAGGTAGGCCATAGATACTTTAGGTTCGGTCCTACAGAGCTGACAGTGAAAAGCTTCTTCTATCTGCTGCCAATTTTGGACCGAAACCTGTGGTAGATTGACATACCATGTGAATGCCACCCCAATCAGGGAGTTTGGAAAAAGTCTCATCCTAAAGTCATCTTTTCCCTCGAGCACACTGAACAATAAAATGACTGATGTGTTCTATCGTTAATTACTCTCTATCTTCAATGAAAAGAATAAAGTTATAGACCTTATAACCTTGTAGGATCTCCACTTGGTCGATTTGGTCGGGGTATGGGTGTTTGTAAGTTGGCCTTCCCACTCTCCTTAGATTGGACCATACTCTTCATGGATGGCTTCCATCAGTTGCTCCTGATTTATCAGCGCATACTAAATCGTTGGTGCCGCCTGTGGTGGTGGCTACTGTCCGATTGCATTTTGGTGTGGCCAAAAGGGTTTCTCTTGGGTCTACTGAGTTGATTATGGAGCGAATATAGGATTAGACTGTTGACTAAAGTTATGTTGAGGGTTAATCAATCGGACGTCATGGCTGAATCCAGTAGTTTGTGGCCTTGATGTTGATGGGTTAATTTGACTACCGTTACTCTGATTAGAATTCAGTCTTGCCCCCAAGACTTGTGGGGATCTGGAAATATCCTTTTCTTTGCTGGGGAAAGGACCGATTTCATTATTACTTCTTGGGGGAATAACGAACTTTTAGGCTTTGACGTATCTGAACCGACTTGTATAGAAGCCTCTTCCCACATTGAGGATAAAGGAGTAGCTCATGCATTCATAGCGCTAATCTTTTTGGATAGATCCATGATAGCCTTAGTCAAAAGTTCTTGATTATGATTAGGGGTGGGCAAACGGTCGGTCGGCTCAGTTCTTACGACAATCGGCGACCGAACCGACATAGTCGGTTTTTCAGTGTGTTGAACCGCCAGCCGACCGATTTGTCTCAGTTTTGATCGATTTTGGTTTTCGTCGGTTTGCGGTCGGGTTGGTCAGTTTACGGTCGGTTGAACAGTGAGTAGGATGAAATTTATTTTTGTTTGTAATCATTTCATTTACAGTAGAGACAGAGAGTTTTCTGAAAGAAAAAAAAGTAGAGAGAGGGTTTCAAGAATCTAGAAGGAGTGGGTCTAATGAAAGGGTACCTTTGGCCATCGGTGTTAGTGTGTTGGCAAATGGATGGTGGCCTGTGACGTTGTCGGCGACTGGATGGTGGCTTGTGACATCGTCGGCCAGCGATTGGAGGACTAGACGGTGGGGATGATGTTTACAAACCTCGTATGGGCCTCACTTTCAGTCTTGAGAGAGAATGAGTTTTGTTTTGGAAACTAGTAGTATAACTTTTGCTCTTGACTTTTTGAATTATTGAGCCATCCCTTCATGTTGTCAGTCAGTACTACTTTATACATATAACTATTATAAGCATTAGTCCTTGGGACTTACACAAGTTCCAGCTCATGTACTAATACTCTATGTCCAATCTATTATTTCGAGACTTGAGCCATATAGTCTTGGGACTTACACAAATTATAGCTCAACTGTAAGCTTTTAACTTGACACAGAGAGCAATAAATATAGAAATGTTACTAAACTAAAGTTAGCTTCGGTTGGTTCGGTTTTTAGCGGTTTTTTTACTGGGTAACCGATAGCCGACCGAAGAACCGCAGTTTAGTAGTAGTTATAACCGCCACCGACCGCAAACCGCTCTAAAACCAACCATTATGTCTCGGTTCGGTCGGTTTCGGTTCGGTTTGACGGTTCCGTTTAGTTTTTGCCCAGCCCTAATTATGATGGTTGGTTTTCAAGAGCTCATTGTTATTCTTAGTCAAGAAGTAGGAGTGTTCTTCTCTCTCTATGTTCCATTTGCCCTGCTCTATTAAAGGGGCTAATTGATGTGACAGTTCGTCTGAAGAAAACTTCAGGTTGTCTTGACCTTCTTGGTCAACTAAATCATCTTCAGACCCTTCAGAGTGGGGGTCTTCCTCTTGGTTAACAGACTCATAGGTCTGGTTCTTCTTGCATACCATGATTCAGCACTCTTGTGTTCCACCGGGCGTGCCAAAAATGTTTATAGCTAGTTTTAGTTATGTGCTAGGGTATGCCAGAATCCACCAGGATTCAGTGTATGATTGTGAACAAGTAATTCTTGAAATCGTGAATAAAATTAACTTTAAATCAAGTGATTGTGTACAGTAAGCAAGAATTAAACTTACTAAAAATTCTCAAACAGTGTTGAGGCATACAAGTTTGATAAATGCTAAGATCATGTTAGAAGTACCTTAGAAATTGTGTTAAACTTCATTTTCATTGATGTAGCAGAAATACAAATGCTTGGGGGAATTAAAAGATACAAAACTAAGATATAGGAATTGAAATCTACACTACTGGATGCTAATATGAATGCTAGATTCGAGTTTGAGTTATGCGAGAGAGTTTTTGAGGTCCAGACACCTGTATTTATGGTCTTTTCCCTGAACCAGCTGCTCAGGACGTGCCTCCAAAAATTCCAGCCTCAATGCCCACATTCCTAACATTTAACTGTCATCTATCGGTCAGACTTATCCGATGAAAATCATCTTTGATCGGACAAATAGGTGGTCCTTTGTCTGCGTGAGTACCTGCCCATGCTATCTTTATCTTAGATAACCCTTCTCTTAGAGCAACTGATCGGACACATCCTCCCTGATTTGGTCTGGTCTAACTGGGTGCCATCACGTTGGTCCGATGATCACTAGATCGATTCCATTCTCTAACTTAACAATTATTGATATCGGTCTAGCCCCCAAAACTTGGCTAATCTTGAGCCTCGTTGACCTTAGCCCAAACCCTCTTAGTTTAGGGCCAACCCCTCCAAACCTTAACCTAACAACTTGACCTCAATGGCCCAATAGGCCGAGTAGATTTTGAATGTAAACAGTATCCTTAGAATGATTACAGTAATTTGACCTATATTTATGTGTAGGTGAATGTATGTATGGATCACCAAGGACCTCCCAATCAAATTCAAAATAGCATTACCCATAGAATAAATGTTGATGATGCCAAAAATTGGTACTGGTCGGAAAGGGAGAAAGAAACATAGACATCATGTTTGTATGTGGTTCGGTCCTGTTAATGAAGGAACCTACGTCCACGTGTGTGTCTGAGCACGCTCACTATACTATAAAAAGCCGGGGACCTGTGGTGAACCAACAATAGTTTGGAGCTACTGTAGGTCGGTCGGGCGTGATGATGACCACTATAGAGGTGCCGTATAGACTGAAAAGTTGATCCCTTTCTATGAGGGTGAGTGGTCTCTTTTATAGATGCAAGAGACCTACTCGTACAAGGAAATTATACCGATTAGGTAATACAATCTGATTTAGGATTGATTGGCATCAATTGTGGTGGGGTTTCCTAAATGAATTAGGAAACAATTTGCACTTTACATTAGTCTTCTAGTTGAGATAGGAAACTGTTGGAGTCCGAGCAGTTTGGGACGTGCCTCTGAGTTAGCTGACCTGGACCTGAACTGTATAGTAATTGGAATGCGTATTCCGACCCATAGGTCGGGGTCGGTTGGTCGGGTCGTAACCGGTCGGGGTCGGAGCACTGGAGGTCGGGAGGTTGGGAGCTCGGACCAAGAGGTCGGCAGGTTAGACCCGGAGGTCAGGAGTTCAGACCTGGAGGTCGGGAGCTCGGACCTAGAGGTCGGGAGATCGAACCCGGAAGTCGGGAGGTCGGACCTAGAGGTCGGGAGGTCAGACCTGAAGGGAACCGCACGGTCATATAGTAGAGCCAATTTTGGGTGTATCAAATGTAATTAATCTGAGATGAAGTAAATTTAAAAATATATATATAAATCATTTTCACTACAAATTGGATGATGAACAAATCAAACTTGGCAAATGTACATTGGAATTGTTGTTTACTTAAATTACTCATCGTATCGGTCAAATTAAATGAAAATCTAATCTATTCGAATTCCTACTTATACTTTTGTGTTGTTGACTTTCTTCAATATGTACACTTTTTTTTTACAAAGATCTTAAATATAGGTACAACTCTACACATGATTGTCTTGAAAGACACTACAATTTTGAGTACCAAACCAAACCAAGTCTTGTGACCCAATTAATTGGGGACGGCTGTATTGAATCATTTTTTTCCACTCTGCACAATCAAGAGCTATATGCTTATTTAAATTATATATATTCATATCTTGTTACTCTATATACTCCAGGTCAATCTAGGTCTGCCTCTCCCTCTAACCATTCCAGGCACTACGATCTTATCACTCTTTCGCACAGGTGCATCTACAGGTTTTTGTTGCACATGGCCGAACCATCTAAGTCTATTTTCCCTCAACTTATCCTCAATCTGTGCCACTCCTATAGTCTCTCGAATGTACTCATTTCTAATTCTATCTTTCCTAGTCTTATCACACATCCATCTCAGCATACCCATCTCAGCTACGCTCACTTTGCTAATGTGTTGTTTCTTAGTTGCCCAATACTCTGTCCCATAGAGCATAGTTGGCCTAATAGCTGTCCTATAAAATTTTCCTTTCAATTTTGCTGGTATTCTCCAGTCACATAATACTCCGGAAGCACTCCTCCACTTAAGTTAGCCTACTTTAATTCTATGTATCATGTCATCGCCAATCTTTCCATCTCTACTGATCATTGATCCAAGATAGCGAAAGTGTTCCCTCTCTGGGACTCCTGATCATCGATCTTCACTGCTTCATCGTCTCTACTTCCCCTATTGCTAAAATTACATTCCATGTATTCTGTTTCCGTCCTACTTATCTTTAGTCCCCCTTAGTCTCCAGTGCTTCTCTCTAAACTTCCAATTTAGTGTTGAATCTCCCTTTAATCTAATCTACGATTTTGAATGAACATCTACAATTGGCAACTTGTGAGGTTGTAATTGATCACACTATCCATTTTTAGTTTGACACCAAATTCAATCATAGATTTAAATCATTTGGTGCCCCCAACTTGACACTTGTTCCTTAGATTTTTTGTCTTAAAATAAAAGCAAGCTCCAAAGTGTATACTTTACTACATCATTATTATCTCATTAACAACAATAATATCTTAGTGGACCGATTGAGTGTGTATACATATAGTTTTATAAAGGAATGATAGGAGTGCAACTCATTTGTAATTATTTTTCTCTCTCTCTTAAATGATATTGTGGGATTCGGTTAAATTTCAATAGATCCCAATACCACTCAAAAGAGAAATAGAGATGATTATAAGTAAATTGTATGAATAAGTTATATCTCTATCATTACTCATATATATATATATATATACTAGCATTGACCCATGCTATGCATGGGATTATTAGTTTTTTTCTGACCTTTTATCAATTGCTTTAGTATATATAGATATATATATATTTGGATGGTGTCATACATTACTATATATATGTATATATATAGGGATTTGCTAACTTACAGCATATGAGACTTTTAACGACGAAAAACAAGGTTTTAGTGATGAAATTTTTCGTCGCTAAAAGTAGGAATCTTTAGCGACAAAGATTTCGTCGCTAAAAACCTATTTTTCGTCGCTAAACAGGATGTTGTATGCTGCTAACTTACAACCATCATGTTGTAAGTTAGCAGCCCCCATATATATATATATATGTCAATCTTCTTTATCTAACTCTAAATGCTAAAGACTGCTTCTTAAAATAAATAATAATAAATAAATATTTTCAGATTTATTTTGGGATTTCCTTTTTGGATGCAAAAGTTTTTTTAAAAAAGAAGAAGAAGAGGGCATTGGTGGAGTTTAAGAGGACGATTGAGTGGGAGATTGTAAGGAGTCCAAGTCAATTTTAAGTCCTTGTATTATCAGGTTTTACATGTTCAGAATAATGTATATTGAGAATTTGAGGATATAATTACAATTTGTGTTTCCAAGATTGCAATTGTACATTTATAAGTACATTGTAAAGCAAAAAAGAGTTGGTTGCTAGGATATTAGAAATACAGAAACGTAAAGCTAGCACAGAGACAATAATGATGTACATCAATTGCGAATATTTTGTTACACTATTGCTAGGATATTAGAAATACAGAAACGTAAATTTCGTTTGAGGCACATCAATTGCGAATATTTTGTTACACTATTGCAAGTCAAAAACACAAACATTCAATCTCAAAAGTAAGGACCAGATATGAGATGTAAATAAAATCAAATTTCTAATTCATATAAGTAAATTGATCCATAAATGTCAAAATATGCTCTGTTTATCATGCTCTGTGAGGCATGCAATATCGGAATTAAGGAGCAAGGTGTACAAATTCTTGGAAATAAACCATAGTATTCCGTTGTGCAACAATTAATACTGAACACATGAACTTTAAAATATAAACTTATCTTGGTAAGTTGCTCATAGGCACTGCAAAATTTTGCCTTGCTACTGATACTAGTGGAACATGCTCTGGTATTGACGATGGATCTACAATCCATCTTCAAAACACCTCTCTCTCTCTCTCTCTCTCTCTCTCTCTCTCTCTCTCTCTCTATCTCTCTGATCCACATATGCCTTTTGATCTAGAGTTAATTAGTATAATATCCATTTTACTCTAAGTTTCTTGCAATAGGTCTAGTCCATATAACATTTTAATGAAAGGTCCACAAAAAATAAATAGGCCCAAACTATCCTCCGTCTTACCAAATTTATCTATATTGATTAAGGAAATACCACATAATCTATATATACATAAATACACACACACACACACACACACATATATATACAGAGAAACCTAGAATACACAAACCCTGTTAAAATGAATGAAGCAGATTAAAAAATAACGGCAGCCAAACTTCTCATCATTCGAAAGTAGTCTCATCGTCTTCTCCGGGCAGTGTGAAAAGCCCCATCCTTCTTCTCCGGGCAGTGTCTCTCTTTGTAAATCAAGCGGTCTCTATCGAACTTCAACGATCTCACAACGTCCTCGCATCGCGTGTATTCGTTGTACTTCAAATAGCAAGGTGGGTACATTGTGACAGTGTCCTCCGGCATGGTGCCGCTGCCGCCGTCCGTCGCCGAGTGGTGGGTAGCAAAATCAACAGATTTAGAGGTTGTTTTCTGCATGGTTTCGGTGGTGACTGTGCTCGATGTCTTGGTGGGTTCGCATGGGATGGTTTTGCCCACGGTGGAGATGGCGACAGAGGCTTTCAAAGAGTGAATTTTTTAAGTTTTGTGATTTCATTGTTAATGCTTTTGGTTCCTTTGATTTTGGGTTTCCAAAATCATAACTGGGTTCCTTTGTTTTTTGATTTTCTATTTCTATTGTTTCATATGTACGAATGTAGTTGAAATATATATATATATATATGTATTGTTTATACTAATTACATTTGTTGTGTAAGTTGTATCAATTGCTCGGAACCCATCCAAATTCCAAGTTTAAAAGTGTTTGAAGATGGACACTGTTACATTTTACACTATTGAAATTTAACACTAATGTTCTGGGTTCAAAAGGATGTGCGAAATTGTTTACTATGTTGTGGTTTAAAGGTTGTTGTTCAAAAGGTAGTAGTATGAAATTTAACACTCATGTTCTTGGTTCAAAAGCTGTGTTGTGAAATTGTATACTATGTGAAGTAAAATTGTGATATCAATTAATTATTACAGTCAAATATAAAATGAATGTGCAAATGAATTTGTGATAAGACAGTGTTAATTTATTCCTAGTATTGTAGTATAAAATTGTACACTGTTAAATTTCATAGAATGTCGAGTTTGATCACTTTGTGATGAATTGAGAGATGGATGAACACAGATTGGTTAATATATATTGAATTCTGAAACTTACGTTGGCGTGGATGCAACTAAGGCTAATGAAATAGTTGTATAATTCACATTGTAAATCACACAATATGAAATAGTTGAGTAGGAAATTTGCGGACTGTTATTTCATTCAAATGGATTATGAACTGTTATAGAATGGAGTGTATTAGTAGTGTTCAATATAAATGAAACAGATTTGTAAAGTGAAATGCTAAAATATTGGGATATTATTTCTATATATATTATATGCAATATTAATGTGGATTGGGTAAGATTTGGTAAGATTTGAAAACTGATTCCATATTTAATTATGTATTAAATACATGTACATATATACATATGGTTCTATATAGAGATTAGGGGTAGAAAAGTCATCCAATTATTCCATAATGGGAGATTTTGGACTAATCCCTAAATACAATCACAATTATAGGGCCTATTGTTATGAAGTTCCAATTGGTGGACCTATTCCAAAAAACATTGGTAATCTAATTTTTTAAAGTATATTATGCTTTAATTTTAAAAGAATGCGGGAGAGAGAATAGTTATCCACTGTAACTGTTTTATCGAGAGGGAGTGGGGCATGGTGGTTTTCTAAATTAGAACTTTTTTTTTTCCCTTCATATCATTGATGCACTATAAGGCTTAGTTTGGCCCCCATGTGGTGCTTCTCCTTTTTTAAAGCACAATTTCATGCTAATTTATTTGGTAACTAGTTTATGAGCTTTGCAAAAATTGAACTTTGGGCTTTTTTGGAGGGAGCTTTTAAAAGCTCTAGAATAGAGCTTTTAAAAGCTCTAGAATAGAGCTTTTAAAAGCTCAAATTGCTTTTTGATTTTATGATGTCTTTTTGAAGAGTAGTGTGTCACTTGTATAAAATTATCAAAGAACTTAGTAATAAATTTCATAAGCTCCTTTTAAAAAGCCACGTGGGGACCAAACTAAGCCTAAGAGAGAAAGGACCGTTAGAGATAGTTTAAGGGTGAGAGAAAGTAGGCTAGATTTAGGGGTAGAGTGTTCAATCCTCATTTGAATTACGGAGTAAATATTTTTTTTTTTTTGAAACTATATATGAATTTAATTATTTGCTATAATTGGGAAGAGTAAATCGCGGGATAAAAGGGGAGGGAGAAAAATGAGTGAAGGAAATGAATAACTGTTATAAATTACAATTTTTTTCTCATTTAAAATGCGAATAATTTTAAGAGTGAAATAAATATGGATATTAGAGAGATGGATAGCAACTGTTATTGTGGCAAAACATGTACTGAGAAAAAGATAGAGAGACAGTAGAGTGAGAGAAATTAGGGGGAAGTTAGAGGGGATGACAATCGATTTTTGGGCATTTCTTTTATAGAGAATTGCCACTAAATCCCTTGTTTATGTACTTCCATGGATTAAGGACAAATCAAATTCTATTTTTGTTCAGGATCCCTATAATCATAGTTAATACACCTTAATCATGGTTAGAGATTTTTTTTGTCCCGTAAATGCCCTTATATATTGTGGGATATATATATATATATATAAATTTATGTATATATCCATATATAATCATGATTTCATTCACTTAATGCTTGAATTTATTTCGTAAATTTTCCTTTTAAGTATATTGAATTTAATGTAGGTCAATTGCTGCCAATTTATACCCCTTAATCTATGCATCTTGATGATTTACCTTCCTTGGTGCCGATTTATGTATGCAAGATGTTGACAAGTGAAACTGATGGATTGTGAATTTCACAAGTAGGTCTAATTGCTACATTGATTGAGTTTTTGGTCTAACAGTTTGTACTGTGAATTTCTCTAACTCTAAAATTTTCCAGAGTTGTTAACTTCATTACTAGTATATGGTTAACAATTTCCTTGGTTATGCCAATACTTTTATATTATGTTGTCCCCTATCTCTTTGCTGAATGATGGAGATGATGCCTACAAGTGTGATTATGTATGCAAGATGTTAACAAGTAAAACTGATGGATTGTGAATTTCACAAGTAGGTCTGATTGCTACACAGATTGAGTTTTTGGTCTGACAGTCTGTACTTGAATTTCTCTAACTCTGAATTTCACTTCTAGTATATGGTTAACAACTTCCTCACTTAATCTTCGCAAAAAAAAAAAAAAAAAAAAAAACCTGTGAAATATTCAAGCCCGGATTTAATGTTTGAATTTTGATTGCCTTTTTAATTTAGTGCTTGATTGCTGTATAAATTGTTTGAGACTTTTCTTTGTCAAACTAGGGCTCGATAAACACAAATTACGTTTGTGGCTGACAAACTCAGCAAGTTATTATGATGAATCCGTTTGCAGATTTCACGGAAAGACTTTTATAATTAAACACTCGCGTTCTTAGTTGTGAAATTCACAACCTAAACATGTGTTGGTAAACCCTCAATCTATAAATTTCACTGGAAAAGCTGTGAATAACATGACAAATTAACCACAAGCTAATACCCAAGCAACTCACAAGCATGGAAACTAACAGATAGCTATATATGATGATGTCAACCAAAACAACGTTATACTGAAGTATGCAAATGAGCATCCCAAAGGTTTACATATCCACTACCATTTACATACTTCACACCAACTAAGTTCTCAAAAGTATTATACTAATGCGGAGTCAAAATATAACTGCCAAGTTGGGTTCTCATTTTGTGGCTGTCTTCTTTGTGGTACTTCTCTGTCAAAGATCCCCCAGGACCGTGCAAGAATCGGTGAATAATGTGTGCTCTCATTTTCTTGGCATCACATTCGCTCCCCAATGTGTTCTCTCATTTTCTTGGCATCACATTGGCACACGATGGCACCACAATCGTACTTGTGCACAAATAAAGTCGAGAACATGAGCATTGGTAGCAAGCAACCATATGAGAAAAAATGTAAATATAATTGAGTGCTTACGATTGGATACGCTTGTTGCGGTGAAGTGTGCACCTCCTCAACCCTGGTTTTTGATACGGCCCAAGCGATGTTTGTATCCACTTCACAACTTAACCAACCAAAGTAACAGGACCACAATAAGGGTGTTTGTGTTTTTCCAACAGTGTCTGATTTTGTATTATTCAAGTATTGTTAACATATCTGAACACAAAACTAACTTAGGTATTAAGATTTTGTGAATTTCACAAGTTAAGTTGTTTGTGAATTTCACAACTTAACAACACCATTTGTTGTTTAACATTCAAGTTGGACTGTGAAATTCACCACTAGAACCAAAGTTCCCCACAAATTGAAGAGTGCACTTCACAAACTCCTTTGTAAATGCCCATATTACAACTTCTCTTTAATACAAAATGAGGTGCGAACACACAGTGCAACCTTTAAATTTAACAAAACACACACACACACACACACACACACACACACACACACACACACACACACACACACACACTTTGGATTGTGAAGTTCACAGCTTAATCATCAAAGTAACAGTGAAGTTGTTTTGTGAAATTCAAGTGTTAACAACAGTGAAGTTGTTTGTATTAAAATGAAGTTGGACTGTGAAATTCACTTCTAGTTCTGCAGTTTCACACACACACACACACACACACACACACAGACATATATATAGAGAACAGTGAAGTTCTCAATGGTTAGGTTATCATGGAACAACCCAAAGTGGTATTTCATGATTCCAGATCAATCAAACCCCCAAAATTCACCCAAAATCATACCTTTATTCCCCATTATATATATGTAGCTTTGTAGCTCTGCAAGGACATTCCAAGTAAGTTGTTTCGTTGTTGTTAAGCAGCCTCACCGTCTGTCGTGACCTCGCCGGAACCTTCAACGAAAACCTAAATTACTCGCCAGAAGTTTTGCAAAGCAAGTTTTGTGTTGACTTGGATTATGGTTGACTACGATTAATATGGTGGTTTTTATGTCCGATTTAAATCTCTTGAACATTCAAGGCCTGAATTTGGGGGAGTAATTTTGGGAAGGAACGGTTTTGAAACGGGGTGAGTAACCATTCTGGTCTTTTGATTTTAAGACCCCATTTTATATCTCGTGCGATTGAAAATTTTGGAAGCCTGAATTTAGGGGAGAAATTTGGGGAATCAGTTATGAAAAGGTTATAGTTAGGAAGGATGTTGACCTGGAACTCCATTTTTCCTCACTTGATTTATGCTAGGGGTACTATTGGACAAAGAAAATGACAGGGACTTTCTACAAATCATGTTTAACTCAAGGACCTATTGTCATATAAGCCTATACTAGGGGGATATAATACTAATTAACCCTTTCTTTTATCCTTTAATTATCTTTTAATTAGAGCTTTAACTACAAATGTATATCTATACAATTATTATGTTTAAAAGTCTTAAACAACGCAATGTGGCGTCTTCAATCAATTGGTATACCATGTGTCATACCACACACATTCGTATCTATATATATTTATAGATACGTGTATATATTTGCAATACGATGCCGCACGTCATCATAGAATATTGTATATTAGCATTCAATTTCTTGGGTTATAAAGTCCCTCCGTAGACTTTCTAATCCCAGCGATGATAACGAAGATACCCCCCGTATCATTTCTATGGTTAAGGAGATAAGCCTGTGCGCCCCACACATCAATGTCATGGTTAAAAGTTGCCACGTGTTCGTTGACAACTATGATTAAAAAATCAAAGGCAAAAAAATCTCATTCTTTTATCTTGACAAGTTCGTCAAATCGAATTGATTGGTCCACGTAAACCCTACCTAAGAAGCAAGTGATCAGCAATCTCGAGGAATGTGATTGACGTGAGTGAATCAGAACAGTACGCGTGTCTAGTCTAACTCTTTGGAAAGTCCAACTCGGAGTTATGACGAGTTTGAGATTTTATTTGCTGTACCACCACCGCTCTAATAAATATTCCCACCCAATATAACAGAGCTTTTACAAAGATTTGAATGCCACGTGCGTCGTGTGTGTGGTTTTGACAGCTGTGATACGGGCGGCATGTGGGAGTTGTGGTGGATGTGAATTTGTAGGAAAATTTTGACCCGTGAGTGGTCCAGCACCTGTGCGAGAAGTTATTCAGTGAGCCCGTCACGCCACGTCAGTATATTGATGTGGTGTGATAAATTAATCCTAATCATCTACTTTTTTCTTTCTTTTAGGGAGATCATAACAAGTGGTTAGTGAAATTTCAAATTTTAAATTTAATAACCACTTGTCATGATCCCCCTAAAAGGAGGGGACAAGTGGTTAGTTGAGATCACACCACCTCGCATTCTGACGTGGCATGACGGGCTCACTAAATAATTTCTCCACGTGTGCTTTGTCCCAATGGCTCCAAAGATCTCTCTTTTTGTTCATTTAGGCATTTTCACTCTGTTTTGATGGAAAGAACTGGAGAGAAGAGAAAAGAAGCTCATTGAGAGAAGAAAAGAGAAGAGAAAGCATGACTTTGTCTAATTTGTTTGGATAGAGAGAAGAGAAGAGAAGAGAAACATAACATTCTCCTGTTTGTTTAACTCTCATAAGAGAAGAGAAGAAAAAGGATTTAGAATTAATTTACTGTTTTATCTTCCCATATAAATTCAACTAGAAAAATGATTTAGAATTAATTTACCGTTTTATCCTCCCATATAAATTCAACTAAACTGGTATGTTTGAAATATGAAAAAATATTAACGGATATAATGGTCTTTGTAAAAATATTTTATTATCAATCTCTTCTCTTCTCTCCTCAATCTCTCCAATTTGGAGAGAACCAAATTTAGGCTCTTTTCTCCTCCCTTTCTTTTCGGTTCTCTTCAGTAATGACCTCTTCTCTCATAATTTAACTATCCAAACGAGAGAATTTGAGAGAAACTGTTCTCTTCTTCTTCTCTTCTCTCAAGTTCTCTCAATCCAAACATAATGTTATTGAATATTCTATTCTTATTTTATCTTTGTACATTCAATATAATTATTGGAATTTTCAGCAAAAAATAATAATAATTATTATTATTAGAATAAAACGTATGTAATTCAATGGAGTCTTAGGTGAATAATTAGTAAACAAAAATGTTCTCAAAATTCTCTCACTTGGACTATATTTGGAGCGGAGAAAAGGGAACATATAGGGATCAAGAGTTATGGTGAGAAGGATTCATCACAAAAATGGAGAATTTTTTAATTTTTATTTTAATTTCCTTTGACGCTATTTGGTTAATATAAGGATTGGCTATGTTGTTTATAGAAAAATCAATTCTATAGTATTCTGTTATTCATAGATGGTCTTTATAAAAATAACATAATATTGATTGTCACAAGAGTAATAATATGCTTCTCAAATTCAAATTCTAAAAATTCATCTCAAATGATGTGGTAATGGGACCACTGAGACTCACTTAAATATTCGTCAATCAACATTCAGTGGTCCTATTGTCATATCATTTGAGATGATAATGTAGAAATCATAGCATTACTCTTTTCATAAAAACTAACAAAAGTGAGACAATTTTTACCATTTTCATACAAACCTTTAGCTCCTCCAATGGGAGAGGGAAAACATACAATAGAAAACAAGATACGGTAATGAGCTCATTTAATTTTAATTGTAGAATATTGAAGTGTTCTCACCATTATTATTAATGATCTCACTGTCACATCATGTATTTGAGATTCATTTCATGAGATAACAAAAGGAACAGGATAACAAAAGGAACTTCCTCCTCTATTGTATAGTAAAGAAAATGTAGTACTAAGAAATTGTGACTGGATACATGCACTTTGATGTATTTTTTAAGGGAAAAATAATATATTCTTGTACGTTTGTAGATTTATATTGTGAATTGAATTCGATGCACACAGCACAAATCGGACAAACAACTTCTAATAAAAGAGATTTTGCCCAAATTAGTAACAATATTTGGGTAAAATAGATTTTGCCTAAAATAGTAAATATCACATTGAGACAGACAGAGGCTTCAGAAAACAAGGTTACTGCAGTGACAAGTTGCGAGGGTGGCCCGGAGTTTGAGCGAGAGAGAGAGAGAGAGAGAGTCACAGCCGCACGTACACACAAAGGATTTTTACACGCGTGTGAGGTGGTCCATGTGTAGCTGGTGCACAGGACAGGAGTTCGCAGATTACCAAACACACACACACACAAAAACACAGTCACGAGTTGTGATCTGCGGGGATAAGATTGGTGGCCAACGGCCCTCTCTGTGGAGTTTTGGGCCGGCCTGGACTGTCTGCTGCCCACATTGGTAGAATCACAAGCTTTCCTCTTTAAGAAATAAACCAGAAAAATACATAAAAAATACAAAGGGTAAATTTCAGAAACAACCCCTGAACTATGACCTGTTTTTACTGCTCCCTCCGTCCCATTTTGAGAGTTCATTATTCCATTTTGGGATGTCCCAAAATAGTGTCCACTTTCCTTAAATTGATGTACAATTTTTACTTACTTTCCAAAATTATCCCTCCTTGAAATCTACACCAAGACAAAACTAAAAAAGTTGTTGTAATGATTAGGGGCAATTGTGGAAAGTAGGTGTAGATTCTTTTTGTCCCCTTAATAAGTTGAGTTCCCAAAGATGGACTCACAAAATGGGACAAAGGGAGTAATACCCTTTGTACTATTTTACCCAATAAATTGACCCCCCCAGATATGTGTACTTGACATCAAACACCCCTCCGTTTGTTGGCCATTCAAAATCTAACAGAACTTGAACACGTGCTCATCATGTGACACGATTTAGATGAGATGTGGACTCTTTTGCTCTCAATTGAGAAATGGGTCTGATCTCTCTCTCTCTCTCTCTTCTTCTTCTTCTTCATCATCATCCCTTCACGAAATCTGCATTTCTCTCTCTTACTCTTGTTTCTTCACTCATTCACGAAAAATCTGTAATCTCTCTCTCCCTCTCTCTCTTGCTTCTTTCGCTTCTCTCTCTTTTCTACATTCTTAAAAAACTATACTAATTCCTCAGTTGAAGCTATGAGGAGAAATGTACTGACTCTCTCTCTCTCTCTCAATCTGTGTATGTGTGTATATATGTGTAGATATATATATTTACTGTGTGTATATTATGTGTAGATACATATATAGATTTACTGTCTTCAAGTCAAAATCCCCTCCCTGCTCACAAACAAGAGATAGAGCCTACAAACTTCCCTGCTTCAAACGAGAAGACAGCCAATGCTCACAATAATAATCAATTTCTCATTCCAGAACAGGTGAATTACACGTATTACTATAAAGTCTCTATAAATTAAAGAGAAATGGGTACAACTAGATTCCATTCCTCCCCAAGTTGGGCCATGACAATATGTATTGATATATATATATATATCCACCTATACTTACTTTAATCAAACCAAAGAAGGTGTCCACCACCAATACTTCCAAACAAATGAAGAAAGCCAAATCCTAATCTCTAACCAATGATTTTACCTGAAACCCTTTTTTTTGGTCTTGAATCAAACGCAAATTCCAATAAGCAGCTCTATTGAATCAAACGAATGATTAAAACCCTAGGTTTCTTCATAGTCATAAGAGAGAGAGAGAGAGAGAGAGAGAGAGAGAGAGAGAGAGTGTGTGTGTGTGTGTGTGTGTGTGTGTGTGTGTGTGTGTGTGTGTGTTGGGTATAAAATTAGGGGTGAATTTTACCCAAAAAAAAAAAACAAAGAAGAAGAAAGAAATCAAGGGTGAAGAACATATTAGGCATAGGTAATATAATAGGGGTGTTTAAGTCATTTTGTGTTTTCTGTTAACAGAGTTAGGGTTTAAACCCTTATGATAGATGAGGGGGTCACAATGTTCACTTTTTTAGTTCAGGGGGTATTAGTAAAAATGGGTCATACTTCAGGGGGTGTTTCTGAAATTTACCCAAAGAAAAAATATGAATGCACGCAAAATAAATATGTATTACTCGTAGTTGATTATGATGTCACTGTTGGAATCAACCTCGGTTCACTCGACGGCTGAACTGATAACTTGGTCATTTTTCTGGATTGATGGTCTGTTTTTCACAACATTATAAACAACACAAATATACACCAATGGTAAGAACATAATTTTAGGAAATATTGATCAAGTAAAGGAGAATAACTAAGCTTCGTGTCACACCCCCAACCAGCCTCGGGCGAGTTGGACACGTGTAACAAGCCCACACGTCAAAACACCCTTAATTCACTAAGAAAAATATGGATTAAACCTCATTAAACAGCTCTGTTGACACAAAACAGCCCCAAGGGAAAAATGGTCATTAATAAAGTATAGAAAATTTTATACCAAAATATAGGTCTTTGAGTCCCGGTTCCAATGCAATAAACGGTGCGCGAATCTGAATTTTCTAGAGAAAGTTATGCTTGTTTCCGTAAAAGGCGTCGGGCTGAACCCAGACTAGCGGATCAATCCGCCCCAAAACCGGATCGATCCGGTTTTGGAAGATTGGGTTTTTCTGCACCTCCAGAAGCTCTGGATCGATTCGTACCAAACCCGGATCGATCCGGTTCCTTCAGATGAGTTTCCCTACTGCTAAAACTCTGCTAAAAACAGTTCAAAACCTTCCCAAGCTCCATAATTGGTTCCAATCATCATCAAAACTCTTGGATACACCTCCCAAATACCCATAAACATATCCACAACATACTTAAGTCTTTCTAAAACATTTAAAACAAAATCCATGTTTATTTAAATGAGGAACTAACCATAAAAATTCCAATTTCACAAACTAGTAAGAAAAAAGGAATGGTGTTTGTCAAGATAAGCTCAAAACAACATGACCATGAAGAATTTATCGGAAAACATTTACAAAACCATGTCAAATAATTTGGGAAGTTGTTTTAACACCCAACACATTAATCCAAGTATGAGTTGACAATCAAACACATAAATTTTTGCTCATGGATCAAGTTTGGCATTAAAATTCTACTTGTTCTCAACATTTGCAAGTCAATACAACAAGGAGTATCCAAGTCCAAATTTACAACCAAAACTATCTAGTTCCATTCAAATCCACTCCTAATGTACATAACTTGTAACTTGTAAAACAACTCATGGTTTGGTGCATAAACAACCAACAACACCCAATTTAGTATATTACAAGTTTTCCAAAAACGCAAGATACATTTACATTGCCAACAAAAGTATATTCTAAGCATAAACTAGCTAGGCATATGAATATATACACATGGACACAACTCCCACACCCAACTCGTCATGCGGATCATTTTCTCTCCTCTTCCCGTGCCGTACCTGCGATGGTTATTCAATAACCACAACAGAAAATATATTTCATTTAAGCTTTCGCTTTGTGAGAGAACTAATCATGCTATTGGAATGCAGGGTATGTATATGCAACAATCATTATAAACGACAACAAATTGATCTCCGGAATGTCAAGTCATTCCAGCCACGACCCCCGGGTCCTTCTCACCCCGGATCTTTCTCACTTTTCGGCGCATATAGCGCATTATACACTCTCTTGTGACCCCGAAGGCGTCACTGGCATTTCATTGTGGTCGTCACCACGTCCTACTCATTGAGGACTTCCTATCCCTTACATATGGGACCTATAAATGGTGACCACTACTTGACTTTCCTTTGATCCATATAAGCACATAAGCAAATTTAACACATAAGCATAGCAATTTCATAATTTTGACATGCTTTTATTCAAATTCACCAACACATATATACATGAGCATGAGTTAAGCAACTATAAATAACAATTATCACACTAACATAACTAAACACCCAATTTTGGGATTAGAACACTCACCTCCTCAAATTGTTAGCAAATTAAGCCTAGAAACCCCAATTCCTTCTAAGTTTTTAGCTCATTCTTAACCTGTGATAATCCGACATAAGTTTGGTATAAAAAATATCGTCTATCAAGAACGGTTGCCGGAAAAACATTGCCAAAAATGAAAACAAATTATGTGCATGTGATCCTCTTACCTCCACGAGTCCAAATATGGTCTCGGATCGTAAATCCGACGCCGAACGACAAGAAACGTCGTCGAAGAAACCGTCGCCGACTCGAAGCTCTTGGTTCTCTTGAATTTCTGGAGATTCCAACTAAATTTTGTGGTTAAGACACATATGCTACATGCATATGTGTGTTGGCACAACTTTTTCCTATTCTCATTTACCTCCCCCAACTTTCTTTAAGCTTTATTATGAAGCCCCCTTGTTAATTACATTAACTACCCACCTTTTCTAATTGGTTTTAATCTAAGTCCTGCGTGGGTCCCAAATGTGGTCCCACATAAATTATGAGATTGCTATTAAACCTACCAATTATCAATTATTTTCAAATACACCCTCACACGGGTACCCAAACTGGTCCCCTTACCTATCATAAGACATAATAATATTTCTAAGCATTTAAAAAAATATTCATATATGCATATAATAGCATCAAAATACAAATTATTTTAATTAGACCCTTGTCGGGCCCCACATTTATACCAGTTCTACCTTTTACAGAACTTTCATCTGTGTCCGCATTTGAACACCTTTTTACATGTGGGTTCATAACCCCACCTTAAATCATCTTATGCATTAATTATCTTTAATTAACACATATTAATACCAAATTAATCTTCTTTTCCGGGTATGGGTGTTCCACTTCGTTTGTTTCAATAATGATCTAAATGTTATTTTTCAAAAAAAGATTTTACGTTGAAACAAAAGGAGCATTGGTTTACATTTCCTTAAATATTTTTTTCTACTATTTTTAAGTGTAATTGGTTCACATGTACAAATATGTCTATATAGCGTACAAATAGACCAATAATTTTTTAGATCGACAGAACCAAAAATAACTAAGAAAGTGTTATGAAGTGTTGTCTTAAGTAAAACCATCTTCTATTACACATAATTCTCTTTTAGGGTATACATTCACAAAGAACCAAAGACATGAGTGACGACATCCTATTGACGCGTTTTCTTATCACACCCAAGTGTAGGTGATCGTACAAGTAATAAAGTTCTGGAAGTCCAGGTCGAACCCACAGGGAACGGAATAAAATTTTATAAAGTTAAATATATAACTATTTTGTCACTAAAAAGAAAATAAAAGATGATGGGTTTTTGTGGGGTTTTACTAAATTACTAATTTTTATATGTTTGCAATAAAAGTAATTAAAGCTATTTTTTTCTTAACAGTTTATGGTAAAGATTTTAACAGTGCAAAATAAATTAACTAACATACTAGTAAGAAAAGGAAGAAAAATATATATAAGCTAAATTTTTGTAAGATAAACTTTTTAGATTTAACAATAGCGAAAGATGGAAATAATATAGATATTTAAGAAAAACTATTATAAAACAGGAAATATTAATTAACTAGGGGAAATGATTTAAAGGAATTGGGAATATGAAAACCAACACTAGATCCCACAACTTTTGTGCATTTGAAAAGCATTTGGCATTTAAGACCGCAGAGTCATTCTTTATTTAAAAATAAACTTCCACTAGTCAGGGTCATATCAAGTGTGTCAGGTTTGATATGAAACGACGTCGTTTGGTTTAAAGAAAAATAAAGAGGCAATTGGGCAGTAGCCAGGTTCGAACCGTGCCCCGCCGTGGACATGGGTTATTCGGCGTCCAGTCCCCACCACTCTGCCACTACACAATTGCCTATCCATTATTGGATAGAAATATATATAAGCACATATTTGAAATATTAACTTTGTCATGTGAGTTGTTTGAGTATGCTAGGTGTTTTTTTATGACAAAAGGCATAGTTTGACAATCCACATAATTAGGCTTTTTATTTCAAATATATATAATCTTTTGAGCCCATTATAGCCATAGTATATAAACATGTTAAATGGTCATAAACTATAGATACATAGATATTTTTGGCCATAAATGGAAAAATAACTCATCCAGATAAATTTGCCCATTTAAGATTAGTGCACAGAAGTTGTGGTTTCTAAGTTTTTATTACATATCCCCAATTAAAGTTTTAGCCTACCATTTTGGAATTGAAACTGTCTTTCAAATAAAATTTAAAGATAAATTAAATAGGTGTAAACAGTGACTGCTCAATTAAAACTAAAGTTGTGAAACTAAGGTAAGAGTGAAATATAATATTATTATATTATTTTTTCTACTTAACATGAGCTGGGGTTGAATTTGTGGAATCTGCAAAATAGCAAAGTTTAGTACAACTAGGCTAATAAAATATACATAAATGGAAATACTGAACCAAAAATAAAATACTAAATCTTTGACTTTGGATTCTTGTGGGGTCACAGTGGTTGAACTCCAAGAACACAAATAAGGCCAAACCAAATCCAAATATACTTTTGGAGTGAGATATGGGTATGATGTACTTTTGGACTTTAGTAGATGATTATAACAACTACGTGGCTAAGAAATCTGGCATTTAATCGCAAAATCTGTCTTTTAGTGAATGAAAAATATTGCTATAAAAACTGAAAATTTGGAGTTTCTAACTATTTTAGGGGCAACTATAAGTACTACTAGACTAGAAATATTAAATCTAAATTTAAATAGGACTATTTTACTACTAAAAATTGACAAAGGTCATACAAGAAAACAAATATTTTAAATTTAAGAAATACAGTACACAAAGTTTTGCTACATATTTTTGAACATAAAATCATCAATTACATAAAAGTAAAATTTTACAACTACTAGAACTAGAAAAGGCAAAGAAAAACTAAAGTTTCCTATTTGGACAATATAAAGTGCTCACATAATAACCTCCCCTAAACTATTCTCTCCAAACTGTGATTGTGAAAAGCTGTGTTGTCGTGAATTGGTGTCTTGAGTGTTGTTCGTTTGGCTTCGTTTTTATAGACGAAATTTTTATGTAATCGTCACTGCGTTCATCAGCGTATTTGCTATTTTCTTCGCTGCGTCCAATTTTTCTTCGTTTTCTGACAGTTCCTGATCCTGCAGCCAAAGAAGAAAGAAAAAAAAGAGAGAGGGAGAGAGAGAATGAAAGTGAAAGGAAATAATAAAAAAATAACAAACATCCAAAGCTTGGATGTTTGCAGTGCTTTTCGTTTTTTTTTTTTTTTGAGCAACCAAACAGTACAATTACTGTTTGGTTACTATTTATCTTTGACTAAAAAAAATGAATATATTATAGTGTGGTTGCTACTTCTGTCCTCCCCTTTATTTCACTTCATTTTTACCTAAACATATAAAATGTGTAAAAACAAATAATTACACGCATTTGAGTGACATCACTGTTAAATTATATTAATTCAAATATGCGTGTAAAACTAGGAATTTGGGGGATTAAATGCGTATTGTGTCTATTATATTGGCACATAAATATACAATATTCAATGTTTATCAATGAGGCATGTTACAAAAATGATCACTTGTATGCGCTTCTTCAAGTCATTGGTCTAAACAACTAGTGTTGTATATCCGATCGGTGACCTATCAATAATCCAAAATGATGAAAAAGTATCCCATGTTGTGTGACGGATTCATGGGAATCGTTAGATCATGGTAGAGCCTACTATGTGTTTATACCCTAATTTGGGGTTCTCAGAACCACGTGAAGGTCACGTGGTCTGATGATGTCAACAGGAGTACAAATGGCTAAATGACCAAGGATAAAGCCTAAAACAGAGTGTAGACTAATTCCAGTGCGTACAAAGAGACAATATCATGCAATGTACTTATAGGTTTCAGGTTGGAAGACATCGTGACACTGGTCAACCCAACACCTCGGTTCACCTCATATGACCAAGGGACTAAAGTAGACAACACGGTGTTGGTTTTCATCAATGCTAACCTCGAGTTTATCCGATATGCCAGCCAACGAGCACTAAGCAGCTTAGAGCAAGACGAAATCGGTCAATGAGGGCGATATTTACAGGATGTACTGGGCAGTTGAGCATGGCTAAAAACGTGCACGCGGGTTTTGCTGGAGTAAAGGTGGTTACGTCCCCACTAAAATTGCAACGTGGTAGAAGTAGAGATCATGGGATAGATCATGGGATAATGAGTGGGGCAGCCACTCATTCATGCCTAGAAGTTAGGAGCCACAACCCCACTATAGTGGGTGGTTATCTACTTTGTCTATAAATAAGGAAGGTTGTATAACATTTAGAGAGGCTAACACATATGCCACCTCTGCCCAGGCAAATCTATTTATATTTCCTTAAGTAATACTACTTTTATTCTTGAATGATTGTGAGTTCTCATTATTTCTTGAGTGATTTTAACTAACATTCAATTTTATCAATGAAAATGTTGCCTGTGGAGGTATTTTAAGTTCAGTGTTCGTTTGTTCTTTTCATTTTCTGTTTGTAATTGCTTACTTGCATCAGAGTAGAGTAAGACCCATTGTTGTTATTAATTAATTTTAATAATAACTGTTTGAGTTAGAAGTTAGATTAGGTTTTCACATCACAATCTCTTTGAGTCCAAGTGGACTCTGGCACGCCCAAACACACCACAACAGAATTTTATAACGAACAATTTTTGGCACGCCCAATGAGACCATGTCAAATGGTTGGAAAAGGAATAAAATCTAAGGAGCCTCCCAAGAGGTGGGTTCACGCGAGCCGACCAGAGACGTAGAATCCCCAGACAATTTAGTAGCCAGTTAGGCAGACTTGTCTAACATGGCATACTTGAACACTTCAACCAACGCTTTGTTGATATGTCCATTGGGCAGGATTAGACTTTTACCCAAGTGAGTGAGATGTTCCGTGAAATGAAGGAATAGAAGGAACACCAAGGGAGTGGTCTTTTATAGCCAACGATACTACCAACCTTGTTGTCGTAGGTTGGGTTGGGGGCAAGCCATAACGCCCCTTCTTCCTCCCAGACTGAAAAAAGACATTGCCCCTCTAAAGAGGAATGGTAAAGAAGTTTTAGGAGAGACCATGAACTTACCACAAGTTTTGGTCCGAGCGGGCATCACCATCAAGCAGCCAGTGCTCAGCCAAACGAGCGAGTTTTGGACCAACAGTGGGGAAAAATTAACTCGTTATTCAGAAATATTGAAGAAACTGATGATGAGCCCTCGGGGAATGAAAGACTGATCCCAGGGCACGAGGTCGGTCTGAGAGGGGGTATCCCTGCTCAAACAATGAGGGTTGATTGGGAGTAGATCGCCGAAGTTATCCACTACGACTTCGGTGGCCTACTTAGTAGGACACAATGGCCCGCTTACAGGAGGCCGCATAATGATGCAATTGAGAGAACTCCTATTCGGAGGGGATATAAGGTGCCCAACTTCACTACACTTTCTAGTAAAACTGACCAATCAACCATGGAACATATCAGTCGCTTCCTACTCCAAAGTGGGGAAGTAAGCCACTGAGAGGACATGTTACTAAAATTGTTCCCCAATTCTCTGACCGGGGTAGCTTTCAGTTGGTATATAAATCTTCTCCCAAATTCATTCCATACTTGGAATCAGATGGAAGAAGCTTTCCATACCCAATTTTATTGGACCGATCCTGAAGTATCTATGGTCGATTTGACCAGGCTATATCAGCTTCCAAGTGATTCAGTTGAAGCATATATCTCTAGATTTAAATGGGCTAAGCACTGCTATAAGATCATGTTGCCCGAATAAAAATTTGTCAACATCACAGTAGGAGGACTTACCTTTGAGCTAAGAAAAACGTTTGTAGGAATGGGCAATCTATTCAAGCCGGCAACTCGAGCAGCCCAATATGAAAGTATGCTAGAAAAGGAATAGGAGAGAAACAATTCCTCAAAGGGAACTTCTTATAGGGATCCCAATTATGATATACACCCGGCTAAGTGCAAAATTAACATCGAAGCAGATGGTCGAGATTGTATCAAAACGGCCATATATGTGCAAGCTACTGCCAAAACCAATCGAGGCACAACTATCGTTGGTTAAGAAACAACCTTTCAAACATGGAAAACAATACTCTTTTAATATCGCCATGGCTGATCAAATCTTCTACTTCATGATGGCCGATAGGCAAATTTGACTACCACATAACATCAAGTTACCTTCATCTAATGAGATGAAAGGGAATGAGTATTGCAAATAGCATAACTCTTGGTGCCACAACACTAACAATTATCTTGTATTCCAGAATGTTTTGTAGGATATGATCGACAAAGGAAACTTGAAGTTCATAGAAAAAGATAAAGAGGTCATGGGGGTTGACAGAAATCTATTTCCTATAGTGGTAGATGCAAACATGGTAGCACCTGACTTTACAACCCTATATGGGCCAAGGAAAAAGATCGACCTTGGGGTTGCTAAAATGAGCTTGAGAGAGAACAGACAGGAGTCAAAGGCAAAACTGGCCTCTAAAGTTATATCGAACAAGGCCGAGATAGATACCTGTAGGATTCCAATACTACACTTGATGGTCGAGTTAATCGAGCAACGGTTATGCCCTAAGTATAAGACCAAAATAAACACTCAACCTGCACCAAAGAAAGGAAAGGCTTATTGGTCTCTAAGCCCAAAGAGGCTAATTCAAAGCCATCTCACTTATCCCAATCATGAGTCATACAAGAAGCCCAAGCTCCAAAGATGTGAGTATCATTACAAAGAACCAAGGTTGGAGAGAAAAGACATAAGGAGAGAGAAGTACCAACATCGCGATCGGCCTCCAAGAATGGTTATTCCTCCTCAGGTAGAAGCAAACCGTTGGAAAAAGTTGGAACACCCCAAGTTTCCAGAGCAAGCCTAGTTCACTAAGATACAAAAAAAAGAGAATGCAAAGGGTAAGACAATCTGCTATAGATTGGGAAGCTAAATACCGTTTGGAGAAAAAATAGGCAGATCGAAGGAATGAAAAAGGTGAAGACATCGTACCAAGGGTGATTCTAAGCTGTAAGGAAAAATAGAAGATCGAGATTAAAAGCGTGGGCAATGAACTAAGAAAGTTTGAAACGCCATCGGTTCTTGAAGCAAATGAATTAGACGTGGAGATGGACGATATCGATTCAGATTATGGTGAGCCACTAGACAAATACATCCAATTTGGAAGCATTCTAAAAGACTTCTCGATGAACATGGTCTACACACTGCCAATGTTCTTCGAGGTAAGGCCTGACCAGGAATGTCAAATGGCTAGTGATGTGCACGAGGATCAGAATTATCCATTTATGCCAATATTTATCAAGGATGAGGTGAAAGCAGAAAGACTGAGGGTCTCAGTAATCAAGCTCAAGTTTAAAGATAAAGCAGGAAAAAGGCCTGCTAAAGTCATCTTCGAGAAACCCGCAGAAGAAATGTCACAACAGTTGAAACCGTTATACATCAATGTGGCCATTGATGGAGTTCTGTACTCAAGGGTGCTGATCAATAATGGAGTTGTAGGGAATATCTTACTATTGATCATGTTGATTAAACTATAGCGTGATGAGAGTGAGCTGATCCCACCGAACTCACGATGTATGTATTTACAGGAGCGCGAGCAAAGACAAAAGGAATCCTCTCTGTGGGAAAAAAGACCCCCATGAAGGCCTTCTTCGTGGTGGACTCTGGAGCATCATATAATGCTTGGCTCGGCCAGGATTGGATCCATACCAATTGGTGTATCCCATCAACCTTGCACCAGTTCTTGATCTTTTGGAATGGTTATGAGGTAGAGGTAGTCTGGCTGATCACAAGCCCTTCATCATAATAGTTCATTGCTCTGAGGCCGTATTGTATGAGGACGATATTGGCCCTATCAAATTTATTAGAACAGATAAGAATGGTAGGCCTAAATTGGCCACCATGGTGAAGGAACAGAAGAATCAGTTGATTCAAATGTATAGCCAACTCGATCGGCCATGAATCGTGAATACGCCAATCGACGAAGATGAAAAAATTGGTATTCCCAATGGACCAGAACCCATCATCAGTAAAGCTTAGAAGGGCACTGACCGTGAAGGCCAGTGTAGCCAGAATGCCAGCTTTTTTGGAAAATAAAAAAAAAACTGATGTCATCGGCCAACTTGACCGATGTCATGAAAGACAATCAAGAAAAAATCCTGGAAGACTGTACATATATAGAGGAATTGGCGACGGCTCCTTCCAAGATGGACGACTGATGTTGTCAATATCAAGATATAAAAGTATGCTTATTTGTGCTTTACTTTCAAAAGATTTGCAGTGTGGAAGTAAAGGTCGAACCCACAGAGATTGATTAACTACCGCGCTTTAATTTTAAAACCTAAATTTAGTTGATTAAGAAAAACGAGATTTTGATTTTGAATTTAATTAAACTAAGAACAATAAAATTAAATCTAAATTATGAAAGCGATTTAAAAGTGTTGTTATAAATATGTTTAAGAGAACCTAGGATTGCAAATCCACCACTAGCTTCATAATAGGAATATTTATGAATTACTTTAGCCTATTAAGTTGGATGATAATGGAGAATTGTAGCTACAAGCCCAATTCCTCCGTCAAGAAAATAACTATGGTTCAAGCACCAACATAATTCATCTTCGGTTAGCACGAATTATCCCACACACTAAACTAGGGTTGTGGTATAATCTGTCTAATCCAGGCATGGACTATTCGGATACTTGATATCACAATTCAATTTAAGCACCATTACATGTAAACAATCTATACAAGCACAGCAAATATAGATCATTGAGCACATCACAGTCAAAATAGATCTAAGACAAGAATAAACTTTGAAAGTAATGATTTAATCAATAGAAGTACGATTTATTTATAAAAATCCTCTAAACATGTAACTGTCATCCATACATAATAAAACTAAAATAAAAACATAAATAAAACCCTATTACTTGGCTAGGGTTTCATTGAAACCCTAGATCTAGGTTTAGTTGGCCATAGAATTGATGAACGGCAAGAGGTTGATGGAGGAGGCCATGAAAATCTTTGATCTTCTTCTTCTTCTCCTTGTTTTCCTCTCTTCAATGTATATAGCTGTGTATAATGTTGTGTAATGATGTGTAACCACAAAATTGATTTAGAATAGGATTTATATAGAGTTTGGAAGGATTTAGGAAGATTTCCTAAGCCAAATCGCACTAAAACAGCTATATTTACGTTTCTGGACGTCATATGCACAAACCACCTTCGCTGGGCACTTTAATTTAATAAAATACGCGTTTTTGGTTTTTTCAAAGGTCGCTCGCGCGAGGTCCTTTTTGCTGCACTGCGCGACTTTCGTAGAATTGCTATAACGTTTTGCTCGGAACTCGGATTGACTCGCCGTTTGAAGCCACGCGTCCGTAACTCGAAGATCTACATTTTATATCTCTGGAGAAATTTCTCAAATCCAAAGTATTCGTTATCAAAAATGCAATTTTCCGAGACTGCTACCGCATTCAGCTTTCACCGGAATCACCGTTTGAGCCCAGAATGACTTCCAAAGCCACTAATCCTTGGATTTTTGTGCATTATCAAGTTAAAGCTCCAAATCTTACAAAAATTAGAATACTTATTAAAAAATAACTAATAACTACATGAAATGGGCTAACAAAGTGTATTTTTAGAACTATAAACGGCAACTATTCGTCGCCGATCAACGACCTTAAAAACGTGTAGGATCCTCTCTTTAAGGTTAATTTGGGGGCAAGTGGGGAGCAAAGGCCCACTTTTGTAAACAAGTTCCTCGAGCCTGACTTCCAGGCATCATTGATTTCTCTCCTCAGAGAATTCAAGGATTACTTTGCCTAGGATTGCCATAAAATGCCTGGACTGGCAAGGGATCTTGTGGAACACTGGCTATCGATCAAGGAAGGATTCAAGCCATTCAAGTAGTTACCCAGAAGAATGTCCCCAGAGGTCGTTCTGAAAGTTAAGGAAGAAATTGAACGACTATTGAAGGCCAGCTTTATAAGAACAGCCAGGTACGTCAATTGGATCTCCAACATCATGCCAGTAGTAAAGAAGAACATCAAGTTAAAGGTCTGTATAGATTTCAAAAATCTAAATATGGTAACCCCAAAGGATGAGTATCCAATGCCAATGGACCATCAGCTGATTGATGTTGCGGCCAAACACCAAAATTTATCCTTTATGGATGGGCACTCGGGCTATAACCAGATCTATATAGCTGAAGACAATGTCCCTAAAATTGTGTTTAGATGCACGGGAGCCATTGGAACTTTTGAATGGGTGGTAATGCCATTCAGGCTTAAAAACGCTAGAGCTACGTATCAGCGAGCCATGAATGCTTTTTTCCATAACATGATAGGGAAGATCATAGAGGTTTACATAGATGACATAGTGGTAAAATCGGCCACACACAAGAAGCATTTGGCCGTTTTAAGGAAGTCATTCGAAAAAATGAGAGCCCATAGATTGAAGATGAACACCTTGAAGTGTGCTTTCGGGGTGTCAACAGGGAATTTCCTTGGATTCTTGGTACATCAAAGGGGCATTGAGATAGACAAAAGTAAAGTCCGATCGATCCAATCAGTCCAAACCTCAAAAATCAAAAAGGAACTTCAAATCAACTTTCTACGAAGATTCATCTCTAACTGTGCTAGACGAACACATATTTGGTCTTCATTGCTCAAACTCAAGGCCAAGGAATAATTCAGATGGGAGACTCAGCAACAAAAAGCTTTCGAGGCTATCAATCAGTATGTATCATCACCACCCGTGATCATGCCCCTGAGAAAACAAAGGTCGTTGAAACTGTATCTAAGGGCCTCCGAAGAATTTATAGCATGTACGCTAGCATAGGATAATGAGTGGGAAAGGAGTAAGTAGTGTATTACCTAAGTAGAGTGTTAACTCCTATCGAGTATAGATATACGCTAATAGGAAAATTGTGCCTAGTTTTGTACTTTTCTCCATAGAAATTAAGAGTATACATGCTTCTTGAGTTGGTTTATTTAATTTGTCAAACTAATGTGATTAAATACATGTTGTTAAGGCCGATAATGCATGGATGTATCAAACTCTATCAATGATGGATTCACATTTCAATTCATCCCGTAGAGATCGGTAAAAGGGTAAGCCCTATCTGATTTCTTGGTCGATCATCCATGTCTAGATATCAGCTCCAAAATATCGGATACAATTGATGTTACCCTACTGTCATTCATGTCTCTGACCCCATGGACATTAAGTTTTGACGGGTCGAGAAATGTCGATGGGGCAGGAGCGGGGATAGTTATTATATCCCCAATAAGACTATACTTTCTTTTAAGCTAGAATTCAAATGCTCTAGTAATTGGGTAGAGTATGAAGCCTTAATTATCGACCTTGAAGTTATGGCTAAATGAATGTTTTTTCTGCCCACATTATCGGTGATTCAAATCTAGTTATAGGTTAACTTAGTGGTGAGTTTCAATGCAAAAGCTAGGAATTACTGTCATTCAATTCAATAGCTTTGGAATTACTACGAAAATTTGTGATGTTCGAGTCCAGCACGTCGCTCGGGCATATAACTCTAAGGCCGATAATTTAGCACAAATTGCATCTGGTACCAAGTTAGAAATTACCGACAATGAGAAGCTAATAAAGGTCTAGAGAAGATCACTTCCATCTGTGAAGCAACGAGAGATTGCAACCGAAGCTTTATCGGTGATCTTTGACGACCAAGATTGAATGACGGTGATAATTAGATGCCTCCTTTGCCCAAGCAGACAAACCAAGAGAAAGACAAAACTATTGTCAGTAAATTATGTGTTGTTGGATGGAGAATTATTCAAGAAGAGCTTGAAAGATGAAGTCTTGCTTTGGTGCGTTGATAAACTCGAGGTTATGAAGGTAACGACTGAAGTACATGAAGGCATATGTGGGGCACACCAGACAGGTACTAAAATAAAATGGCTCCTCAGAAGATATAGTTACTATTGGCCAAGCATGCTGAAAGACTATAGCGACTACGCTAAAGGGTGTCAGGTGTGTCAAAAGCGTGGGCCAATACAACGAGTACCGGCCATCGATATACAGCCGATTGTGAGACCATGGCCGTTCCGGGGTTGGGTCATGCATTTGATAGGCAAAATATTCCCACCATCATCGATCTAACACTGTTTTATCACGGTGGCCACCGATTATTTCACTAAATGGGTGGAAGTTGTGCCCGCAAAATCGATCAATCAAGCCTACGTGATCAAGTTCATTAATGAGCTTATAATTCACCGATTTGGGCTTCCAAAAACAATCACAATAGATCAAGGATCGATCTTTATAGGGGATTAGGACAACGCATTTGCTAAAAGCTGTGGTATCAAAATTCTTAATTTTACTCCGTATTTCACTCAAAGAAATGGACAGGTCGAGTCTTCGAATAAGACAATTAAAGGAATTATGGAAAAGATGACAGAAGATAATCCTAGGGTATGGCACGATCTGTTATCTGAAGCATTTTGGGCATATCGGACTTCGAAGAGATCGACCATTAATATAACCCCGTTCATGTTAACATATGCACACGATGCTATACTACCTATGGAAGTTACGGTCCGGTCGACGAGATGAGCATTCTAACTCAGCCTCAAGTCAGCAGAGTACATCGAGACAATTTTGGCCAAGTTAGAAGAGCTGGATGGTGTCCGTCTCAAAGCTCTAGACTGTATTAAGGCCTAAAAGAATAGAGTGGCTCAAGCATACAACAAAGGGTTAAGCACAAATGTTTTGGTGAAGGGGTAGTTTGGAAAGTAGTGCTTCCTCTAGGTGAGAAAGATAGTCGATATGGGAAATGGTTAGCTAAATGGGAAGAACCATTCTAAGTAATTTCAATCATTACGGGGGAAGCCTATCGGTTAATGGAATTGGATGGGAAATGCATGCAAAATTGATTACTAGGAAATATTTAAAACTGTATGTGTACTCTTTGTGGAAAATTACAGGAATGGAAAAAAGTGTTGTACAAAATAATGTTCATTGACTGATGAAAATGTACGAGGCCATACTTTGAGAGTCGGCAGATTTACAAAAAAAATAATAATAAAATAACTAAATAAATACATCAAATCGTTGATCTACTTCTTAGCAAATTTCAACCTCAGCTCCTCCCATGCCTGGTATAAATACTCAAGCTCCTTTTCAATGTTCAGTTTTTCAGCCTCCTACTTGCTCACAGCAATTGCCGTCTCGGCCAAGGCCTCGAACTAGTCCTTAGCTTCCCGACCAACTTCGAGGATGGACTTTTCTGAAAGCGCAAGGCCAACATCGATATTCTGTAGCTCGGCTTGGATCTTGGATAGTTCAGCCTCAAGCCTTGGCTTCTCCTGAAGAAGGCACTCCTTCATAACTTTGGAAGATTCAAACTGCTTCTTGCAAGTCCCCAGACTATCAACTTAGGCTTTGCGTACCCTTAATTTTTCTTCGATTTTGGATACAAGCTTGGTGGCAACCCGATGTCGGTTCAGATAGTCTGCCAACCTCACTTAGAGTTCCTTGAGGTGAGCCTTCATTTCTTCAGATATGTCCAAGCAAGAAAGCAAGAGACCCATGGCTGAATGGAACTCCTTTAAATCTAGAAGGTTAGAGAGCTTATGTTGGTCTGTGGTCCTGAACCATTCCTTAGCCCATTGATATTCAGCATGAGAAGGAGCCACACCGGCCTGTGCCACCATTGGTTCGGCCTGAAGAAGCGGTTCAGGGTTTAGAAGGGAGAAGAAGGCCTCGATGGATGATACCGAACTGAAGTCAAGTATTGAAAGAGAGCTAGAAACCTGTAAGTAAAAGTTAGTCCGCATAAAGACTATGGTAAAAATTTCCAGTTATCAACAATAGAAAAGGCCAAATTACCTAAGCAGTGGGAGAATTGGTGGAAGAGACTATCGACGATTGTGATGGAACATGATGTTCCTGCATTTGTGTCAGAGGGGAGGCCAACGTCTCCATGTGAGAGCAACCGGCAGAAGAAGGTTGATTGGTAGCTTCCTTCTCGGTCAGAATTTCTACGTTATGGGGAGTCCTAGGATTGCTAAGGTCGATGGGATCATTGTGGTCAGATTAGTGGCCTTTCTTCTCCAGTAGTCCTTGAGGTATCACCGAAAATTGTGTTGTCGGTGTTGGAAGTTACAATATCAGATGTACCCTTCAACACAGCTTGCTGTGCCTCATCAAGTCCCCTCAACCTTTATAGTTCAGCCACCAGTTGATCATAGGTCATTGGCAGAGTGGCCTCGATAGCAGTTGTTTGCATTGTGGCTTGGGCAGGAGGCCAAAGAGGTGATTGGTTGGAGGAGGCATCTTAGCCCTGTTAGGGGTATATACTAAAAGCCATGATTTATGTAGTTGATTTATTATTCATTCAATAAAATTAGTTATTCTATTTTTATAAGAATCTGTGTGGCCAATGTATATATTATATTATTTATTTAATATTATGAATGTGTGTCTCTCATTCTACATAGTAGGTGGTTTGGTGTGTAGAGTTCGGCTTACACACGGAAGATCAGACCATCAGATATTGTAGAATATAAGATTTTGGTTTACAGTCTTAGATGGGATTGGACACACCATCGGTAGGACTACAGCATGGTGTTGTAGTAGGTTTGTCTTGACTACGGGAAACGGTACAGTTTCAACTCACTATGCTAGTACACTTTGTGTATTAAACAGGACTGGCTAGGGGTAATTATCTTTATACTGACTTATAAGATAATTAATACCTCGTGGCTATTATGAGTGCTTATGCTCTAAATCCTAAGTTAATTTATAGACACGTACATTTGATATTTACACTTTGATCCCTAAAAGGGTGAGATCCTTAAATGGGTCAATATCTCATTGGATTGGGTGACAATATTGATTGTGTGGTGGATATAAATTAATGATGGAATCCATGTCTCAATTTTGGGATTGATGATATTCCCTTGAGAAAGCTCATAAGTTTTGATTATGTCAAATCCTGCAGGTGGATTTTGTATCCGACATATCAAATAAGTTAAGTAGGATCTCAAGGAATTTTAAGAGATTAATTAAATATGATTGTCAGTAATTATATTTAATTAATGGATATCTGTAATCTTAACGTGGGGAGATAATAAGCATTTAATAACATGGACCTCGAAATATATTTTTGAGATAAGCGTAGGATTGCAATTATAATTCTTTAGTGGTATGAATTATAATTTATAAAAATAGGAATCTGATTCAGTTCGAATTGGGGTATCCTAATTCCATAAGGAAGCTTATTCCTTATTGATTTATTATGGTCCCTATCGTAGCTTATATAAATACTGCTTGGGCTCTCCTCTCGGTTGGCATTTTTCCATCAAGAGTATTATAACTCAGAATAGAAAAGAGAGCATAAAAAGAGGGAGAGTAGAAAATAGAAAGGATTTTGATAGAGCCCACACTCAGTTCAATATTCTGGCAGCGGAGGAATACTGTAGAAGATCGTGAGCTATTATCGAGCCCGTGTTCTCGATTTGTCTACTACAGTAATCCGTTTTGCCGTTTAAGGTAACCCTAGTTCTGCCCTTGAAGGGTTGTTGTAGCTTTCACATAAATTTTTGCAGTACCAACTTATACACATTGTCAACGGATTCTAGGAACGTAGTTTTCCTAACAAGCCCGAGAGGCTGGGGGCTTCATCAAAGCTTGTCGTCTTCTTGGAGACAAGGCGACTAGTTTATCAAGTAAAACATAGGTCTGTCTCACTCATCGATAAAAAGAAACAGAAGCGTAGGTGAGGATTTATACCTTGACCGACTTGAGGGTGGCCATGGTTAGGTTTTTGCATTGGCGAGTGGATAGAGGAACATCTTCATCCGATTCCACATCGGTCATGCCGAGAAGGCTTTCTCCTCCTTCCCTTGGAAGAGCCTCTGAACAAGAATGAAAGGTAAAATCAGACAAAGGGCTAGAAAGTATAAGGAAATATAAAAGGAAAATACCTAAAACTGGTTCTCCAGTTTCTACAACCCAGATTGCCGATGAGTGGTCGACCATTCCCAAGCCATGCAGCCTGGTGTAAGTGGCTCTCTCCCAAGGCTCTGCTGTCGAGGACACTTGATTGTTTACCATCGAGATGGCAATGACAAAATCGGCCTCGGGAAATGGAGGAGCCCGACATTCAAAAGACTTAAAGAGCAGCTCATAAGGGATTACGGCTGAGTACTCAGTAGTTCGCAAGTACTTTTTGTATGCACTCAATGCCTTCTCCTTGTGTTCTTATGCAAGCACTTTTATATGCCATCTCATATTGGATTGCATGACCTGGGCACTCTGGGGTCAAATTTGAATTAAAAAAATTTCTCAAATGCAATGACTTCATGATAAGCAGAATTACCTTTGGGCGTTGGGGCCTTCCTTTTCTGACCTGCAGCCTAAGCCACAGAAGGGTTAGTGGAATGAGAATATTTTTTTAGAGATAGGAGGAGAAACGCCGTTAAGTACAAAAAAAAGGGGCTCAATTCGTAAGCCTAAAATGATTTTGGATCACCAAGAATCAAACTCGGTGGATGTTGAAGGAAGCTCTTGAAACGGAGAAAACTCCAGGCCTGCCCGAGCAGCCCTCTTATTAGACTCACATTTCCCAATCTTGGTCGGATCGAAAAAGAGAGATCGTTCGGCCATGGCTCGATTAAAGGTCCTGAAAGGAAGAATGGGGATTAATTGCCTAAGCTTGAATTGTCAGGCTAAGGCTTGAGCATTGTAATATTCCACCCTACATTTATTGTTGTGTTGGGGGATGATGGGGCTGACCAGAGATCTCAGACAACTAAGAAGCTGGCCCAAATGGCTTCATGGTCATCCCTCTCGGCCTTAGGAGCCTAACTAGGACTATGAAGGAGTCAGCTTAGACATCAAAGCCAAGGTTGAAAAGAGAGAAATCGTTGGGGAAGTCGGGTACCCATATGTTCATAGAAGAAAGAAAATAAATAATCAAACAAAAGACCCTTCAGGCCGAAACCAGCAATATAAAAGGCAAAAGCAGAAGAATGCTCTCAGAGAGTGTTGGGATCAAAATTATCAACTATGCTCTTCTCAAGGAAGTATGATTGGAACCAGAATTGTAGGAGCCAGAGGGCTCCTCCTGAAGTTTTGAAATTAGAAAAGATAAGTTCAAGGGTGCCACGATAGAGATGGGAGAGAACAAGAGGAGTAAGAGCAAGTTTTTGGCCCGAGGCCAAGGCAAGGGCGATATGTTGTTACTCTTTAGTAACTGTCACGACCCATCCCACTACGCGTGGAAATAGGACACGTGGCACGCCACCAAGGCTCATCCAAACATCAATCTCATAATACGCGGCGGAAAGAACTTCTATAAAACAACCCTGGGAGTTTAAAACTTAGGAAACGTCCCCTTCTGTATTTGTAAAATACATTGAAATCAGAGTTATAAAAAGTTTTGGTCATTGAAAACACGTTCAAAGAAGATAGTTTTGAAAACAGAGGTTCAGTCGACTGCTCAGTCGACTGCACTAGGGTCCAGTCGACTTCTCCGTCGACTGAGTTAAGCAGAACCAAAAATACAACATACTGCAAAGAGGTCCAGTCGACTGCTCAGGGAACCCCAGTCGACTGTGTTATGCAGAACTAAAATTTAACATTGCTCATCAGGGGTTCAGTCGACTGCTCAGGGAACCCAGTCGACTGCATTGGTTACTATTTGGATCAGTAGCTAAAATCTACAGTGCCTCAGTCGACTGATCAAGGATCCAGTCGACTGCTTCTCTTACTATAGACTTTCAGTGTCTCAATCCCACGAGATCCAGTCGACTGACCCTGGGTCCAGTCGACTGCTCCCCTGCTGGGCAGCCTGTGAAGAAAATAACAAGTCATGCTACTCAACACTAACAACAATCACAACCAACACCAATTTCCAACATACCAAACATCACTACAGACGTTCAATTACAAGATTACAATACTGAGAAACTAATCCATGATTCTATTACAACATTCTACAAGATTCAAATCCTTATACAAGTATTAGGATTAAAGCAAAAACATTTACAAAGAGATTCCCCCGGCGTTCATCGGCCTCACTCAACACACTTCTTCTTGTCTTTCTTCTTACCTGCAATGGAGTACATCTCCACTGCTCAGCTATATGCTGAGCGTACAATTCTAAATGTATGCTTATATGACAGTTCATGGTTTAAGCATCTAAAACACATAAGAATAGTCTCTAGGGTGAGTGGTACGCATTCATCCGGTAGCGGCAAGTCCAAGCCTTAAACCGCGATGTCAATGGCAAGTCCAAGCCTACAACCATTACATCCCACAAGTGCCATGGCAAGTCCAAGCCTACAACCATGCACAGTAGCCGTCGCTACCAAAATTCTCAAACATCGAGAAGCTTACTCCGGCATGAATTTGCACCAAACTCCCCTTTGACCCAAGTAGACACATAACATGCTCACATAAACAGTTATACGTGCTTTTATCATAATTTCACGTGCATAATTAACGGGCCTAACTAACACATGAATTTCGCCCGGATCCAAGAATATCAAAAGTGATGTCCAAAACATGAAAATCCATATATTTCATAGATCTAGAATTCATACCTCGTGCGAATCTCTTCAAACTTTGAAGGATCGTCTAGGGGAATAAATAAACGCTGGATTTCGAATTTGGTACAATTCCTATGAGTTTTACCTGATTTTTCCCAAAAGTCCAAAATTAAGATTTTAACAAAACTTAGCTAAACATGACCTAAGTAGTACCAAAACGTAGGTCTTACCTCCACGAGTTCAAATCTGAAATCTGGAGAAAATCTGACAGACGAACGGTCGTCAATCGGCGTCGCAAAGCCCGGAGAACCAATCTCCTTTCTCTCTCCTCTCTCTCTAGATATTAATGAGTTTGGATGAGAATGAATTCTCATCTCATCTATATATAGACAAACCTTCGGAAAATTACGCTTACCTCCCCGCAAGTTTCTCAAAACTTCTCATTAACCCATGAAACGTCGCATACGTCCATTTTATGCCTTTACGAGTGAAAATTATAAATTTCAAAAGTTTTCGACTAAGTCTCGTTTGGGTCCAAAATCACGTCCGAAAACTAATTCTGTGAAATCTCTACACAACCTACCTTTTTAATTAACGCATCTTTCACGTTCTCACCACAGTTCTCAAAATGATACTATCATATCCAAATTACCAGAATTATACTACACAGGTATAATTACTATTCAACAAATACCAGATAAAGTCAAATAACATTTAAATCACATAAATGTCATTTACTCATGATTATGCAATATGAACTTCCACGTTCCCGTGTCTTTACTGACACCTTACCGTTGACCACAGTCAACCACTTATCCTCAATTATCATATATCAATGATAATTCATAAAATTTCATATCATGCATGATTAAACTATAAATTTTTGGAACGGGTGTGACAACTCTCCCCTCCAAAAAGGAAGTTTGTCCCCAAACTTTACCTCAAGCGTCGAACAAGTACGGATATTCATTCCGCATGTCTTCCTCACTTTCCCAGGTAGCCTCTTCCACCGTGTGACTACGCCATAACACTTTCACCATCGGAATCGTCTTAGTTCTTAAGACTTGTTCCTTTCGATCTAGAATCTCGATCGGTTGTTCCACATAAGTCAAGTCCCCCTGAATTTGCAACGGTTCAGGTACAATGATCTTACTCGCATCCGTCATACACTTTCTCAACATCGATACATGGAATACATTGTGTACATGTTCCAACTCTGACGACAATGCCAATCGATAAGCCACCGGCCCTATTCTCTCTAGAATCTCAAAAGGCCCTATGAATCTTGGATTGAGCTTTCCCCTCTTTCCAAATCGTACAATGCCTTTCGAAGGCGATACTCGCAAATATACAAAATCTCCAACTTCAAAATTCATCGGTCGTCGTTTCGAGTCTGCATAACTCTTATATCGGCTCTGAGCTATCTTGAGTCATTCCTGAATCAACTTCACCTTCTCAGTAGTCACCTGTATTAACTCAGGTCCTAACAACTTTCTTTCTCCCACCTCGGTCCAACAAACCGGTGATCGACATCTACGCCCATACAATGCCTCATACGGTGCCATGCCGATACTTGACTGAAAACCGTTGTTGTAAGCAAATTCAATCAACGGCAAGTGGTGCTCCCAATCGTTCCCAAAATCTAATACACAAAGTCTCAACATATCTTCTAAGGTCTGAATCATACGCTCTGACTGTCCATCGGTCTGAGGATGAAATGCAGTACTGAAACTTAATTTCGTACCCATAGCTTCTTGCAAACTTCCCCAAAACCTTGACGTAAAACTACTATCACGATCGGATATAATCACAGCTGGGACTCCATGTAGTCTTACAATCTCTTTCACATACAATTCTGCTAACTTGGACGGTTTAGTCGTCTTGATCGGTAGAAAATGAGCTGACTTTGTTAACCGGTCAACTATAACCCAAATCTTATCATTCTTATTACATGATCGTGGAAATCCTGAAACAAAGTCCATCGTAATCTCATCCCACTTCCATTCTGACACTGGCAAAGGTTGTAGTAACCCCGCGGGTACTTGTCTCTCAGCTTTAACCTGTTGACATGCCGAACATTCGGATACAAACTTAGCGACTTCACGCTTCATACCCTTCCACCAAAAGTTTTCCCTCAGGTTTCTGTACATCTTATTACTTCCCGGGTGCACTGAATATCTCGTACTATGAGCTTCTTCTAGAATTCTCTCTTTCAAGTCTTTCACATTCGGTACACATAATCGATTTCTAAACTTCAGAATCCCTTGTTCCAATACCAAACCAGATCGCTTTCCCAAAGGTATCTCGTCTCTCATTCTGCATAAATAGACATCGTTGAATTGTCCTTTCTGAATCTCATCAATAATATCTGGGTGTGCCCTGATTGCCATCATTAAACCACCACTAACCTTTGGTATCACATCCAAGTCCAAACGTTCCATTTCCTTTACTAGTTCCTTTTGTTGCGTTAGCTCGTCGGCTAAATTCCTCGGCGTCTTCCGGCTTAATGCATCGGCTACTACATTCGCTTTCCCCGGATGGTACTCAATCGAAAGATCGTAATCCTTCATCAATTCCAACCATCTTCGCTGTCTCATATTCAAGTCTCGTTGGGTGAAAATATATTTCAAACTCTTGTGGTCCGTGAATATCTCACACTTCTCTCCGTACAGGTAATGTCTCCATAATTTCAAAGCATGAATTACTGCGGCCAATTCGAGATCGTGAGTCGGGTAATTAATCTCATGTGTCTTCAACTGTCTAGAAGCATATGCAATTACTTTACCACCTTGCATCAACACGCATCCCAACCCTTGATGCGACGCATCACTATAGATCACAAACCCCTCGGTTCCGGATGGTATTGTCAGAATAGGTGCTCTCGTCAACCGTGACTTCAACTCTTGGAAACTGTCTTCACATTCCTGACTCCATTCAAAACTAATACCTTTTCTCATTAACTTTGTCATTGGCAATGAAATCTTCGAGAAATGTTCAATAAAACGGCGGTAGTATCCCGCTAAACCCAAGAAACTTCGAATTTCGGATACAGAAGTCGGCCTCGTCCAATTTGATACAGCTTCTACTTTGTGAGGATCAACTGATACCCCATTCTTGTCAATCACATGACCAAGAAAAGTAATGCTAGGTAACCAAAATTCACATTTCTTGAATTTCCCAAACAATTGTTTCTCTCGTAATCTCTGAAGTATCAATCTCAAGTGGTTCTCGTGTTCTATCTCACTCGGTGAATAAACAAGGATATCGTCGATGAACACTATCACAAAATCATCCAAATAGTCCTTAAAGACGCGGTTCATAAGATCCATGAACGCAGCTGGTGCATTGGTAACCCCAAATGGCATAACTAAGAACTCATAGTGTCCATAACGCGTTCTAAAAGCTATTTTCTCAACATCTTCGGCCTTCACTTTCAACTGATGATAACCCGATCTTAGGTCTATCTTGGAGAATACTTGTGCCCCACGAAGTTGATCAAATAAGTCATCAATTCTGGGTAACGGGTACTTGTTCTTAATTGTCAACTTGTTCAGTTCCCGGTAATCCACACACATACGCATGGAGCCATCTTTCTTCTTCACAAACAATACTGGAGCTCCCCACGGTGATACACTTGGTCGAATGAAACCTTTATCAAGTAACTCTTATAGTTGAACCTTCAGTTCCTTCAATTCTACTGGTGCCGTTCTATACGGTGCTTTGGATACCGGCCTTGAGTCTGGTATAATCTCAATAGTGAACTCCACTTCTCTCTCAATAAGAACATCTGGTAGATCATCGGGAAATACATCGGAATATTCTCGCACTATCGGAATGTCTTCTACTTTTAATTCAGTTGCTGAGACGTCAGTCACTGAACATAAGAATCCTTGACATCCCTTTTTCAATAACTTTCCCGCTCGGATAGCTGAAATCAAATACGGCGGCGGTATAACCCCACTTCCTTGAAAACAAAAGTTCCCATGTACTGGTGATCGAAAATTAACCTCTTTCCGTTCACAATCTATTGTGGCTTGGTTAAGAGCTAACCAATCCATCCCTAGAATCACATCGAAATGGTTCACCACAATTGGTATAAGGTCTACGGTCATCAACTTCTCACCTAATTTGATGTCACAATTCTTATATACAGTAGACGTCGTTATTGATTTACTAAGTGGCACAGCAATAGACAGTTCATATCCTAACGGTGCCGATTTAACATTCAAATGTTCAACAAAATCATGAGATACAAACGAATGCGTAGATCCCGAGTCAACAAGTATGCGTGCTAAGTGCGAACATACAAGCACCATACCTGAGACCACTGTATCAGTAGCAGCCACGTCTCCAGGGTTCATCTGGAATGATCTTCCCTGACGTTGCTCTGTCCTTTGTCCTCCGTCATTAGACTGTTTAGGCTTCGAACCACTAGAAGCCATAGAACTAGCTCCTTGTTGTGAATACCTCCTCGGGCAATCCTTGGCTTGGTGCCCAAATACTCCACAATCATAACACTTGCCTCTCATGTCGGGTGTTGAATTTGTACTACCCCCGCCTTGGTTCCTGTTCTGGGGTTTAGTCATGAAACATCGACCTGAGTGTGGTCTGTTGCAAAGGGAACACAACGGTATGCTACTTGGCGTTCTCCTGAATTCACTGAAACTAGAACCAGAGCCTCTTTGAAACGGCCTCTTGAAAGATCCACCCTGACTTCGGTCACCACCCTCATGACTTCGCTTTCCTTGGTGATTTTGTCTCGATCTCTCTATTCCACTTTCGGCTACAAGCGCCGTTTGTTGTACTGCTGCCACGGTCGAATGCTCGTAAGTCTCTACCCTCAAACGGATATTTTCCTTTAAGCCTTCTTCAAATTTCCTTGCCCTTTCTTCCTCTCCTGGTACAGAACCTTTACCAAACCTCAACAACGCATTATACTTGGAAGTATATTCGGTTACAGTCATATCTCCCTGCTTCAAGTTATCAAATTCTCTCTTCTTTGCGTTGTAGGCGGCTCGCGGAAAGAACCGGCGATTGAACTCCGCCCCCTCCCAAGTGATCGGTGCCCCTTGATCTAGTACATTTACCCACCAATTCTGGGCTTCACCCTTCAGCACATCACTGGCATTCTCAATTTTCTCCTTATCGGTCATCGGAATCGATCGGAAAATTCTCTCCATATCCATGATCCAATGTTCTGTGAGCGTTAGGTCGGGCGTCCCATGAAATTCCATCGGTTTCTTCAGGACAAACTGTTCTGATATTGACCTCATACCCCTATTTTCAGGCGCATGTACTACAACTATCGGTTCTGGCTCCAAAGGAGGTGTTGGGGGTAATCTGTCCGCTATATTTCGTATCATCTCTCCCATGTTCCCCATCATTTCAGCCATTTCATTCATTCGACGAGTATGTGGCGATAATTCTCGCTCTTCGTCACTCATGATTATAGTCCTGTAGTTCTCAATGCATAAACACTATGCATGTACAACAATAACAATAGTATGTATGTAAAACATCATCCATATGCATCAAACATCTCTAAGATGCATGAATGCAATTGAAAACATGTGGCAATTCACTCAACACTCCACTCATCGTCGAACGTTCCCAAAGTTTTGTAACCTCTAGCTCTGATACCAATAAATGTCACGACCCATCCCACTACGCGTGGAAATAGGACACGTGGCACGCCACCAAGGCTCATCCAAACATCAATCTCATAATACGCGGCGGAAAGAACTTCTATAAAACAACCCTGGGAGTTTAAAACTTAGGAAACGTCCCCTTCTGTATTTGTAAAATACATTGAAATCAGAGTTATAAAAAGTTTTGGTCATTGAAAACACGTTCAAAGAAGATAGTTTTGAAAACAGAGGTTCAGTCGACTGCCCAGTCGACTGCACTAGGGTCCAGTCGACTTCTCCGTCGACTGAGTTAAGCAGAACCAAAAATACAACATACTTCAAAGAGGTCCAGTCGACTGCTCAGGGAACCCCAGTCGACTGTGTTATGCAGAACTAAAATTTAACATTGCTCATCAGGGGTTCAGTCGACTGCTCAGGGAACCCAGTCGACTGCATTGGTTACTATTTGGATCAGTAGCTAAAATCTACAGTGCCTCAGTCGACTGATCAAGGATCCAGTCGACTGCTTCTCTTACTATAGACTTTCAGTGTCTCAATCCCACGAGATCCAGTCGACTGACCCTGGGTCCAGTCGACTGCTCCCCTGCTGGGCAGCCTGTGAAGAAAATAACAAGTCATGCTACTCAACACTAACAACAATCACAACCAACACCAATTTCCAACATACCAAACATCACTACAGACGTTCAATTACAAGATTACAATACTGAGAAACTAATCCATGATTCTATTACAACATTCTACAAGATTCAAATCCTTATACAAGTATTAGGATTAAAGCAAAAACATTTACAAAGAGATTCCCCCGGCGTTCATCGGCCTCACTCAACACACTTCTTCTTGTCTTTCTTCTTACCTGCAATGGAGTACATCTCCACTGCTCAGCTATATGCTGAGCGTACAATTCTAAATGTATGCTTATATGACAGTTCATGGTTTAAGCATCTAAAACACATAAGAATAGTCTCTAGGGTGAGTGGTACGCATTCATCCGGTAGCGGCAAGTCCAAGCCTTAAACCGCGATGTCAATGGCAAGTCCAAGCCTACAACCATTACATCCCACAAGTGCCATGGCAAGTCCAAGCCTACAACCATGCACAGTAGCCGTCGCTACCAAAATTCTCAAACATCGAGAAGCTTACTCCGGCATGAATTTGCACCAAACTCCCCTTTGACCCAAGTAGACACATAACATGCTCACATAAACAGTTATACGTGCTTTTATCATAATTTCACGTGCATAATTAACGGGCTTAACTAACACATGAATTTCGCCCGGATCCAAGAATATCAAAAGTGATGTCCAAAACATGAAAATCCATATATTTCATAGATCTAGAATTCATACCTCGTGCGAATCTCTTCAAACTTTGAAGGATCGTCTAGGGGAATAAATAAACGCTGGATTTCGAATTTGGTACAATTCCTATGAGTTTTACCTGATTTTTCCCAAAAGTCCAAAATTAAGATTTTAACAAAACTTAGCCAAACATGACCTAAGTAGTACCAAAACGTAGGTCTTACCTCCACGAGTTCAAATCTGAAATCTGGAGAAAATCTGACAGACGAACGGTCGTCAATCGGCGTCGCAAAGCCCGGAGAACCAATCTCCTTTCTCTCTCCTCTCTCTCTAGATATTAATGAGTTTGGATGAGAATGAATTCTCATCTCATCTATATATAGACAAACCTTCGAAAAATTACGCTTACCTCCCCGCAAGTTTCTCAAAACTTCTCATTAACCCATGAAACGTCGCACACGTCCATTTTATGCCTTTACGAGTGAAAATTATAAATTTCAAAAGTTTTCGACTAAGTCTCGTTTGGGTCCAAAATCACGTCCGAAAACTAATTCTGTGAAATCTCTACACAACCTACCTTTTTAATTAACGCATCTCTCACGTTCTCACCACAGTTCTCAAAATGATACTATCATATCCAAATTACCAGAATTATACTACACAGGTATAATTACTATTCAACAAATACCAGATAAAGTCAAATAACATTTAAATCACATAAATGTCATTTACTCATGATTATGCAATATGAACTTCCACGTTCCCGTGTCTTTACTGACACCTTACCGTTGACCACAGTCAACCACTTATCCTCAATTATCATATATCAATGATAATTCATAAAATTTCATATCATGCATGATTAAACTATAAATTTTTGGAACGGGTGTGACAGTAACACCATAGGAGGCTGAGCAAAAAATAAAGTGGTTAAGCCAATAGATCAGCAAAAGCTAAATATTCCTAGTCCGTGACCTCGCCTTGTCCCATGCAGACTGGGATAAACTGGCTGAACGTGGTGATATATCTAGATCCCTTACCTTTGTCGGTCTTAGGGTGCTTAAATTCAAAAGAGGAAGAGAGATTAGGAGTGATTTCTTCACCATAGGCAGAAAGACCTGTGAGAAAGCAGACATCTTGAATGGTCGGGCTCATGGGTCGTAGTGAAAGAAGAAAGCATTGGCCAAGGTCGACCAGAAATAGAGAGAAGAAAAGATAAGGGGCTTATCTAGAAAGAATTTCTCCCGGTTAAGCATAATGTCATCATAGATATCAAGGGCCCTCTACAGGTCTTTTTTTACCTCAACCACTCGATCTACCCAAAAAATCTAATCAGTAGAGGAATGGGTCAATTCCTTAAAGGATTTGTAGGGGCATACTGTTGACCTGATTCGTGTCCAATATTGTATTCGTAACTTCATGATTTTTCTCTTATTGGACGTGAATTATCACCTATACTGGGAGATTTAATGGACAAATTGCACTTTTTTTTTATTTTGTTGTTGTTTACTTTTTGTTAATAAAAAGTCTCTTTCTTGTAGGTTTTGGCAACTTTTTCAAAGTGAGAACCAACCCCGTTTGGTTCGTATCTTGTAACAAGGGAAAGGAATTCATCCAAACAAAGGTGGATCGATCTGGCCTTACAACGCGCATCGATTCGTGTCCTTTGAGGAAGCCACTGCGCAAATTATTAAAATCAGATCGATCCGGCATCAAAGGGTGGATCGATCCGCGATCCTTAATGAAGATTCTACTGGCCTTAAAGATTATCGGATCAATTCAGCCCTAAGTTGGGAAGTGATCAGCCCCTGCTGTTGACTTCCCCTCTTTTATTTACAAGTTTGACATTTGTGTGGGTTATATAAATAGATAGAGATGGAGTTTTGTAGGGCATCAATTCTTTTTTTTCTTTTTCTTTTTTTCCCAAGCTTTTTCCTCTTCTTCTTCTTCTCTCATTTTTGGGGAGCCCTTTGGGTTCTCTACCATTTGCTTTCCATTGTTGTAAACTTGAAGATTCTATTGAAGATTTAATGGCTTGGTATGCTTTCTATCTGTTCTCCTTTTATGATATTGCTATGCTTTCCATTATTAGTTAGATTTACTTAGGTTTTGGATCATGAAATTTTAGATTTAATGTTATAACATTATTATGGTTCAATTGTGTAAGATTCAAAACTAGGGGCTTCATCTTATTTGTCTTGCATCTTTGATTGTCAAAACTTCGACTTTGAATCCTACCTTATGTATTTCATATGGAATATTATGTAACCTTGTGTTTTGCACTCCAAGTATTTGACAATTGTTATGTGTGGGATTTAAAACTTGGAGTCTTCATCTTTGATGTCATGCATCTTTAATTGTTCAAACTTTTGGGTTTTAAATACTATCTTTTGAAGGCTTTATAAGTAATTTGTCCACCAAAGTAGATTAGTTAGTGTATGGTGGACAAATCATTCAGATTAGAAGCAAATGAGGTTTCATCTTGTATGTCATACATCCTTGATAGTCAAAAGTTAGCTTCAAATCTGTTTCTATAGAACTCTCAAAGCTCCTTTCATCTAACACATAGAAGCACTCCTTTTGTTTGATAAAATGCTACAATGAGATGTTATCTTAGAGTGTGCTTGAAACATTAGTCCATTTCATCTTGTTGTGACTCAAGTTGGGGGGAATGATCATAACCTATTACTTTTTAGATTAGTTTTCATTTACCTTTTATCCTCCAAAAAGCAAACAAACACACCAAAAGACGCAAAGTCATTTTTTTCCACTTTTATCATCATTTCTTATTTCTTTCTCTTAACCCTTATAATTAGTCTCTAAACTTTCCAAACTTTGTTCTTGTATCAATCCCTGTGGACTCGACACCCTACTTTCCAATGCTACATTTTTAATAGGGTTAATAAAAATACTTGATTTTGACATAATCAAAATGGCGCCGTTGTCGGGTATTGGCAACAACGATAAGTTGTTTAGTTTCTAATTATATGCACTTTTGCATTTGATCTTTTTGTTGTATTTGTTTTGAAGGATTAGCTACTCTTGAAGAGCTAAACCTCCATTTAGGATGTTGATGACACATTGGTCTTGCATGGGAAAGGTAATAGTATCTCCTTTGGTTGTTGTTCTTTAAAATTTTGGCATTTGTAATTGATTTTTGTATTTTGTTACATAGTTGTACTTAATAGAAGTGGTGTATTGTTGCACATAAGTCATTCTAAGATAAGTTGATTTGTCTACCATGTAGCTTAGTTAATGTATGGTGGATGTGTCATTCTAATCAAAGGTGTTTCATAGTGTAGTAATTCACCACGTTTTGTTATTATGATAATTATGCTTTGTGTTAAGATGATTGACTCATACCAAGAGAATGTGATGTGTTCCACCATGTAGTTTAATTAACTTAGTTTAGTTAATGTAATTAGTTGTAGGGTGGGCAAATCATGTTAATCAAAGTAGAGCCATAGTAGAGTAATGCAAAGCTTGATTGCCTTGCCAAGCTTTCTAGAACACCTCTTTTAAAGGAATATTATTTCTCTTTTGCATATTTGGCTAGTGGTAGATTTAACATTCTAACATTCAAATTCATCCGCATCATTTCCTAATCATTCCATCTTCATTTCTTTTGTGTTTTAGTGTTTCTTTTTATTTTCTTCGTTTATTTGTTTGATATGCTTGGTAGTGATTCATGTGCAGGAATATCATCTTTGTGCTCATCGGGGATCGCTCCTTTTGTTGGTGATATCACTCTATCTCTACTCATTTTTGTCCTTGTTTCGAACCATGTTTATAAGGACAATGAAATGGTTGGGGGTGTAGGATATTCAACCATCATGTTGATGTTCCATTTTCTTCTTGACATTAATTCTCTAAGCATGAATTTTAATAAAAGAAAAGATGATTCAAACAAAAAAATTTTAAAAAAAAAGTTTCCAATGATTGTTGTATAGTTTTCCATTTTCAAGTGCCGAGTGAGGACACTTGTCTTGTGATGTCTTGTGATTTTAACATGTGACACGCATTGAATCTCACTAGTTCTAGAACTATCTTGATTATAGTGAACCTCATGAATTTCAAATCTTGGATTATCGAGCACGTTACATGACTACTTGTGTTAAGATGATGTTTCATGCAATTGTTACCCGAAAATCATTTAAAACATTTGTGGAGGCTTTACCCTTGTGAGCTTTAGATCATTTTCTCCATTGTTGAATGTTACATACTTCAAGTCTCTCTTTTTGAAAAACATATAAAAGTCATAGATAATCTCATCTTCTTACTTTGATTGTTCATTAGAGGAATCCTATCGTGGAATGCAAAACTCTTGCTTGCTTGTCATTGTAATAACCTGCATTTCCATTTAATTTAAAATTCATTTTTATATTTAATTGGTATTTACATTGTCATACTTAACTTCAATTATTATGGACTACTTCATTTAAATACATTTCCCATGTTCTAATTATTATCCCTTGTGTTATTTCATATTAAAATTCTTGTTGGGATCAAACTGTAATTTTTTACAAAATTAATAATACCTGTGTGGATTTCAAAGTCTGCATTTCAAAACGGTGAAAATAACTTCTATTGACTCAATCAGTATTTTTATGAAACCAGAAAACCATTTCTTAAGTTAAAATGAATTTTCTGTATTTTTGTGGTGACCACCGCGCCCCGAAAATACCAGTTTATGACCAAAACTGTCCATGTTCTGTTTAACTTCCACAGATTTTGGAAGTGATGTAAAGTGTGATTGGACATACACTTTACTTGCCATTTATGGCAAGTGATCATTGGCTTAGGCCTTGTTTGGCAATGCTTTGTGTGTGTGTGTATTGTTGTGACCTTAAGCTAATTACCCAAACATCTTGCTTTTGACCCCTACACACCTATGTGGCTTTTGGAGTGACTGTGTAGTTATATACATCAGTGTATATACACCTACGTATCTCCTAATTGCTGGGTATAATTGTTAGGATATTAGAAATTCAATTGTAGAGTAAACTTGGATCAACTTGGGCTCCAAGATTGAAGAATTGGTTATATATACACTATCTTACACACACTTTCATTCTACACACATAGAAATTCAGAGCATTAGAGAGAAAACACATTGAGTTCTTCAGAATCATTTTAGAGAGAGAAAGCTTCAAGACTCCATAGCCAAAGCTTGGAGTATTTTATTTTGTGCATATCTTTCTCAACAATCTCTCTATACTAAATCAAAGTGAGTATTCTAAACTCACTAAGAATGTAATTTCATATTAATTGCTGTGTAATTGTTTAATGTTGTAAATCCCCATTGATGATTTTTACGTATGAAGTTCATAGCATAAAAATCATGAATTTCTAAACCCAATCAAAATTCGTTTTTAGAGATGAATATGGAAGATTATAGTATGTATTGACTATGTTTGAAGTTTTAGAGCTTAATTCGTTCATATAAGAAAGTATATTAGAAATCAAATTTTGACATGTTTTAGTTTTTCCTAAAATTAGAGAGCTATGAATCAAATGGTGTTAAATTGACTTTAGATTCTTAATCCTTGGGAAAAACCGAAGAGAATCATATATTATATGTCCTATATACTTTAGAATTTCAAAATTGGGTCATTTTGGACCCCTTAAGCTGAAACAGAGTAGTTTCTGCAAAGAAGACGAAGCCTCAGCTTCATCTCGCGCCACGATCGCGCGCGCGAGTATCGCGCGAGCGGCCCGCGCGAGCGACCCTTCGCGCGAGCGGCCCGCGCGTGCGAGGTAGGCTTCCCCAGGCAGACGTAAGAGTTTATATATATGTAATTGAAAATTGGCTGGTCGCGCGAGCGAGGGTCGCGCGAGAACCCCTTCGCGCGAGCGATCCGCGTGCGCGACCTTGCTTTCCTCAGGCAGGCAGAAAAGTTTATTAATAAAAGGAAAAATGGGCTTATCGCGCGAGCGGCCCGCGCGAGCGACCCTTCGCGCGAGCGGCCCGCGCGCGCGAGGTATTGCAGTTTCTATTTTTGTCTGTTTTTCGGTTAAGGGACTGTTTGGATGAAATTTATATACTGTTGAGGTTTTGTTTGGGAAAACTTGGTTAATCAGAACTCTATTTGGTTATGTTTGAATGATTAAAACATTGTAGTATGACTCATTAATCCCCGTACGCGTGTTGTTCCTTTAATTCAGCATATTTGTTTTCGTTTAAGTGCATACCATACATGTGGGTCAGTGGTACATGCATAGGGGTGTCAGTCTGTGTGGAAAAGAGTAATGGTAGTGTGGAAAGAGTATGAGTTTGTGTTTGTGTTTGTGGTTGTGGTTGTGGTTGTGGTTGAGTATGAGTTGTGGTCGTGGTTGTGGTTGTGGTTGTGATTGAGTTTGTGGAAGAGGGTATCTTTGAAATACGACGGTGGCAAATATGGACACTCCCTGACGCCCATGGAAGCGTTAAAGTGTGTGAAGCCGAACTCAGACATTCCCTGGCACCCATGGTAGTGCTAAAGTGTGGCCTACGGACACTCCCTGATAACTCGAGTCTGGATACTGTGTGAGGGGTCGCCCCGGTATTTGCATGGCGGTTAGGGTATTCAAAGTGTGAGGCATTGGACACTCCCTGGTACCCCGGACCAAAGTGTGAGGCAAACTGGACACTCCCTGGCGCCCCGTTGCTAAAGTGTGGCTATCTGAGTGTTTCAAAGATACCAGGAGTAGGATAGCGGGTTGTTGTGGCTGTCGAGAGAAAAGAGTCGGCAAGATGAGTGTGGTGCATTGTTCTCATACACGGTCCCATCTGTGTAAATTACCCTCTTTAAATAATGTTGTGAATGTTTTCTAAATGAGCTCCTTACTTCAATAATAAACTTGTGAATTTAAATGGGAATTGGAAAAGGGTAAGTTGGTATGTTTTACATTCAAAGTTATGTTTTTAATACTCACCAGCTTCTTGAAGCTGACAACGTTGATGCGTCCTGGACATTCGTGTTCAGGCTTTTCAGGTTACAATCAGGAGGAATCATACGATTATGCTAATTAAGAATGGCTGCTGTTGGGACGAGAAACTGTTTATTATATGTTTTAAGTTTATCTGTTTTAAGTTATGAACTGTTTTGTTTTAAGGATGACTGTAACAGACTCTAAGTTATTATTTTATTTTCAAGGCGGTCTGTGCCTTAGTTGACCCCGGTTTATAAGATGTAATAAGATAGAAAATTTTTGTAAGCCTTGATTGCTTTACTCTGATTATATGTTTTGTTGTTTGACGTTTGGGACGGAATCGATCCTTCAAACTGTCGCGACCTACGGGTCCATAAAGGAAATTAAACGCTTTCCTTATTTATGCTACGTCGGGGCGTGACAGTCATTGTAATGGAGAACAAAGAATCACATTATCTAAGGAAATGATTTTAGGTCCTTCTTTTCACCATTTCTAGCCTCAACTACACATACCATTCCTTCACTTAACCATATACCTTCCATATCCGCGTTTGAATTACATTTTTTGGGATGTCTTTGCATGAGATTATGCTTATAAGGTTGTAAAAGAGATTAAATTGTGTTGTTGTAAGAGTACAAAGAAAAAGAATAGAATAGAATTTCTAAACAAAATAATAATAAACAAAAAAATGAATAAAAATAAATAAAAATAAAAATAAAGAAAAAGAGCTTCATAGTCAATTGTACTTCTCTTTGTGAGCTTCAAAGAAATATTTGTGGATGATTCATCTCTTGTGGTCAATTGTACTCATGCATTCCAATGATTTCCAAGTTTGTACCCAAACATTTCACTTCCTTTCCCCTTGTCCTTCACCTCATAACCCTTTCCCACTTTAAAAACCCCCTCAAGGTCCTAATTGATCCTCAAGTTTTGTGATTCGGAGTTTGAGACGATCATGACAAGTAGTTTGAGGTATTTCACACCCTCTAGTGAATGGTATCTTTCATGAGATTAATTTTTACTCAATTTTCACACGTACTTTTTTCATCATTGACATATGCGTGGCTTTGGTATCCATTTCCTTTACTTTCTATGCCTACATGTCACAAGTGTATTACCCGATTCAAAGTGATCATTTTTAGAGTGTAATACCGGTGAGAATTGAGTTGAAGCGCGTTTTGAACAAAATTCGGCTTATGAAAGCATTGCCATATTCTTGATAGTTTGTAGTTATGCACTCACACCACACACGCATCCAAGATTGAGCTTAATGAAGTTTATCTAATAACCTTGATAGACGTTTTGGATATTTTGTGTCACATTACAAAAATCCATTGAAAATCCTTGTCTATGTTGAGTGTTGTGCACTTGAATAGTGAGTAGCTATTGTGAGGAAACAAAATATTTCTGGGCATCATTATGAGAACCCTCCGGAGACAAAACTCCACCTCTACAGGTAACCTAGTGGTTTAACGGCTTGTTGCATATGCTCGATGTAATCGTGTTCTCCACGAAAATAGTTTATCTTTCAATTTATATAAAGTGTTTTTGCAAAGTTATTCTTCAATCTCTTGATCTTTCGCTTTGTTGCTAAGAGACTAGCAACATGTTAGTTGGGGGGTGTGATTCGTGTCCAATATTGCATTCTTAACTTCATGATTTTACACTTATTGGACACGAATTATCATCTACACTGAGGGATTTAATGGATAAATTGCACTTTTGTTTATTTTGTTTTTGTTCACTTTTTGTTTATAAAAAGTCTCTTTCTTGTAGGTTTTGGCGACTTGTTCAAAGTGAGAACCAACCCCGTTTGGTTCTTATCTTGTAAAATGGGAAAGGAATCCATCCTAGCAAAGGCGGATCAATCCGGCCTTTCAATGCAGATCGATCCCGATCCTTTGAGGAAGTCACTGCGCAAATTATTAAAATTGGATCAATCTGACATCAAAGGGCAGATCGATCCGTGATCCTGAACGAAGATTCTGCTGGCCTTAAAGATTATCGGATCGATCCGACCCTAAGCCGCGGATCGATCCGCCCCAACTGTTGACTCCCTTCTTTTATTTACAAGTTTTCCATTTATGTGGGTTGTCTAAATAGATAGAGATGGAGTTTTTTAGGGCAACAAATCTTGTTTTTCTTTTTTTTTTCCTCCCAACCTTTTTCTTCTTCTTCTCTCATTTTTGGGAAGCCCCTTTGGGTTCCCTTCCATTTGCTTTCCATTGTTGTGCACTTGAAGATTCTATTGAAGATTTAATAGCTTGGTATATTTTCTATCTCTTCTCCTTTGATGATATTGCTATGCTTTCCATTATTAGTTAGATTTACTTAGGTTATGGATCCTGAACTCTTGGATTTAATATTGTAGCATTTATATGGTTCATTTGTGTAGGATCAAAACTAGAGGCTTCATCTTATTTGTATTGCATCTTAGACTTTAAATCCTACCTTATGTATTTCATATGGAATATTATGTAACCTTGTGTTTTGCACTCCATGTGTTTGATAAATGTTGTGTGTGGGATTTAAAACTTGGAGTCTTCATCTTTTATTTCAAGCATCTTTGATTGTTCAACTCTTGGGTTTTAAATACTACCACGAAGTAGATTAGTTAGTGTAGGGTGGACAAATCATTCAGATTAGAAGCCAATGAGGCTTCATCATGTATGTCATGCTTCTTTGATAGTCAAACGTTAGCTTCAAATCTGTTTCTATGAAAATCTCAAAGCTTCTTTCATCTAACACATAGATGCACTCCTTGTGTTTGCTAATATGCTACAATGAGATGTTACCTTAGAGTGTGCTCGAAACATTAGTCAATCTCATCATGTTGTGACCCAAGATGGGGGGAATGATCCCAACCTATTGCTTTTTATTAGTTTTCATTTACCTTTTATCCTCCAAAAACCAAATAAACACACCAAATGACGTAAAGTCATTTTTCCCCCTTTATCACCTTTTTTTTATTTCTTTCTTTTAGCCATTATAATTTCTCTCTAAACTTCCCAAACATTGTTCTTGTATCAATCCCTATGGACTCGACACCCTACTTTCTAATGCTACAACTTTTATAGGGTTAATAAAAATACTTGATTTTGATATAATCATGACCCCATTTGAAGGAGGGCAATTGGTAAAGTAATCTGTTTTCCTCTTTGATTGAAGGAAAATAAGGATCTAGAGAAGAAGGGGGCAAAGATTCAAAAACAGGACCAAGTCTTGTTGAGTGCATAGGAATCAATACCTAAGTGTTTATTAACCTAGGAGTGGGCTTCAAGGGCCTGTTTAACTGCCGTGGCATTGGTGATTTTGGTGGCTAGTGCAGTGGTAGTGGTAGTGGTAGTGGTAGCCGGAGAAAAAGAAGTGGCACCGGCAGCTTGTGAAGCACAGGTTGCAAAAGAAGAAGCCATGGAAACTTGCTGGTGGAAGACAAAGAGGAGTGTCTAGGAAAGTTGAAGGCAGAAGGAAAATGAAAATTGACAAGTTATGCTGCCTTATATAGGCAAAAGAAGCGGGCCATCATTACTTTGGAAGGGGTTCCCAAGAAGTACGCCTCGGTCCTTGAAATGAGACGGGGTGAACCATCAGTGTCGTGACACGTGGAGCGGTACGCCGTCATTTGTAGTGCTAACAATAAATTTGAAATTCAAGCGTCTCATTAAACTGCTGAACGACATTTGATTAAGACATTTGGGGGGGAATTGTTTATACCCTAATTTAGGGTTCTCAGATCCACGTGAAGGTCACGTGGTCTGATGATGTCACCAGGAGTACAGCTGGCTAAATGAGCAAGGATAAAACCTAAAACAGAGTGTAGACCGATTCCAATGTGTATATAGAGACAATATCAGGCAATGTACTTATTGGTTACAAGATGGAAGACATCGTGATACTGGTCAACCCAACAAGACATCGGGCTTAACTTATATAACCGAGGGCTGAAAAAGAAAACACGGTGTTGGTTTTCATTAATGCTGACCTCAGGCTTATCCGATTAATCAGGAAACACGTGCAAGGGCAGTAAAGACATCGGTCACAAAGACCGATGGACACTCATGGATTATTTATAAAGATTAAGACCGAGATAAGCCAGCCAACGAGCGCCAAGCTGCTCAGAGCAAGACGACTAAAGGTGATATTTGTAGGACCTATTGGGCAGTTGAGCGTAGCTAAATATGTGCACGTGGGTTTTGCTGGAATAAAGGTGGTTACGCTCCCCGCTAAAATTGCAACGTGGCAGAAGTACAGATCATGGGATAGGTTATGGGATAATGAATGGTGTAATACCCCGTATTTTATTTTCGCTTTTTAATAATAAAAAAATATACCAGATTTGAAATTTGAGCAGTATAATTTTACCTGTGTGTGTGTATCATAGCGTGAGCTCAACACACATGATGATTCCTTATGTGAAATTGGACCCAAAAGCATTTTAGTGCGGGTGTATGTGTATGTGTATTATGCATTATATGCTTATTGCCCCATTATATGCTTAGTGCCCCATTATATGCATAGTGCCAAACACCTTTTGATTATATATACACACCTATAGTCCTCTAAAGCTCTCAACACTCCTCTCATCAGTCTCTCATCTCTCCACTGTCTCTCTCTCTCTCTCGGGTACAACATCACACATACACACAGAAATTATTACACACACATATATTGATCCACACACATATAGTTATATATATTCACACATATACATATATATTCAGAGAGTGGAGAAAGTGATCAACATTATTTTTAAGGTACGGGGTTGTGTACAATATGCTCTTAAATCTCCGGAGTATTTTCCTTGTCATTCCTATTTGTACTCTCTTTGATTTAAGTTGTCTTTTTATTGAAATCCATGTCTTTTTCGTTAAATAATATTAACATATTATTTTGGTTAATACTATGGAACTAAAGGGTACATGAGCAATGAGCACCTACCAAGATCCAACAGGCCTCAGGGACCGAGGAATGGTGACGGGTGAGGTGAGGTTGGTGTCTCTTATTGCTATGTTACCAAGAGGAACCTGGTATAATGCTCTTGTGGGTGAGCGGGTAAATTGTGTGAACGGGTGGATTGAGTGATTGGTCTATTTTATTGATCCGTCGTGGTTGTTCATTGTACTTTTGAGCCTTATTATTCCTGTCATATTGTATACTTCCCCGTGTGTTATTTTAGATGCAGGTACCATTGGTAGCAGTCAAATTGGAGTACATTAGAGTACCGTGTGGGTTGGAGTTATTTGGGACCTAGCCGTGTAAACGAATTAAATTGTAATTTTTGGGCACTCAAGTGTAAATATTTTTATTGTTTTAAAATACACTTGGCTATTTACAAATTTAATGTAAATATTTCTTTTATTTTTGGTAATGAAAATCGGGGCGTCACAAATGGTATCAAAGCCTGTACCCAGCCGGAAATGTAGGACTTAGTTCCACATCGCCTGGGGGAATCAATGAGGGTAGTACTATTTGGATTTTTTTGTCTATATAAAAAAAAAAATAATAATAATAAAAAAAAAAAAAAAAAAAAAAAAAAAAAAAAAAAAACTTTTGAAATTTCAAGTTGTTTGTCAAAATATTTATACTTTAATTTCGCGGACGAAATTCTTTTAAGGAGGGTAGAGTGTAATACCCCGTATTTTATTTTCGTTTTTAATAATAAAAAAATATACCAGATTTGAAATTTGAGCAGTATAATTTTACCTGTGTGTGTGTATCATAGCGTGAGCTCAACACACATGATGATTCCTTATGTGAAATTGGACCCAAAAGCATTTTAGTGCGGGTGTATGTGTATGTGTATTATGCATTATATGCTTATTGCCCCATTATATGCTTAGTGCCCCATTATATGCATAGTGCCAAACACCTTTTGATTATATATACACACCTATAGTCCTCTAAAGCTCTCAACACTCCTCTCATCAGTCTCTCATCTCTCCACTGTCTCTCTCTCTCTCTCGGGTACAACATCACACATACACACAGAAATTATTACACACACACATATATTGATCCACACACATATAGTTATATATATTCACACATATACATATATATTCAGAGAGTGGAGAAAGTGATCAACATTATTTTTAAGGTACGGGGTTGTGTACAATATGCTCTTAAATCTCCGGAGTATTTTCCTTGTCATTCCTATTTGTACTCTCTTTGATTTAAGTTGTCTTTTTATTGAAATCCATGTCTTTTTCGTTAAATAATATTAACATATTATTTTGGTTAATACTATGGAACTAAAGGGTACATGAGCAATGAGCACCTACCAAGATCCAACAGGCCTCAGGGACCGAGGAATGGTGACGGGTGAGGTGAGGTTGGTGTCTCTTATTGCTATGTTACCAAGAGGAACCTGGTATAATGCTCTTGTGGGTGAGCGGGTAAATTGTGTGAACGGGTGGATTGAGTGATTGGTCTATTTTATTGATCCGTCGTGGTTGTTCATTGTACTTTTGAGCCTTATTATTCCTGTCATATTGTATACTTCCCCGTGTGTTATTTTAGATGCAGGTACCATTGGTAGCAGTCAAATTGGAGTACATTAGAGTACCGTGTGGGTTGGAGTTATTTGGGACCTAGCCGTGTAAACGAATTAAATTGTAATTTTTGGGCACTCAAGTGTAAATATTTTTATTGTTTTAAAATACACTTGGCTATTTACAAATTTAATGTAAATATTTCTTTTATTTTTGGTAATGAAAACCGGGGCGTCACAAATGGGGCAGTCACTCATTCATGCCTAGAAGTTAGGAGCCACAACCGTACTATAGTGGGCGGTTATCTACTTTGTCTATAAATAGGGAAGCTTATATAATATTTAGAGAGGCTAACACATACGCCACCTCTACCCAGGTAGATCTGTTTATATTTCCTCAAGCAATACTGGTTTTATTCTTGAGTGATCGATTGTGAGTTCTCATTGTTTCTTGAGTGATTGAAACTGACATTCAATTCGATCAATGAAGATGTTCGTGGAGGTATTTTAAGTTTAGTGTTCATTTGTTTCTCATTTTTCTGTTTGTTATTGCTTACTTGCATCATAGTAGAGTAAGATCTTTTGTTGTTATTAATTGCTTTTAATAATAACTGTTTGAGTCAGAAGTTAGATTATATTTTCACAATCTCTTTGAGTCCAAGTGGACTCTGGCACGCCCAAACACACCACCACAGAATTTTATAGCGAACACCATGATCTAATGATTCCCATGAATCCTACCATGATCTAACGATTCCCATAAATTCGTCACACATGTGACAGGCTCATGGAATAATTTCTCCAAAGTGATAGCTATTATTGGCTTCGAATGTATGACCCACTAGCCATTAAATTACTTGTAATAAATTATTTAAGTGTTAATAGACTAACACCATTATTTTAGTAAAGAGAGTACTTTTTTTCACCCAATTTTTATTCACTATTTCTTATTTATGCCTTTACAATCTGACATATGTCTTATGTAAGGGTAAATTGAGAATGAAAGGGGACACATGTAAAATAGTAAAGGCAAGTATGATGAATCAAATTTGAGTAAGTAAAAATGCTCTCTTTAGCAAAAAAAAAAAAAAAAAACCAAACCCTTGTTAACTTTCCATGCGTGCGTGGATAAGAATAGTTGCTCAAGATCCATAGAGAATCAATCTTTACATAGATCATAGATGCATGCATGAATGTCTAATGAATTCACAAAGTTTTCATACACGCGCCTCCTTAGGCTAATATCTATCTACCACCACAAAAATAAGTTGGCCAAATTACACTGACCTCCCCTGAGGTATCTGATAATTAAAGGGACTTTTTCTGTATTTTCAAAAATTACACTCATCTCCCTTCTATTTTGAAAATGACCGTTATACCCTTAGACAAATCATCAAAAAAACTATCCACTACCTTTTTAAAATGAAAAAAAAATAAAATTAACAACTATGAAATTTTTTTTTTTTTTTTAAATCGTCTACAAAATTTCTATATATACCAAATCAAGCTTTTACTAATTTTTTTTTTTAAAAAAAACATCAACAGTAAATTTAAAAAAACATTAAAATCATCAACACATCAACATAATTATCTACTACCACTTTAAAATGAAAAGAATAATAACAATGAAAAAAAAAAAAAACCATCAACAAATTTTTTTTTTAAATGAATTGTTACATTGTATTTTTTGTCTACTTTATATTTTTAAAATTGCGAACTTGCTTCCAACATTGTGAATGAGCTGTTCTAATGAAACTTAGTTAGTACAGGTCTTGCACGGTCATTACCCTAATGTGTGTGTATACATATAAGACTCCACTGAGCATGTTTTTTTTTTTTAAATAAAGCAGACAAAAATGCAATATAACTATTCACTTTTTAAAAAAAATTTGTTGATGCTTTTTTTTTCATTATTGTTATTATTCTTTTCATTTAAAAGTGGTAGTAGATAATTTTGTTGATAATTTTTTTGTTATGTTTTTAAATTATTATTGATATTAATAAATAAAAAGAGTAATGATACGCTTCCTAAATTTCTTTCCCAAAAGTGTTTCCCAACACATGTGGCAGTGGACCCGGTTGATTTTGATTAGTTGTGATATTAAAGTGGTTCAACTGTGGTCCCACTTCAACATCATTTGGGATGAAAATTTGGGAAGTATAGTATTACTCTAAATAAATGTTCTAATATCTTTCACCTACGTACTACTTGGGAAAAGAAAAAAAAGGTTAAATGGCTTAAATTAAAAAACTAAATCTGTAAACTATTGTAAGTTAGGCTAAAGTCTAAAGATTATAAAACCCTAAATTTGAAATTTTGATAAATTTTTATTTTCAAGTTGCAAATTTTTATATAGTTAGGGATAAATAATGTAAATCTAAATCTGTAAAATTTGTTAATGTCTATATAATTTTATCTAATGGGTGAGCACACACACACTCACACTCACACACACACATGTATACATATATATAATTTTATATAGTTAGGGATAAGTGTTATTTTTCAAACTAGAACAGAGGGCCCTGTAATTATCATATATCTAAAGGAAGGTCAGTGTAATTTGATCAAAAAAGTCTAAGCAAAAAAATAAATAAATAAATAAAATACCACCTCAAATAAAGTTTTGAAAAATGTTTCAGAGAGACCTAGAACGGTGGGTAATGTAAAGGTTAAGTTTTTGGGCAAATTACACTGACCTCTCCTCAGGTATTTGACAATTACAGAGACCTCCCTTGTATTTTCAAAAATTACACTCACCTCCCTTTTATTTTAAAAATGACTATTATACCCTTAGACAAATCATCAAAAATATTATCCACTATCTTTTAAAAATGAAAAAAAAAATATGTATTAACAATTATGAAAAAAAATTAAAAAATCATCGACAAAATTTTAGTATATACCAAATCAAGCTTTTAACAAATTTTTTTTTTTTTAAAATATCAACAGTATATTTTGAAAACATAAAAATCATCAACAAAATTATCTACTACCACTTTAAAATGAAAAGAATAATAACAAAAAAAAACATTAAGAATTATTTTTTTTTTAAAATGAATAGTTATATTGTATTTTTGTCTGCTTTATATTTTTAAAATTGTGAGCTGCTCCAATGAAACTTAATTATTACCGACCTTGCACGGGCATTGCCCTAGTGTGTGTGTGTGTGTGTGTGTGTGTGTGTGTCACAGCCCAGTCCCACAATAGCAGTACCGAATCTCGTGGCACGCCACCGAGGCTACTCCAATACATTAACGTAGAATACCACCAGAAGAAACAAGAGTACAAATCCATAAATTTAAGTTATAAAAAGAATTCTCCGTTTGAAACACTTGAAGAAAACTAACCATTTTGAAAACAGCAGTCCAGTCGACTAATGAGGGTCCGGTCGACTAGAAATGCAAGATACAGAGAGTTCCAAGTTCCAGCAGCTAGTCCAGTTGACTGACTCTCATATCCAATTGACTGGGGTGTTAAGCTTCCAGTCGACTGGTACTATCTGGTCGATTGCACTCCAGCCTGAGTAAAAAGATATAATTTCCAAAATATCATCGAGTTGACCGTGTCGGGGGATCCAGTCGACTGTTTTTCCAATAATTGATGCAGTGTCTAAAAGATAAAGAGTTCCAATCGACTGGACCTGGTCCGGTCGACTGGTTTCACTGCACCAGAACATTCTGCAAAAATTCCAAGTTTAAAAGCTTTTTTGAAATTATAAGGGGACAAAACACACACACTACAAACTTATACCAAAGCGATCCCAACTGGGTTATAACATTACGAAAACATAATTATAAGAGTTTCCTAACTATTACAACGTCACGAATTCGTTCTGCGATCCCAAATAAAACATAGAGTAAAAGTCATAAATCTTCATTACAATATTTCTATTACCAAAACTACGAGGTGTACATAATGAGTCGCCTCCTAAGTGAACTCCAATACCCACGTGCTCACTTCTGCGATTCCTCGTCGGCATTAACATTGAAATGGTTATTTGAATAACCACACATATTCAATTTTTTTAATCTAATGCTTAGTGAATAAAACAACCATGCACATGAATGACAAACATGCTCGCATTAACATCTCAACATTTCAAACTAGTCTCCGGAGATCCCACGTGTACGTTCCACACTCCTAATCTGCGACTCCTCGCCAATAAGTCCACGTGAAAAGGTAAAATTCACGTTTCTTCTCTTCAAACGTGAGACCTTATGCCTATAACGGCTCCACAACGATGGCTTGATAGACGCACTCATTTGACCCAAATACCACTCAACATACTCAAATACATTTCATCGTGCTATCGACATAATCAAAATATTCCACCATACAATTGGACCTACTTATATATATAGACGCCCAATCTAAACTACACAATATATAGCTATGAACTAACACATGCTTTTCATACAAAATATGAATATATTTCAAGAATTCACTCCAAAACACATAGTTGAATCACTCACCTCCGAATAACGTTCTTAGAATTCGATCTAAGGAAAACCCGAGTATAAAGATCGTGCAGAAGTCCGTCTGCTACGATTCCTATCAATCGAAAATTCAATTATCAAATTTTATGAAAAATTCTAGAAAATGAGTTTTCGAAAAACTTAGCTAAACATGGCCTAATGGGTGTCAAAACGAAGCTCTTACCTCTAGGAGTTCGAATATGAAATTTGGTGAAAAATTGCCGGACAGAAGTTCGTTGTTTGGTGTCGTGAAGATCGAAGAACTAAAATCTCCCTTTTGGCCTTTTCTTGATTTTTAGATTGAAACTTAAAAAATATGCAAGTCGTCTCTATCTATATATAGGCAACACTTTCAGAAATTGTGTTTACCTCCTCACGAGTTTTCAAAACTCCTAATCAGTCTCCAAAACTCTTTACACAGCTAATTCATAGCTTCACGAGTGAAAACTAAAAATTATAAAAGTTTTCATCTAAGTTCCGTTTGGGTGCTAAAATGCAAATTTTTACATGATTTTACGAAATTGCTAATTAGCCTACCAAATTCTGAAGCATGTTAATTTGTCCTCACTAGGATGCTAAAATTAACAATAGAATAAATTCTATACCAGAAAATAATACAGATAGCGAAATACACTGGTAAAAATTTATTTGCAGATAAACATTTAGGGTATTCCACAATGAACGTCTCATACTCGGAGAGACTTCACAACAACAAAACACTCATTCATCACAGTCTCAAAGGGTTCTATTACACATACACCCAAATCGACATCGTGAGTTAAAACTCACTCACACATGTGCCAACATGCACAACACATCACATTATCATGCATGACAATGTAATGAAATGCAATAACACAAATACGGGTGTTATAATATATATTAGACTCCACTAAGTATGTTTTTTTTAAATAAAACAGACAAAAATGCAATATAACTATTCATTTTTGAAAAAAATCATTGATGTTTTTTTTTCATTATTGTTATTACTCTTTTCATTTTAAAGTGGTAGTAGATAGTTTTTTATATATTTAAATTATTATTGATATTTATAAATAAAAGAGTAATGCTATGCTTCCCATGTCATCTCTTTCGTCGTTTGGCAATGCCATAACAATTTCAACTTTCATATCACTTTATTTCGTAAGACTTTGATCCTTCCGATCCAAGATCTTTACCGGATACGCCACATACATCAATTCACTCTAAATCTCATTCGGCATCGGAGTCATCACTTGTTCCCTATCCTCCACTAAGTGTTTACGTAACAATGATACATGAAACACGTTATGAACTTGACCATACTCACTTGGCAAGTCGAATCGATATGCTATGGGTCTAACTCTCCCAATGATTTCAAAAGGTCCTACATACCTTGGATTGAGTTTCTCGTATCTCCCAAACCTATTAATCCCCTTTGTAGGTGACACTTTCAAATACACCAAAACGCCCACGTCAAATTTCAACGGTTTCCTATGTTTGTCGGCATAACTCTTATACCTACTCTGGACTGTGAGTAACCATTGTCGAATTACTTTTATCTTATCCATCGTCTCCTACACAATATTTGGCCCTTCAATCATTCTTTCTCCAACTTCTGTCCAACTAATCGGTGAACGACATACACGACCATACAAAATTTAATAAGGAGGCATCCCAATACTCGATTAAAAACTATTGTTATAAACGAACTCAATTAGCGGTAAATGGTCTTCCCAATCACCCTGAAAATCGAGTACACATAAACGAAGCATATCTTCCAAAATCTGGATTACTCTTTCCGATTGACCATCTGTCTGAGGATGAAAAGCGGTACTAAAGTATAATTTAGTACCCATTGCTTCTTGCAAGGCCCTCCAAAACTTCGATGTAAAACTACTATCTCTATCTGAAACAATAGAAACTGGTATACCATGTAGTTTCACAATCTCGCTGATATACAAATTAGCTAAAGTGTTCGACTTAGTTTTTGAAGTGGTAGAAAGTGAGATGACTTCGTCAAACGGTCGACGATCACCCAAATGATAGTATTCACTTTCTTAGACCTCGAAAAGCCACTAACAAAGTCCATTATAACGTGTTTCCATTTCCATTCGGCTATCGGTAACGGTTGTAACAATCCCGAAGGTATTTGGCATTCGTCAGCCTTTACCTATTGACAACTCGCACATCATGAAACGTAGTGCGCTATTTCTCTCTTCATCCATGTCCACCAATAAACATGTCTCAAGTCTTTATACATCTTAGTGCTTCCCAGATAAACGGTATACTTCGTATTGTGTGCTTCCTCTAGGATGTTCCATTTTAATTTTTTCTCGTTAGGTACACAAATTCTACCCCTCAATCCCAAAATATTATTCCCAAAAGTATATCCCGATTGTTTTCCCATTGTCTCATCACAAATCTTCTTTAAGGCCACATCTTTAAGTTGTTTCTCCATGATCTCGTGAATCAAGAGTGGTTGTGCCACAATCGTCGACATCAAGACACTTTCAATTCTCAAAATCACTTCAAGTTTCAAATTTTCCATATCTCGAATCAATTCTTGTTGAGAAGTCAAACCTACTGTCATATTGATTGGTGCCTTACGACTAAGAGCATCGATAACTACATTTGCCATGCCCGGATGATACTGAATTGACAAATCATAGTCCTTCATCAACTCTAACCATCTCCTTTGCCTCATGTTCAAATCTCGTTGTGTGAACAAGTACTTCAAACTCTTATAATCCGTATATATCTCACATTTCTCCCCGTACAGATAATGACGCCAAATCTTCAATGCAAAAATCACGGCAGCCAATTCTAGATCATGTGTTGGATAATTCTTCTCGTGTGGTCTAAGTTGTCTTGACACATATGCAATGACCTTGTCACCTTGCATAAGAACGCAACCTAAACCTCTATATGAAGCATCATTATAGATGACAAATCCTTCAGTCCCATCAGAACAGCTAACATTGGTGCCTTTACTAGTCGACCCTTCAATTCTTGAAAACTTTTCTCGCCTTCTGAACTCCATATAAAAGCAACATCTTTCCTCATCAACTGTGTCATTGGCATCACAATACGGAAAAGTCTTTTACAAATCTCCGATAATAACCAACTAATCCTAGGAAACTTCGAATCTCTGTCACATTTGTCGATCTCACCCAATTGGTAACTGCTTCTATCTTCTAAGGATCTACAAAAATTTTCTTTCTCGACACTATATGTCCAAGAAAAGCAATATCTATCAACCAAAATTCACACTTCTTTAATTTTCCAAACAATCTCTTCTCATGTAGTCATCGTAAGGCTAATTGCAAATAATGCTCGTGATCTTCAGTACTCTTGGAATAGATTAGGATGTCATCTATAAACACAATAACAAACTCATCTAAATAGTCTTTGAAAACATGATTCATCAAGTCCATAAAAGCGGCTTGTGTGTTAGTTACTCCAAATAACATAACCAAAAATTTAAAGTGACCATATCTAGTTCTAAAAGCTGTCTTCTCAACGTCTTCCTCCTTGACTTTCAATTGATGGTAACCAGATCTCAAGTCAATCTTCAAAAATACCTGAGCTCCTTGCAATTGATCAAACAAGTCATCTATTCGTGGTAACGGATACTTGTTCTTGACAGTTAACTTATTCAACTCCCGATAGTCGATGCACATAAGCATTGTCCCATCCTTCTTCTTCACAAATAAGACTGGAGCTCCCCATAGCGAAACACTCGGTCGGATAAAACCCTTCTTTAGCATTTCCTGTAACTATACTTTCAATTCTTTCAACTCTACTGGTGCCATTCGATACGGTGATTTAGATACCGGTTGTGATCTTGGTACTACTTCTATTGTGAACTCGATCAAGCTTTATTTTAATCAATATGTCGGGTAACTCATCGGGAAAAACATCTGAAAATTCTCGAACTATTGGAATGTCTTCTACTAGTGGTCCAAGAACTTGTGTGTCACCAATTGCACATAAGAAACCCAAGCAACCCTTCTTTAACATCTTACTGGATTGAATCGTCGATATTAGGTAGGGCGATACAATCACACCCTTACCCTGAAAAGTAAACTCTTCTTGACCTGGCGGATATAAACTAACCCGTTTCTGCTCACAATCAATTCTAGCTTGATTAACAGACAACCAATCCATGCCCAAGATAACATCAAAGTAGTTTACTGTCAACGGAATCAAATCGACACTCAAGGCCTTATCACGCATCTTGATCTCACACGACTTGGATACCGAAGAAGTTACTAACAGTTCACTAATAAGCAATGATAAGCACAAGTCATATCCTAACGGTTCAGACTTAATAGTTAAATGCTTAACAAAGTCACGGGACACAAATGAATGCATTGAACCAGAATCCATGAGTATACGTGCAGGATATGAACAACTAGGAAGAATACCTGATACGACTGTATCATCCATATTCCCTGGCTTGAGCTAGAAATATCGCCTTATTATTGTGCGGCTCCTTTCCCTTTATCCCCTCATGGTTCTGTTCTTGATCCGCTTGGCACACTCAATGCCCTGGTACTCATTCCTAATTGTCTCTTATTCAGACAATTCTTTGCTATATGCCCTGGTTAGCCACACTCAAAACATTTCCCCCTCATCTCTGGGTTATAGCTTTTGGTGTTCGAGGTTGTGTTCGGTGCGGTCACATTCGTATTCAAAGGATAATTCCTAGATATATGCCCTAGTTGCTTGCAAAGGTAGCAGGTGCTCAATTGATAGCAAGTCACTCTGTGTCGTAGGTTACATGTTGGGTACAACGGTCTAGAGTCTATGAACGTACTCCTTCCTTGGTTACCCATATACGATCCCGAACTTTGCGTAAGTAGTTTCTTCGCATTCCCTTGACCCTTGTTGTTATTGTCATTGGCTCTCTTCCCTTGTTGGCCTTATCGATATGGATCGACACTCTTCTCAGTTATGCGGGCGGCTTCCTCTACTAGAGCAACAGTTGGGTGTTACAACATGTCCACATGGATACGGATATTCTCCCTAAGCCCTTCCTCAAACTTACGAGCTTTATCCTCATCAATTGGAATGGTAGTTTTCCCAAAATGTAACAAAGCATTATACCGAGAAACGTACTCATTCACAGTCATGTCTCCCTGAACCAAACTAGCAAACTCATGACGTTTCTGAGTATACGTTGATCGCGGAAAGAATCATTTATTGAACTCATCCTTAAATGCTTCCCACGTAATTGGCTTCCCTTGTTCAAGTACATTATTCCACCAATCCAATGCTTCTCCCATCAATGTATCAGATGCGCAAAGAATCTTCTCCTTATCAGTATATATCACGGTACAGAAATGTCTTTCTATGTCCATCAATGATCGGCCAAGTCTATGTTAACTTGTCCATGGTACAAGGTTGGGTTCCGTTTATGGAATTGTCCCACGATCGTGTGTTGAGGTCTTGGTACCGGTGGTGCATTAATGTAGCGAACTTCAACTGGTGGAGCCTAAACGTTCATCTGATCTCGTTGACTTTCAACTTGCACAAAATTCCCACCATATTCACTATCTGATCCATTCGCGAATGTGGAGACAGTTCTCTTATCGCCTTAGTCATGATCTTATCACGTATTCACCCTGTTGAGTACAATGCATAATGACTATGCATGCTATGCCACAATATATACATGTGCACAGTTCGTCATTGCAAACAATTGATGCAAACCTATGAAGCATCCTACTATGATAACAATATTATCGTTATAAACATACACTCCACTCGACGTCACTCAAAATATAATGTCACTCGTCCCAAGGCTCTAAACCTATTGCTCTGATACCACTTAATGTCACAGCCCGGTCCCACAATAGCGGAATTGAAGCCCGTGGCACGCCACCGAGGCTACTCCAATTCATTAACGTAAAATAGCAAGGGAATAAACAAGAGTACAAATCCATAAATTCAAGTTATAAAAAGAATTCTCTGTTTGAAACACTTAAAGAAAACAAACCATTTTGAAAATAGTAGTCCAGTCGACTGATCAGGGATCCGGTTGACTGGAAATGCAAGATACTGAGAGTTCCAAGTTCCGGCAACCAGTTCAGTCGACCGACTCCCATATCCATTCAACTGGGGTGTTAAACATAAACTCCACCCTAAGCAAAAAGATATGATTTCCAAAATACCGTCCAGTCGACTGTGTCAGGGGGTCCAGTCGACTGTGTCAAGTGATCTAGTCGATTGTTTTTCCAATAATTGATGCAGTGTCTAAATGACAAAGAGTTCCAGTCGACTGGACCTGGTCCGGTCGACTGGTTTCCCTGCAGCAGAACATTCTACAGAAATTCCAAGTTTAAAAGCTTTTTTGAAATTATCCGGGGACAAAACACACACTACAAACTCATACCAAAGCAATCCCAACTGGGTTATAACATTACGAAAACATAATTACAAGAGTTTCCTAACTATTACAACGTCACGAATTCGTTCTGCGATCCCAAATTAAACATAGAGTAAAAGTTATAAATCGTCATTACAACATTTCTATTACCAAAACTACGAGGTGTACATGATGAGTCGCCTCCTAAGTGAACTCCGAAACGCACGTGCTCACTTCTGCGATTCCTTGCCGGCATTAACACCTGAAATGGTTATTTGAATAAGCACACATACTCGATTTGTTTAAGCTAACGCTTAGTGAATAAAACAACCATGCACATGAATGATAAACATGCTCGCATTCACATCTCTAAATGTCATACAAGTCTCCAGAGATCCCACGTGTACGTTCCACACTCCCAATCTGCGACTCCTCGCCAATAAGTCCACACGAAAAGGTAAGACCTTCTCTTCAAACTTACGACCTTATGCCTATAACGGCTCCACAACGATGGCTTGATACACGCACTCCTTTGACCCAAGTAGCAACTTTACATGCTCATATACATTTCACTGTGTATCGACATAATCAAAACATTCCACTATACAATTGGACCTACTTATCAATATAGACGCCCAATATGAACTACACAATATATAGCTATGAACTAACACATGCTTTTCATACAAAATATGAATACATGTCAAGAAATCATTCCAAAACACATAGTTGAATCACTCACCTCCGAATAATGTTCTTAGAATTCGATCCCAGGAAAAGCCAAGCATAAAGATTATACAGAAGTCCATCAAAATCCAATTATCAACTTTTATGAAAAATTCTACAAAATGAGTTTTCGGAAAACTTAGCCAAACATGGCTTAATGGGTATCACAACGTAGCTTTTACCTCTAGGAGTTCGAATATGAAATGTGGAGAAAAATTGACAGACAGAAGTTCGTTGTTTGGCGTCGTGAAGATCAAAGAACTAAAATCTCCCTTTTGGCCTCTTCCTGATTTTTAGGTTGAAACTTAAAAAAAAAATATCCAAGTTATCTCTATCTATATATAGACAACACTTTCAGAAATTGTGTTTACCTCCCTACGAGTTTTTAAAACTCCTAATTAGTCTCAAAAACTTTCTACACAGCTAATTCATAGCTTCACGAGTGAAAACCAAAAATTATAAAAAATTTCTTCTAAGTTCCGTTTGGGTGCTAAAACGCAAATTTCTACATGATTTTACAAAATTGCTAATTAGCCTTCCAAATTCTGAAGCGTGTCAATTCGTCCTCACTAGGATGCTAAAATTAACAATAGAATTCTAAACCAGAAAATAATACAAATAGTGAAATACACAGGTAAACATTTATTTGTAGATAAACGTTTAGGGTATTCCACAATGAACGTCTCATACTCGGAGAGACTTCACAACAACAAAAAACTCATTCCACACAGTCTCAAAGGGTTCTATTACACAGACACCCAAATCGACATCATGACTCAAAACTCTCTTACACATGTGCCAACATGCACAACACATCACATTATCATACATGACAATGTAATGAAATGCAATAACACAAATACGGGTGTTATAATATATATTAGACTCCACTGAGCATGTTTTTTTAAAAAAAAAAAATAAAGCAGACAAAAATGCAATATAACTATTCATTTTTTAAAAAAGGTATTGATGTTTTCTTTTCTTTTTTTTTTTTTCATTATTGTTATTATTCTTTTCATTTTAAAGTGGTAGTCGATAAGTTTTTATATTTTAAAATTATTATTGATAGTTATAAATAAAAGAGTAATGCTACGCTTCCCAAAAATGTTTTCCGACACATGTGACAATGGACCCAGTTGATTTTGATTGGTTGTGATGTTAAAGTGGTTCAACTATGGTCCCACTTCAATATCATTTGGGCTGAAAATTTGGGAAGCATAGTATTACTCTAAATAAATGCTCTAATATCTTTCACCTACTACTTGGATAAAAAAATTAAATGGCTTAAAGTAAAAAAGCTAAATCTGTAAACTATTGTAAGTTAGGCTATATATTCATTTCTCTTCTCTTTCTAACTTTCTCTCCTCCTCCCTCCATAGCCACCACCATCACAACCACCACCACTGGAGCCATCCTCGTCGTCGCCGGAGTTGTCGGCACTACCACCAACTCTCTTCTCTCTCTAACTTCTCTCCTCCCCCTCCGTAACCACCACCACTACCATCTCTCTTTCCTCCCCCTCCATTGCCACCACCACCGCCGGCCACCAGCAACACAAATCTCCACGGCCAACTGATCTTAAGAGAAATTTCTCTTAAGATGGTCAGAACTATTGAGTGAAGGTGGGATGATAGGTGATGGTCGCCGAAGATGCTAGTGGCGGTCGTCGGAGGTCGTATGAGGTCGCCAGAGATGGAAGTGGTGGCGGCTGAAGGTTAGACATGGGTGGTGGCAATGGTGGATGGTCGTCGGAGGTGCTAGTGGTGGTCGCCGAAGGTCGTCGGAGATGGTAGTGGTGGACGCCAGAGGTAGAAGTGGTGGTGACCGGAGGCTAGGCATAAGTAGTGGCAATGGTGGATAGGGTTTGATAGTAAGGTTGGATGATGAAGATGAGGATACTTTAGTCCAAAAAAATTAGGAGTAAAAACCAAATTATTTTATTAAGTGTCCATTCCAATTTCACTTGTCTTAATGCCCTTGTCACCAATTTTCCTTTTCTAGAACTTACAAAATTCATAAACTAAAAGTGTAATTTTTAAAATTTTAGGAGAGCTTATTTCTAAAACTCATAAAATTCCTAAACTAAAAGTAAATTTTCCTCTCGTCACTTCGAGACCCATAAATCTAAAAGAGTTCACGGTTAATTTTAGGCTCTTCTTTTTTTTTTTTTTTCGTATATTCATTTTGGTAGGTCAGTTTAGATGGGATCAATTTATTTAGACTTATATATTCTTTTAATAAATTGATCAATTGGTGTTTAGTCGATTTTCAATTTTCGAATAAACACCCCTACTTAGGCTTAGTTTGGCTCTTATGTGGCTTTTTAAAAGGAGTTTATGAAATTTATTACTAAGTCCTTTGATAATTTTATACAAGTGACACACTACTCTTCATAAAGACATAATGAAACCAAAAAGCCCAAAGTTCAATTTTTACAAAACTTATAAACTAGTTATAAAATAAATTAATATAAAATTGTGCTTTAAAAAAAAAAAAGCACCACGTGGGACCACACTAACCCTTAAACCTCCAAAAGTATCACCACTCTCATTTACGATAGAGTACACAGTACACACCGCAAAGTAACAGTACCACGTGGTAGTCTCATAAATTACCTAAAAACTTTTAAAGTTAAGGAGGTAATTAAAATTAAGGGTAGGGAAAGTGCCCTACGAAAGGGCCATTTTTAATTGTGAGGTGTTCCCAGAGTCTGGGTGACGCCTGTCCCAAACCTCCACCCACCCACCTCTATCTCTTCCTCTATATATACACCTCCACATGCCGTCAAACACAGTTCATCACTATCTCTTCAACCTATTCATATATATATATATATATATATTATATATGTCCAGATATAACATCTGCCACCTCCCCCCTTATTCTCTGCCACCACCACCACCATCACCATGCAGTCAGCTCTTCTCACACCAGCTATCCCTACCACTATTTCTCATCAGTACCATGATCATCACCATCATCTTCTTCTTGTTGTAGTACCCACCTTGTTCTTGTCCTTCTTGTTACTTATCTTTCTTCAATGGAATCATCCCAAACACAAGCGTTTACCACCTGGTTCAATGGGTTGGCCTTATATAGGAGAGACACTCAAGCTCTACACTGAAAACCCAAATTCTTTCTTTTCCAACAGGCAAAAAAGGTACACACACATACACACAACAGTACATGTCAAGCCAATTGAATTCCCAAAATCGATTTTTTAAATTCTTTAGAAGGGTGTTTGGAACAATTAGTTTTGGAGTTCATAAGTGATTATGCAACTCCAAAAATTAAAATGAAATTGTTGGACACACTAGAATCTGCAATTCAATTGCATAAAACTGTGAGTCAATCGCAGAAATTAGCCATTGGCCAAAAGCTACCTGGATTAAAAAAGAAAAAACCAGTTTATGGCGATTGAGGCAGAAGTTGTGTCACACACACTCATAATCTTGTCAGTTATTATTTCAAAAGGATAATGAAAAACCCATACTGAAAAAACATGCTAATAGGAATGAGTTTTGCAGGTTTAGTGTGTGTGTGTGTGTGTGTTGTACGTGCAGCACTTCTACCTCATTTACTTATTTTATGAAGTTGATTTTATGGTAGATATGGGGATATATTTAAGACCCACATATTGGGATGTCCTTGTGTGATGATTTCAAGCCCAGAAGCAGCAAAATTTGTTCTTGTGAGTCAAGCACATCTCTTTAAGCCAACATATCCTCCCAGCAAAGAGAAGATGATAGGTCCAGAGGCTCTATTCTTTCACCAAGGTGCATATCATTCAAGGCTCAAGAAGCTAGTCCAAGCCTCTTTCCTACCCTCTGCAATTAGAGGATCAGTCTCAGAGATTGAAAAAATTGTTCTCAAATTCCTTCCAACTTGGGAAACTAGCACCATCAACACTTTACAAGAGATGAAGAGGGTATATACACAAATATAGACATATATATATATATAGAAATACACTACCTTGTTCTTGACTCATATGAACTTAATTATGGCCCATTTGGGATCTTCAGAATAAAGATTTTAAAAAATAAAATAAAATTTCTTCTAAAAGAGATTTTTAAAAAGCTGTGTAGTATTTGGTATAGCTATGGTAATTAGAGTTTTTTTTTTAGCTTTCTTATAAACGCTTCAATTTGTTGTTTTAAAAATGTTTGATCTTTTGAAATGTCCAATTTTTTTTTTTTAAAGTTGGTTGACAACCGGACTAATTAACTCCTTAAATAATCTAAAAAAATGGCTATCAAAAAAGGCACTTCGAATTCCCTACTAAGCCAAAAAACAAAGGGGTTTTCTAAAGGGGTTGTTTTGTATTTGTTGTGTCTTAGTATGCATTTGATGTGGCAATGATTTCGGCTTTTGGAGACAAAAGGGACTCAGAGGTGGAAGGAATTAAACATCTCTATCATTGCTTGGAAAAGGGTTACAATTCCATGCCTTTGGATCTCCCAGGAACACCATTTAACAAAGCAATGAAGGTATAAAAATCTTACCTTCAAGAAAATATCACCACCCTTTTGTCCTCAAGTACACACATAGTACAATGATAATTTGTATATGCATGTGAAAGAAAACTATTTAATATATCTTCACCTTTTGGAATAATTTTTAAATTTTTTTATTTTTTGTGGGTTTTTTATTTGAACAGGCAAGAAAGCTTCTGAATGAGAGTTTGAGGAAATTGATAGAGAAGAGAAGGGAAAGTGGGAAAGAAGGTGGGGGCTTGTTGGGAATTTTATTGGGAGCTAGAGATCAGAAGCTGAATAGTCTAAGTGATTCTCAAATTGCTGATAATATAATTGGAGTGATATTCGCAGCTCATGATACAACTGCAAGTGTTCTCACATGGGTTCTTAAGTACTTGCATGATAATCAAGATCTCTTAGAAGCTGTTGTGGTAAATTAATTCATTTCCCTCGCATTTCATAGTTTCTAACTTTTTGTATCCTGAATTCAAAGAATTACAAGTATTCACACACACATATATATATATATACACACACACAAACGTGTGTTATGGAAATCTAGGATTTAGAACTAGAAGAGTAAGAGACTTTTTTAATAACGCAAGAATCAATTTTGTGGTTCAGGGAAGAGCAATTTCAAATAATTCTGCGATTGTGTAGTTTTTAGCGGATAAAGTTTTGTGACTTAAAAATGACTCAAGCAGTGGTTATTTGTCTAATTAATACAACATTGATTTTTCATGAGAGTGAGTCTTAGGCTTAGTTTGGCCCCCATTTTAGTGTTTCTCCTTTTTTAAAGTACAATTTTATATTAATTTATTTAGTAACTAGTTTATGAGCTTTACAAAAATTGAACTTAAGGTTTTTTTAGAGGAGCTTTTAAAAGCTCTAGATGGAGCTTTTAAAAGCTCACGATTGCTTTTTAGTTTCATGATTTCTTTTTAAAGAGTAGTGTGTCACTTGTATAAAATTATCAAACAACTTAGTAATAAATTTCATAAATTCCTTTTAAAAAGCCACGTGAGAGCCAAACTAAGCCTTAGTCCGAACACAATTTTGTTGTCATCATTCCAAAACTAGAGTTACCTTTCATTATTATGAATCGATCCACCATAAAATTTGTCATATAATATATGTAAACGGTGTCAATTAATGTGAAACTTCAAAGAGTGTTTATCTATATTTAATGAATCGTTTAATTAATAGGAAAAAGATTTAGATATATTTTTCATGGAATGTTATTGGTCCCAGTACAATTTTATAGTGTGCTCATATGTAGACCATTAATATGTACTACTATAACATTATGTACTGTATGCATGTATTGAAGTTTTATTCTGTAAATAGAAAGTAAAGTGGCATTTGTTTTTCCAAGTGAAATCAAAGCTAGCAAAATAGAAACTTTCTAATTTATATCATAATATTATACTCATTTGTCAACCAATTATTGCAGAGTGAACAACAAGAAATACGGCGCCGATTAATTGAAACCAAACGTGGCCTTACTTGGGATGATACGCGACGCATGCCATTGACTAGCCGGGTACATTAATTATGATCATAACAACATACTCTATACTTTATTTTCCTCAAATGTCTTCACTTAATTATTCTCTAGGAAAAAGGTGTTTTTTTTTTTTTTTAGTAATGCTACAGACACAACACATTGTACAACACAAATCATAATAGGGCTTTAAATGCCTTGTACTCTGTGCTGTTTGAATTTTTCACACTTTTCCATGCACCACTTACACAGCACAGGGTACAGACATTTAAAACTTTATTGTGCTTTGTGTTGTACAATGTGTTGTATCTGTAGCATTATAGTTTTTCTTTTTACAAAATTATATATTCCAGCTGTGGAACTACCCGTTTCGCGTATGAGGTGTAGTCCTCCTGTTGGTTTTCACAACGGAAATGACTTGGTTATTTTGCGTTAATTGATTTTTTTTTTTTTAATTGTTTGAAATGTGATTGGTCCACGAGTACAAGTATATTTATGGGACACATATATATATAATATACATGTGAACCAATAATGTCTTAGAACGTGATAAAAATAGTACTTCCCTCCGTCCCTTTTTTTGAGTCTTATATTCCATTTTGGGATGTTTCAAAATTAGTGTCTACTTTCCTAAATTAGTATACAATTTTTACTTACTTTCCAAAACTACCCTTCCTTGAACTCTACACCAAGACAAAACTAAAAAAGTTATTGTAATATTAAGAACAATTGTGAAAAGTAAGTGTAGATTTTTTTTATCCCCTTAAAAAGTTGAATTTCCAAAAATGAACTAAACAAAAAGGACGGAAGGAGTATATAAGAAAAGAAATTGAAGTATTGTCCTTTTCGTTAAATATTATATTCAATATTTTCCACTCTTTATTTTATCTTTTTATACATTCATTTGTTGTAATTGCAAAGTGAGCAACATATATACCTAATTTTAGGTAATTCAAGAAACACTAAGAACAGCAAGTATACTATCATTCACATTCAGAGAAGCAGTACAAGATGTGGAATTTGAAGGTTATTTCATCCCTAAAGGTTGGAAAGTTCTTCCTCTCTTCCGGACCATTCATCACTGTGAAGACTTTTTCCCTCAGCCCGAAAAGTTCGATCCTTCTAGATTCGAGGTGAGACTAACTACCACTAAACTATTGCCACTCTATCATTAAACTAGTACACTCTATAGTACCACTCTTAAAACACATGTGGTACCATACATGTCATGCATTGTATACATAATACCACATGCTCTGAGAGTGGTACCCTGGAGTGCATTAGTTCAATAATGGAGTGACAATAATAATTCTCAATCAATATACGTATAGCTATATATATAATATGTTGTTATATATATAGATATATAGAGAGAGAGAGAGAGTGTTGATATTCCGTATTGTTTTTTTTTTTTTTTTTTTTTTTTTGATTACTTACCTGGATGACACACGCCACACACACGCACACACCCAATCCAAGCAAGTGGGAACCCAAGAGATTGGCCCGACGGGAGCACAAGGGGCGTTCTACAAGGAAAGGAGGAATAAATTCCTCCACTCACCCATTGGTGAGATTCGAACCCCTCCCCTCCCACAAGGGGAAGAGGAGGTGATACCATTGGGCCACAAGGGTCCTTGGTTATTCCGTATTGTTTTGAGATGCTATTTGATTCATATATACATCCTTTATTGTCAAAAATGCAGACATGCAACGTGGACCAATCTTAAAAGGAAAATTCTATGAAAATTCCTTGTGATTTTTTATTTTTTTTAATACCTACTTGAATTATAGCTGGACACCACACACTCCTTAACCCAACCTAACTCACTCTTAACCCAATCCAACCACAATGTCCCACACAGCTCCCATAGCAAAAGTCTAACAAGGGTCACTTATTCCGACTAAAGAACAAATAGAAGACTCCCCTGCATCATAAACATACAAGTGATTTTAGTCAAAAAAAAAAAAAAAATTGTTGTAATTTTTGAATTACATTGCTTTTAAAAATCACAATTGGTTTCAAAGTAAAAAAATTTTAAGACTTACTTACAAGTTACAGCACTTTGGAATGTGTGTGTATATATATATTATGTATCCTAAACCAGTAGAATGTATCATAAAAGATCTTATCTTAAGAATCTATAAAGTTACATAAAAAAAAAACGATATAACTAGGTGTATTCCATCATCCGTGAATGTATATATAGATACAGAATTGTGTATATATATATAATGTATAGAGAGAAAGAACACACAATTTCTGCGTCAGTACACTCTTGAGCAAAGATTCATGTGGTGGGTCTATGTACTGTTTTATTCTATCCTGTATGGAAGAGAAATATAAGGTTACTAATAATTAGATTATCTTGGTACAGTCCTTTTCAATTTTATGTGAATTTTCCTTTGTATAGAAAATCTTTCAAGTTTCAGATCACGTGAGTTGGTTTTGTAGGATAGTAGCAGTGCACTGATTACTGTTAGTTTGTTTGAACTATCAATACAGCTTGTTTGGATTGGTTGGGGCTTCTGTATATAAGCTGAAGCAGAAACTTTAATCAAAAGAGCGCTGTGGGAATTAAGAAAAATTCATTAAAATCCAAATCTATTCCATGCATCTCGTATGGTCTAAATCACCTCTTGATCTATTTCATTTAAAAAGTTTTTTTAAGACCCCTTAAACTCCTGCACCTTAAGATTTAATATATACATTATGGTTCCAGAGCACGGTTAGGTCTAAACGTGCATTTAAGAGGTGATTCTAAAGAAGACCATAATATATTCACTAGCATGTGCGTTTCTTAATTTTAAAAGAGAAAACGACTATTGCTCATATGGAAACAACTTCTGCTTCTACAAGTAATAGAAAAATTTTCTTTTGGCCAAAAAAAAGTACAAAATATGTAGCTTCAACCAATCTCAAATTTTTGTATCTGACACACATTTTTTGCGATTGCATTACAATAGATATATAATGTGCAAAACAATTTCATTTTAGCGTTTAGAGCTCCTTAATTAGTTACGGACTCTCATATTAAACTGTTTCCATAAGGCGCATTATGAGTACTGTTTGTGTGATGGTGTAGGTGCCACCGAGACCAAACACGTACATGCCATTTGGGAATGGAGTGCACTCTTGTCCAGGCAGTGAGTTGGCTAAGCTCGAAATGCTCCTCCTCCTCCACCACCTCACCACTACTTACAGGTTCTTCCCCCCCTCTCTCTCTCTCTCTCTCTCTCTCTCTCTCTCTCTCTCTCTCTCTCTCTCTCTCTATATATATATATATATATATATATGTGCGCGCGTGCGTGCGTGACAGGTTGGTCCAAAGGTAAGTCACACTTGCAAGGACTTTGTCCCTGGGTTCAATATAGCCCCACTCCCATATGTATTTGCCTATTAGTCATATTTATCATGAATTGTAACAGACGGTGTGACTAGTTGATCCGTGTACCACTAAGTCATTCATATTGATTTTAGAATTGAACTGCTTGTGTATTTAAATCAGTAAAAATCGGCATAAACCAATTAAAACATGAGAACTTTTGACTAAATTATCAAGCACCGATTAATCTATACATATATATATATAACTTTTCAAGAATTTATGCTAAATGTTATCTTAAAAAGACAATCGAACCTGTCTATTGTTTTAATATCAGCTATAACTTATATATCCATCACTAATTTACCAACACTTTGCTGATTCAATTAAATCTTACTATTACAAAAGATATTTAAATACAAAATGTCCTATACCCATTCTTTTTAATAAAAAATTGTTAATTGTGGTAGGAAATCTTTAAACACTGAGACCAGTTCGGCCGTTGATTGATCCGATAAGTAGCAAACCAGTCGCATTATTGTGTCACTGTCGGACACAATTCTGGTAACGACATTGTTAGGTTTATTTATATGTAAAGTCCATGTGATAATGATCGATTAAGGATGGATTCGGGGGCTATAAGGCGGCCGACGCCTCTCCTAAATTTGAAAAAAAATTATATTTGTTTTAACTATAGACTTACAAGCTTCCAAGTTTCACCCCCACAACAACTAAAAGACCCAATTTGTTTTATTAGTTTATTTAGTAATTTTCTTTTGCAAATAATTTTTGTGTTAATACTTTGAAATGAATATTTTTTTAAAACTTCTACATGCGCAATTTAAAGTCCTCAAAACTCTGTCCCAAATATTTTTTTTGCTCAGCAATCACACTTTTATTAAACATGGCAGCAAAAGCCATCAAAAACAGTCTGGCCAAATCCGTGAAAAGGGGCATGAGAACAGAAGAAATAAATGTCTCCCACAAATTTACAGGAAACTTTCCCAAATAGAAACAAACTATATACCACCTAAATCAAGCCACCACCACAACACAGATAGTACCACGACAACTCAGTCCCACATTTGACTTTTGTATATATATATATATATATATATAAGGGGTGCAATTCGGACGGGATTCAAAAAGTTTTGGTTCTGTTTAGGCTCAAACCCAAATTCAAGCAGTCTGCTCTAGCCCTAGCCTGAATTCAAGCAGTATGCCCGAGTCCGAGCTCGACATAAACTTGAACTTTTCAACCCGAGCTCGATTTGTGAATTAGTACTACAATCCAAGCCCGAGCTGAGCCCAAATTGCAATTTTTTTTGGGTGCAACCCGATTTTTAGTATGTAAACAACAATATGTAGAGTATCAAATTTATTCATTTATTTTTTTAGATTTGAAAAAATACATTCATCCATTAATTTAGTGCTAGAATAATATCTAACAGTGTATTATTACTACTAAAAAATAGTTCAATATAATGTCAAAAATAATGCATAAATATAGTTCGAACTCGGGCTCGGGTTCTGCATGTTAGCAAAATTCTGCCCAACCCCGGCCAGAATTGAATTCAGACTTGCATTTTTCTGCCTAAGCCCACCCATGGTGAAAGTACTGCGGGCCTAAGCCCGATAATTTTGGGGCCAGGCCCAGGATGACCACGGGTTAACCCACCCGAGTTGCACCCCTAATATATATAGGGAAAGGATCTCAAGTGCACTGGGGCAGTGTACTCTACCCAGTATACTGATTTTAAGACTAAAAAACCCGCGAGTCGGTAGGGCGCAGGATGGGGCGCGAGTCAGTGGAGCAGCCGACAGATTCTTTTAGGTTTAATATCCAGTGCACTGGGGTGCACTAATTAAGATCCTCTCCCTATATAAATATAAGAGTAATGCTATGCTTCCCAAATTTTAATCCCAAATTTTCATCATAAATGATGTGACAGTGGGCCCTCTGACAATAATGATGGGGACCGCTTCAACATCATCTAATCACAATTCAGTGGGCTCACTGCCACATCATCTAGGATGGAGATTTAGAATTAAAATTTGAAAAATAGTTTATATTCAAATTAAAATGCATATAGATGTGTAAACTATCTATAGACTAGTACGTGCCCGTGCCCGTGGGGCACGAAGCAAAAGGATTGAACATGAACAACGTAGATCGAAGAGAAATCTAAATATGACAAAAAAAAAAAAGATCTAAAAAATCCCGCTTTTACAATATCAAACGTTATAAGTCAACTACTTTATGTATTCCGGACTCTCATTTCAAGTATCAAAATAAACCAAATACTTTAGGTGTCTCAATTAATAGCCTAAAAAGAAAATACAAATTGAATCGAGTTAAACTAAATAGAGTGTTGTGTCCTTTCTTATTCCTATAATGATAAATGGATTGTTGTGAATGCCATTAAGATTTTTGGAGCAACCAAAGAGTGTCCTTTCTAAGAACAAAGAGAGAGTTTCCGTTGTAGATATGAGAGGAAGAAGAACAAACAAGTAGTAGAAGAAAGTAAGACTTCCTAGACTGTGAGTTCCAAATAGCAAGTGCAATAAAATATTGAACAACATTGCACCATAAAAGTAACAAAAAAATCCAAGAAAATTGACAATAAAGCAAAGGAAATAACTCATAAAATCATTACATGCAAGTTCTTCAGCTCATATTCCCTTTTTTCTGCAGCTTGTGATCTGGAAAAAAAAATGCATACCTTACATGTTTGAACAACAATCATCACAACCGATTCACAAATAAGTACATGGAATTATGCTACTTTTATAGTAAATCAAGGTAAAAAAGAGAAAACGTCAAGTCACATACTGAGATACTCTTGGCTCACAATGTAAGTGAACGTAAAAAACATGAGGTTGCACAATAAATATATAAATAAATAAATAAAGAGAGCTCAAAAATCAATAATTCAAAAAAAAATTTACTCTTTAAATAAATAATAATGTATAGACCTATTCTTTAAATTATCCATAGATTGGCTAATTGGGCTTAATCCTTACTAACACAAAATATTAGTTATTTAAAAAAAAAACATATACACACACATTCAAATATGCACATTGAATGTGTAAATTATTTATGGATTGGTCTTGGTCCTTCTGTAGGTGCCCTATCAGTGACACGCACAATATATTGAAAGTTTGAAACATCACACCACATTATAAATAGAAAAAATTAAGTATATTAGTTTGGGATACCTAAATTATTTATTTGTTTATGTGTTATAAGTTGCCTTTTTGAAGTAAAATCTAATTTTAAGTTATTTTATTTTTATAATTAAAAAATAGTTTAATAATTCATCAAAAATGATAGGGATACACACCAAATGACACACTAAACGACACACTAACTTTAAATGCATGTACTCTGTGCTATATAAGTGATGCACATAAAAGTGTGAAAAATTCAAACAGCACAGGGTACATGCATTTAAAGCACAATATGTCGTTTGGTGTGTCATTTAGTGTGTATCTCTATCATTATTGATAATTCACATCATTAAGTATCTTATTTAGGTGTATGTAGCGCGCATTACTTTTATTAATATGGTGTCACGGTTTCAATGAATTTGTGCCAAGTAAGCAAAAGAAATTCGAAGTAATTGTCACTGATAAGACCTCCACGACAGAAAACGACAAAATTAAGCTCTAAACACATACGTGCCATGCATGCACGATATCATAATCTTTTTTTTTTTGGTAAAAAAAAAAAAATGCTTGTTTAACTGTTAATTTTGAAGCCATCATGACGTGGGGCAGCCCACAAAAATCAATCTCATCTTCACCAATTCAATTCTTTGGTGTTATAAAAAAAATGATTATTATTATCATTTTGTATTTGAGAGTGTATGAATATAAGGTAGTATTTTATTACCTCCGTTTCATTTTATTTGTTCATATTGGGGAATCTAATTATTTAAGGGGATAAAAATAATTTATATCTATTTTTCACAATTACCCATATTCATTGTATTTCCTTTTTTTATTTTGTTTTGGTGTTGATTGCAAGAAATGGTAGTTTGGAAAACTAAGTTAAATTTTCATACTAATTTGAGAAAGTAGACAACAATTTTGAGAAACTAAGTCAAATTTTCAAAATTTTTAAATAAGTAATATACTTTCAGTCTTAAAAATTACATAATTGTTACATATGATTCACGTGTAGTTGATTAAGTGTTAAAGTGAGATTTTTGAGTTTAAAAGAGATAAATTTAGACAAATTCACAGATCAAATTCATAGATCAAAGTGAAATCCGAGTAAAATTAGACAAATTCAAGAACAAAATGAGATTTTTGAATTTTTGAATTTAAAAGAGAAAAATTTAAAAATTCAAAAGGGACAAAAATATATATAATCTCAAACGTATAAAATAAAAGGATAGATTTCAAAAATTCAGTAGGTCGCGTGCCCCTACTAACCCCCACATCCCTCAACCAGTGAATATGACCTAAGCAATTGTACTGCAAAGACCCAAAATCATAGTCTTAACCTTTTCCAATTTCGACATGTGTTTCATTCTTTCTTAAAATAGCTAGCTGTATATAATTGGGGTTAGGTAAATATCACCTACTTCTTTTGAGGTTTGACCTTAAAATACATTCATCTTTTCACGTTTTAGCAATCTCATTTATCTCTCTTATTTTTAAATTTTAGTATCAATTCCCTGCCTCCCCTTAAACAAATCGTTGAAAAATTTAAGAGAATCTAACACTAAAAATTCAAAAATAAGGGAGGTAAGTGAGTCTTAAAACGTGAGGAGAGATATGTGTATTAAGGGCAAACCTCAAAAGAGACAGGTGATATTTACCCATTCGTTAATTATATACATACATATTATAGCATTTTTTATACCCAAAAAAATTACAGCAATCTCCTTCAGCAGGAATTGTTGTTTATTTCAGAATTTTGACCACTAAGGAATAGATATACAACAATGTTAGGGGCACTAATAAATCTCACTAACACTCACACCTACACTCTATCTCTCTCCAAGTGCTGGGTGTACTTGGAGAGAGAGAGAGTGTGGGTGTGAGTGTTAGTGGTGCCACTTGGAGAGAGATAGAGTGTGGGTGTGAGTGTGTAATAGTAAGATTTGTTAGTGCTCCAAGTATTACTCATAGATATATGGGTGGGAACTTGCACTCCTTATATGCAGAGGTTTCAGTACTATTTATAGGTCCACATGTATGGGTTAAGTTATTTGGAGAGAGATAGAGTGTGAGTGTGAGTGTTAATGGTGCCAGTTGGAGAGAGATAGAGTGTGGATGTGAGTGTGTACGTATTAGTAAGATTTGTTAGTGCTCTAATTATTACTCATAGATACATGGGTGGGAACTTGCACTCCTTATATGCAGAGGTTTCAGTACTATTTATAGGTCCACAGGTATGGATCCCACTTAATAGACACATTTTCATTTACCATGTTGCGTGGTACCTACACAAAAATTTCTTTCATATATATATATATATGATTATAAATAATATGTGAAGAATCTATTTCTTCTTCAACAATGCTGATAATAATTCATATCTTTTATTCATGTGTGAAAAGTAATTTTTTTTTTTTTTTCTGTAAATGTGTGAATTTATAAAGAGTAAAATTGGCGATTGAAATCAGATAATTTGTTTCCAAGAGGGCCCAATAACTATACAATGCCCATGGGGGCTAATCAATCAGTATTAGCCCAATACTAGAAGGTAGGTTTGGGTTCAAAAAAACACACGGCAACCCAAGTCTGCAAATTAAAGGTTGTGTTAATTACCTCCAAATTAAATCACTGAGCCTCCAATATTAATTGATTATACACGAGTTAATTGGATTTCTGATGTTTGGTTACAGGTGGGAAGTTATTCGAAACGAGGAAGGGATACAATACGGTCCTTTCCCGGTACCCATACGGGGCTTGCCTATCAAGGTGTTTCCAAGAAACAGGAAATGATCCAATCAGAGAAGAACTATTCAAACGCTCAACAGGAACTAAAGTGGTTTTTTTATTTTTATTTTTTAAGTGGGGGAGGCTTAAAAAAAAACATTAAACCCATAGAGTAAATCTTGTTTTGTTTTTTCATTGCCAGATTAATTTCTAGGTTTTTGGAGATGTTTGTTGTAATTTGCTAATGTAGCTACTAGCTAGAGCAGTGTGTCCAGCTCCTTGAGTGCTAGAGAACACTCACGTGTACATGTTTATGTATGTCATTCAATGCATTTAAGGTATGTACCTTTTTCTTTTTTTCTTTTTTCTTTTTTTTGTGCAAATTAATAAAGAAAACATAAGTACCACATGCAAAAAATGCCATTAATTCTACGGATGATTTTGTAAAGAGGGTTATGTTTGTTTTTTAGGATCACACGTGTATGATTTGAAATGTGGATGAATTTTGACCCCAAAAAAAAATGTGGATGAACTATCTTCTTTTTTAAATATCTCATGGATGATTCATTGTCTTTAGACTTTTAGAGTGCTTGGTTCATGAACTTTTAAAAGGAAATCTCTGCCTTAGCGTTGCGGACGTTATTATCCCCTGACTGTAGTTGGGATTGTAATTCTTTAGAGAATTTTATTAGTCCAGCTAATTTGGATGCTATTTTGAATACCCTATCCCCCAATTTACTATTTTTGCTGACTACCCTTTTTGGGGCCCTCTCTAGTTCTGGGCAATTCTCTACTAGGGGAGCTTATAAGTTTATTGCTAACTTGGACTCTAACAACCCTGGAGGTTATTGGAAATGGATTTGGTCTCCGAAAATTCCTCATAAAATCAAGATTTTTGTTTGGCTTGTGAACCATGATCGGATTCCTTCCAATCAACTCATGGCCGTCCGTCACATAACTAAATATTCAAGCTATAAACGATGCAACTTTTGGGATGAAAACTCTTATCCACATTCTACGTGACTGTCAAAAGGCCAAAGAGATTTGGACTAAATTTCCTATTCCTTTTCCAAGCTTCTTTACTGCTCAGATTCATGACTGGATTCACTTGAATTCTACTAATTCTCTTGTGATGTTTCAGGAGTCTATTGAGTGGGGTACCTTATTCACCTCAGCCCTATGTTTCATATGGAAAGAAAGGAATAATTTTGTGTTTAATAACAGGGACACTCCCATTTCTACCCTCGTCCATAATATCTTTAGCTTCTCTAAGGACATCACTCAGGCAAATCGTAAAGTTGTGAGCACCCATCCTAAATTACCCAGACGTATTAAATGGGCTTTTCCCCCCTGCAGGAAAATGGAAGATCAATACGGATGGCTGTGCAAAGGGAAACCCGGGCAAAGGTGGGATCGGTGGTCTGGACAGAAATGATCAAGGAACATGGATGATTGGCTACATGGGGTCTATCAACTTCTATGACAGTCTTGAAGCTGAGGTGAGAAGCATCTGGCATGGTCTAAAAATTATGCGTGATAATGATTGGACCAACTTCGTTCTTGAAACTGACTCCGAGGTTGCTGTTAAGCTCATCAAATCAACGACTCGAAGCGATCATACTTTGTCGGCCCTCATTGAGGATTGTAAAACTCTGTTGGAATGGGGAAAAGGAGAGATAACTCACTCGTACCGCGAGGGGAATATGTGTGCTGACTTTTTGGCTAACCAAGGGGTTGCCCAGAACAATAGTCTTGTTATTTTGCAGTCCCCTCCCACAACCATTGTCCAATTTATGCCCGTGGACAACTATGGAACTAGCTTTTTACGTTAGTGTTTTGTTTTGTTTCTGTCCCTTGTACCAAAAAAAAAAAAAAAAAAAAAAGAGAGGAAGAAAATGTAAAAGAATAACCATTTTACTTTTTGTTCTTTTCTCTAACTTACTAAAATAAAAACAAAATCTATTTACAATCAAGAAAAAAAATCATGAAAAACAAAGAAGAAATAACATATATATAGAAAGTTCTTTTTGGGAATTATTATTCACACTCCATGGATGAATCAATGCACTCTATGAAATGCATTGATTGCATAGTGCTGCATGGTGTGCCAGTAGTACTATGGAGTGCATTAGTTCAATTTTAGAGTGGGAATATCAATTTTCTTTCTTTCTTTCTGTCCTTTTTTTTTTCCCTTTCCGATTACTTTCTTTATTCATCTAAGCGGGCATACTAAGGCATAGTTTGGCCCTCGCGTGGTTTTTTTAAAAGTAGCTTATGAAAATTATTATTAAGATGTTTGATAATTTTTATAAGTGACACATTACTCTTCAAAAATACATCATAAAACCAAAAATAACTTTGAGCTTTTAAAAGCTTCATTCTAGACAGTGGCAGACCCAGAACTTTAATTCAGTGGGGGCGAAGTTTTTACGGGGGTTCGGGGGCAGCGCCCCCGACCGATTTTTTTTTATTTTTTTAATATTTTTTTGAAAAAATAGTATAATTGTATGTGAGGTTTTTGCATAAGTTTCGTGTTTATATAGAGAGTTGGAAATTCTGTATATTTTTTTTGTCTATCTCACAGAAAAGGACCATGAGGAGGGGTTTTTTTTTCGCTAAATAGGAGCAAGAGGAGGTTAATGGTGGATATGTGGTCTTTGAGTCTTTCGAGGGTTTCTACGAAACTTCAAACTTCATCTGCGTCGGAACATTTTTTTAGAAATGCTTTGTGGTACACTGGGGGACTCTAGGTGGTCTTTATTTTGCTTCTTGGTCTTTTATTATATAATATATACATATATACACATAATATATAATATTGTAAACTTAAGAGTGGGAACGAGTTGCCAATTAAAACCTTGGCAAAGTTCTTCAAAGTTCTAAAATTTACAAAAAAAGTAAGCTTCTGAAATTTCTATTTCAGTAGTGCTTGCTAAATGACCTAACAGTGGGGCGAGGTAAACAATTAACTTCAAATCATAATTCAACTGGTCCCACTGTATTTGACCTGACCCCACTGCCACATCATTTGGGAAACACTTTTGGGATAGAAATTTGGGAAGTATATCATTACTCTTTACAAAAAGCCCTCGAATTAACTGAAAATCTTAATCAAAATCCACATTTTTTTAAAACTATCATATATAACCAATTTTTTCCCGAAAGTTCAGTGGGGGCGACTGCCCCCGCTCGCCCCCACTGTCGGTCCGCCCCTGATTCTAGAGCTTTTAAAAGCTCCTCATAAAAAAGTCATAAGTTGAATTTTTACAAAACTCCTAAAATAATTACCATAAAATTATACTTTAAAATAAGAGAAGCACAAACTAAACCTAAATAGAGAATGGAAAAAAAAAACTAGCCTATTGGCTCATACGTGGTATGAAACCGACAAAAGTGCCTCACGTGATAATTCCAAGCTTAGCCAATTTCAGTGTTTATAAGGTGAAGGCGTCACATCACTTTCATTTAATTTGCTAACTTGGTGTTAGGTGCGAACCACATGCATTTACGTAGAAACTAATTTCCTATTGAACAACTTCCATACTAGCTCTTGACCACATCTTAGCTTGTTAACAACACCCATTGTTCTAAAAGGCATAATGGCAATATTAAGTCAAGTAGGGTGTCTACCATATAAATTCAATCCGGTAAAATGTTGACATGTGGTATATGTGGGGTCAATCACATTACATGAATGAGTAAAGAACAGGAAAAACACGTGAAAGAAAATTGAATGAAGTGTCTATACACGAGCAGTTAATCAACTCAATTTGAAAGATAACTGTCAGGTCACACGTCAAGGAAAGGATGAGCAGTTTTGTCACGCCCCGGAGCAGTATAAATAGAGAAAAATAAATTTCCTTTATGGGTCCATAAGGAATGACAGGTGAAAGTCACTAATAATCCACACCACGCAGTACTAGCCCAAAAGAAAAGCAACAGTAACCAACTGAGAATAACACACAGTGTTAACTATTACAAAATATCAGAGTATGGTCCACAGGATCACAACAGGTCTGAAGACAACAAATGCCCAAGTACCCGTTAACAAAAGTTTAACAGATCAACTGAAATTAAATCTAATTATGACATCTTCAGTCTTCAACTGGCATAAGGATAATCCTTCCTGGTGTAATCGTCATCGATGGGGCCTTCCTCTAAATAACACTCATCAGTGTACTGGTCATTACCTGTAAAACAAGGGGCAGGATATTCTGGACGGGGAATGTCCAGGCAATAAAAGGCCGTCAGCTTACTGAGAGCTGAGTGAGCATAAACTAACGAGGTACCAGTTATCTGAAGTAAACATAAGCTTATAAAAACAAGAGTTAACATCTTATTATAAAATAACATTATCTTGTTCTTCTATTCATTCTTATAAACCGACCCTTATCGTCTTATTACTCAAATACCGAACTCAACGTATTCAGATATCATGAACAGACTCAATCGTTTAACTCTAGGGATACACCCTTATTCTGTCCATCGCTTTTAAGAGCAATGGTCCTGCTCACCGCATGTCATGGACTCCACGTCAGTCTGTCCCCAGCTTTTAAGAACAATGGTCCTGTTCACCGCATTTCAGGGATATAACGTTTCGAACAAGGCATATCAATCTATTGCCACGACTTAACGTCATCTACTAGTGATCCCAGCTCACCGCTTTTAAGAACCATGGTCCGGTTCACCGCTTTTAAGAGCATATCACAGATCATCCAGTCTATCTTAAGACTTCTTGGTCCAGCTCACCGCTTTTAAGAACCATGGTCCGGTTCACCGCTTTTAAGAGCATATCATGACCAATCATCCATCCACGTACCATTCCCGGAACTTACCAAACCTACTTACGTTCCATTCTACATCGACACATGACAATTCCCAATGTGGCCTGACTACTCGGATTAAAAGAAACGGATATCGAACTTATATCAGAAACAACACGTCAACCCACGTCTTCATATTACTTTTTATTCATTATCCATAAATCTTTGGTGTCACATTTCTCCTGTCTACCCCATAATCGCATAATGGAATTCTGAATTAGAAATCGAACAACTAAACCTCTTATATAATAAACAGGCAAAGGAAACCATGTACTGATCATGTCAATCGATTGGAACAAAAGTTCAATCGATTGGAACAAAAGTTATGTCAATCGATTGATAAACATGTCAATCGATTGGAACAATGTCAATCGATTGAAATCCTATTCAATCGATTGGGATGCAACTGATGTCAATCGATTGAGATCATGTCAATCGATTGGTACTACGTCTTCTCCAGCAGATTGTAAAAACAGCATATATAAACGTGCACTACATGCATTTAACCCATCTAAACATCATAATAACTTGCATAAACTTCATATAAAGGGACCAAGTGAGTTAGAACTCACCTAGGGTGCGTTTGGGGTGTGTTTAAGTTTGAAAACTTCAACCCCTCTCTCTTTCTCCTCTTCTCTGTCTCTGTCTTCCCTCTCTGTCTCCTCCTTTCTTCTTTCTTCTCCCTTCTGTCTTCTTTCTTCTTCTTCCCCCAGCTGCCGAAGGAGTGAGTGTGTGTGAGGGTGTGTATATATGTATAGATATAGATATATGTATGTATAACTCAAGAGGTATGTATATTTCTCTCCCAAGGTCTGAAAAACAGCCCCAAGGCCACTAAATGAAACATATATATAGACATAAGGGAGTGCCACGCGTTTAAAGCTGAAGGAAAGAAGAAAACATTTCTCAGCTTATGTCAATCGATTGAGACACCAGTCAATCGATTGGCAACAGATATTTGTAGTCAATCGATTGGAAACAATGTCAATCGATTGAGATGAATAGCAATCGATTGGAAAGTTTGACACGTCATCACTTTTAGTCGGTTGAATGTCAATCGATTGGGATACTTATCAATCGATTGGTATCAGAAAAGTGTCAATCGATTGGGAATATGTCAATCGATTGGTATCAAAATTTTACCAAAAGGAAGAGAAAGTTTATACGAGTATAGAAATGAAATACCGGGTCTTATTAAAATACCAAAATACAGGGTATTACATCATCCACCACTCAACAAAAGATTTCGTCCTCGAAATCAAAAGCAACAAGGTTTAAAATAAAAACGAAAACTTCTCGCGCATCTCTGACTCTAGTTCCCACGAAGCTTCTCCTTCATCGTGATGCTTCCACTGAATCTTGACTAACGGGATCTCCTTGTTCCTAAGTTTCTTGATTCCTCGATCTAGAATACGAACAGGTCCTTCATTGAACGTAACGTCGCTGTTGACTTCGATATCCTTAAAGTTGATCTCGTGCGCTGGGTTGTGAACACACTTCCTCAACATACTGATGTGAAAAATGTTGTGCACTCCTGACATCTTTGGTGGCAACGCAAGGCGATAAGCAACTTTTCCAACACGCTCCAGAATCTCGAATGGTCCGATGAAACGTGGCGATAACTTGCCCCTTTTCTGACCAAATCTGACGATTCCTCGAACAGGTGAAACCTTGAGTAATACGTGATCTCCAATGGCAAACTCCAAGTCTTTGCGTCGCTTGTCAGCATAACTCTTGTATCTGGTCTGGGCTGTCTTCATCTTCTCACGTACAACTTGAATCTTCTCACTGGTTTCCCGTACCATCTCTGGCCCAAGAAGTTGACTATCTCCGACTTCGGTCCAACATAGCGGCGATCGGCAAGGTCTTCCGTACAAAGCTTCAAACGGCGCCATATCTATGCTCGAATGATAACTATTATTATAGGCGAACTCAATCAGAGGTAAGTGTATCTCCCAAGAACTCTCAAAATCAATGACACAAGCTCGTAACATATCTTCCATCACTTGATTAACTCGTTCCGTCTGTCCATCTGTCTGTGGATGAAAAGCTGAACTCAAATTCAATGTCGTTCCCATCGCTGTCTGGAGACTCTTCCAAAATTCTGCAGTAAAGCGCGAATCTCGGTCTGACACAATAGATACAGGCACTCCATGTAATCGTACAACATGTTGTAGATACATTCGGCTCAAACGTTCTACTGAGTACGTCATGCTATAGGCAATAAAATGTGCCGTCTTAGTAAGTCGATCCACGATTACCCATATAGCATCGTGATTCTGCTGTGACTTCGGCAATCCTACCACAAAATCCATGGTTATGTGTTCCCATTTCCATTGAGGAATAGGTAACGGCTGTAGAAGTCCAGGTGGTTTCTGATGTTCTGCCTTTACTTGTTTACAAGTAAGACACTGAGCTACATACTCTGCCACATTTCTCTTCATTCCTTCCCACCAGAAATTTCTCTTCAAGTCCTTGTACATCTTTGTACCTCCAGGGTGAATAGTCATCCGTGACTTATGAGCTTCATCCAATATTTCCTTCCGGAGATTTTCTTCGTCAGGTACACAGAGTCTACCTTTACATCGTAAGGCTCCGTCTGTACTTATACTCCAGACTTCTGGTTCCTTGGCTGACATCTTGGCGAACCATAATTTCAAATCCTCTGTTGTCTGTTGAGCCTCTATGATACGGCTGATCAAAGTTGGTTGTACCATAAGACATCCAAAATGTTGTCCTTTCATTGGCTCCACTGGCTGAAGATCAAATTCGGCTAAAACTTCTAATGCTCTCCATTCTCTAATTAGTAATGCAGCGATCACTAATCGAGGTTTACGGCTCAAAGCGTCTGCTACTACATTGGCTTTGCCGGGATGGTATTGCAAAGAAAAGTCATAGTCTTTGAGTAACTCCATCCATCTCCGCTGTCGCATATTCAACTCCTTTTGAGAGAACAAATACTTCAAGCTCTTATGATCGGAAAATAGATCAAACTTTTCTCCGTAGAGATAGTGTCTCCAAATTTTCAATGCAAACACTATTGCTGCTAATTCCAGATCATGCGTGGGATAATTTTTCTCATGTACCTTCAATTGTCTTGATCCATATGCGATAACATTTCCATCTTGCATAAGCACACATCCAAGTCCTTGGTACGATGCATCACTGTAGATCACATACTTTTCTCCACTCTTAGGTAATGCGAGTACTGGTGCAGAAGTCAATCTTTCTTTTAACTCCTGAAATGCATCCTCATGCTTGTCTGTCCATTCATACTTCGTCTCCTTTCTTGTTAAATTCGTCAATGGTCCTGCTATCTTGGAAAATCCTTCGACAAATCTTCTGTAATATCCTGCTAAACCCAGAAAACTTCTGACTTCGGTCGCATTTGTCGGTCTGTTCCAGCTTAAGACTGCATCAATCTTAGATGAGTCTACCGAAATACCTTCCTGAGATATAACGTGTCCCAAGAATTTGACTTCCTGTAGCCAAAACTCACACTTGCTGAACTTTGCATACAACTTGCTATCTCGAAGTGTTTGCAAGGCAACTTGTAAATGCTCCTTGTGATCCTCTTCTGTCTTTGAGTAGATCAGTATATCATCAATGAACACAATAATGAACTTATCCAGATATAGTCTGAATACTCTATTCATCAAGTCCATAAATACTGCTGGCGCATTCGTCAATCCAAAAGGCATAACTAGAAACTCGTAATGCCCGTATCTTGTCCTGAATGCAGTCTTTGATACATCCTCTGGTCGAACTAACAACTGGTGGTATCCTGAACGCAGATCGATCTTAGAAAAAATCCTAGATCCTTGTAACTGGTCGAATAGATCATCTATCCGAGGTAACGGATATCTATTCTTAATCGTAACCTTGTTCAACTCCCTGTAGTCTATACAGAGTCGAAGTGTTCCGTCCTTCTTCTTTACAAACAGAACTGGTGCTCCCCAAGGCGATGTACTTGGACGAACAAATCCTAGATCCTCGAGTTCTTGAACTTGCTTCTTCAATTCTAACATCTCAGTTGGTGCCATTCTGTATGGAGTCTTAGAAATAGGCAATGTATCAGGTACTAATTCCACACAGAAATCTATTTCTCTTTTCGGTGGAAGTCCTTTAATATCCTGAAATACATCCTGAAAGTCTCGTGCAATAGGAATTTGATCCATCGTAAGCTCCGTACTTGTACTAATGATCGTAGCCAAACTACTCGTTAGAAACATGTCGCTTGTCGGTTGACACTGAAATCTGATCGTCGGCTTTCCTTGTATTGGAAATACAATTGTTCTAGTAGGGCAATCCAGATTGGCATTGTACTTAGTTAACCAATCCATCCCTAGGATAACATCAAATTCTGACATTGATAGAACTACCAAGTCTGCTGGAAGATTCCTATCTCCCAAAGTCAAAGGGCAATCTCTACACACCCTACTCAACTTAACTGTCACTCCTAATGGTGACACAGCATTCAGTGTTGACTCAAGTGTCTGGGGTTCTAAACCCAACTGACGCACAATCTTAACAGCAATAAAAGAACGTGCGGCTCCAGTATCAAATAAAGCTTTAACTGGACTATGAAAGAGTACAAGTGTACCTTCCAAATGTTGCTGCTCATCAGCATTAAAGCCTGCTTCTTCTGGAATAATAGCGTTCATCCTTGTTTGATCTGGAGGTCCTTGAATTCCTTGCACTGGTGCCCCGTAGTATCCTCCTCGTGGTGCACGACAATCCTTGCTCAAGTGTCCTGGTTTGTTGCAGTTGCGACAGACAATATCTGGCCTGCGATTGGGTCTGAAGACGGTGCAGTTCCTTGCAATATGTCCGGGTTTTCCACAGTTAAAACATCCTCCACTATTACTTGGCGGGGCTGTTAGTAATGCCTGTGGCTGTAGTCCTCGCTGTTGATTTTGCTGGGGCCGATCATAACTCTGCTGTGGTTTCCTGGTTCCTTCCCAGATTCTCTTGTTTCCTTGAAAATTTTCCTGAGGTCTCCATCCTTGGGTATTTCTCGGTGGTCGATTATGGAAATTCCTCGGTTGAAACCCTCGTGACGACTGAGGTCGATTCATCTGTGATTGCTGTACTGAATTAGCATCCTTTTCTAATCCTGTAGCAAATCTAACAATTTCCTCATACGTCTGGTTTAGATGACCAACCATCATATGTCTAAGGTGGGGGTTCAGTCCTTGGTGAAATCTCTTCACCTTCTTCTGCGGCGTGTCTATCATATGCTGAGCAAATCTGGATAAACGCTCGAACTGTGTTGTGTATTCCCGTACATTCCATCCTCCTTGGATCAAATTTAGAAAGTTCTTTTCCTGTTGATCTCTCTCATCTTCTGGAAAATACTTATCCAAAAATCTGCCTTTGAATGTCTCCCACGACATAGCTCTAGCGGCATCGATCCCAACAGTGGCTTGCTCAGCTTCCCACCAATCTGCGGCGGCATAGGTGAGCTGAAACGTAGCAAGGCGACGTTTCTCTTGTTCATTGCATTCCAATGCTCCAAATATCAACTCCATTTCTCTTATCCATTGCTCTGCTTTCCATGGTTCTGTTAGTTCATCAAACTTTTCGGGACGTAACCCACGAAAATTTGCTAACAGCTTATCTCCAGTCTGTCTTGGTGGCGGGGGTACAAGAGGTCTCTGGTGGGTGGAGTGATTATATGTATCTCCCACATGCTCCATCCTCTGCATAAATGCTTCAAAAATTCCCGTTGGATCCATCCCTTCCGGTATAGGTGCTCCATTACGTGCTTGGTGATTTCTCAAGGGTCCTACCATGATGATAACGAGTATCGCCTACAAATGACATATTGATCAGCTGAAAGTCTTCTCGTAGAAACGAACTCAAGATAGAACAAGAAACAGCAAAACTAACCATTCTACTAAACAACACTGCACAACGCAATAACCAAACAATAATAAAAGTACTGCTCGTATATATATATATCAAAAGATGTACCGTATAGTACACACTAATCAAACTGTGTACCATATGGGACAAGAGTTACAACAACTAAAGTCAGCTAATACTATACAAAGCTATGGTCAATAGCTATCTCTCAAGCTCCCAAAAATCTAGTGGACAACATGTCCTAATATAAACTAACAAAATCTACACCCTGCCGATCCTGACTCAAAAGTCGTCAGCATCTGATCCTGCTGGTGGTGCCTCATCCTCCGGGTCTATATCCATTTCCTCGAGTGGATCATCCTCAACTGGTGCGACAAGATCTCCAACTACTACCCCTATATCCCAATCCTCTATCATCTCTGCATCATCGTCCTCCATCACGTCTACTATCGCCTGGTTAGCGACATCAACAGCTACTGCAGCAAAACCGTCAGCTATGTCAAGAGCTCCTGCTATAGCCACCTCTCCCATAACAAAATCTGCTGGCTGTGCTATCATCTGAGCTATCCATCCTACTGCCATATCGGCCATGGCTGCCATATGCATAATGGGTCCAGCTGGTATCTGAAGCACAACGGGTATCTCTGGCACAACTATCTCCTCGTCGGGTACCTCCTCGTCTACCACTATGTCTGCCTCAATAGCCTCTGGGTCTGGTACTGGATCCTCTGGCTCAAACTCTGGCTCCTCGGGGTCATCCTCAGCTTCATCATCATCTGCATCGTCTGCATGCTCATCCTCTACTGGGTCCTCATCATCTATCGGCTCCTCCTCTCCATCTCCACCCATGTCCTCATCGGGATGCTCATCCTGAGGCTCTACATCTTCCTCATCCTCAATCGGCTCATGCTCTGGCTCTGGGACGGGTACGTCGGGCACTGGTGATGGTGGGGCTGCTGGAGCTGCTGCTGGTGCAGTCACAGGCTCTGGTGGACCGGCTACAATGGCTCTCAACTCAATCTCATCCATCTCTGGTTTACTCAAAACTAGTCGCAACATCTCCTGGCAAATGTCTCTGCCAACTCTCGCTAAGTGGTAAGCATCCATGCGCATCTGGGTCGGGTGAGTACTCCTGGTCACATAAAGTGCTCTCCACATGTCTTCCTCTAAATGTCGACTAGCTATCTGGCACACACGCTCACGATAAAACTCTGGGTCAGCTGGCTCCACGGTATCTCCATGGATAATATGTCCTCCATAAGCATCAGTCACAAACTGGTGAAACTCCGGATCCATGCTATCCTGCAAAGGAAACTATCTATCGTCAGGAAGACGAACTTATCTTATACTCATATCTCATCTCAAAGAATCTTAACACACTAGGACCAGATGGTGTGGAAATACTTAGTGAACAAAAGTATCACAACCTAGAGTACCGAACGCAGGCTCTGATACCAAAAATCCTGTCACGCCCCGGAGCAGCATAAATAGAGAAAAATAAATTTCCTTTATGGGTCCATAAGGAATGACAGGTGAAAGTCACTAATAATCCACACCACGCAGTACTAGCCCAAAAGAAAAGCAACAGTAACCAACTGAGAATAACACACAGTGTTAACTATTACAAAATATCAGAGTATGGTCCACAGGATCACAACAGGTCTGAAGACAACAAATGCCCAAGTACCCGTTAACAAAAGTTTAACAGATCAACTGAAATTAAATCTAATTATGACATCTTCAGTCTTCAACTGGCATAAGGATAATCCTTCCTGGTGTAATCGTCATCGATGGGGCCTTCCTCTAAATAACACTCATCAGTGTACTGGTCATTACCTGTAAAACAAGGGGCAGGATATTCTGGACGGGGAATGTCCAGGCAATAAAAGGCCGTCAGCTTACTGAGAGCTGAGTGAGCATAAACTAACGAGGTACCAGTTATCTGAAGTAAACATAAGCTTATAAAAACAAGAGTTAACATCTTATTATAAAATAACATTATCTTGTTCTTCTATTCATTCTTATAAACCGACCCTTATCGTCTTATTACTCAAATACCGAACTCAACGTATTCAGATATCATGAACAGACTCAATCGTTTAACTCTAGGGATACACCCTTATTCTGTCCATCGCTTTTAAGAGCAATGGTCCTGCTCACCGCATGTCATGGACTCCACGTCAGTCTGTCCCCAGCTTTTAAGAACAATGGTCCTGTTCACCGCATTTCAGGGATATAACGTTTCGAACAAGGCATATCAATCTATTGCCACGACTTAACGTCATCTACTAGTGATCCCAGCTCACCGCTTTTAAGAACCATGGTCCGGTTCACCGCTTTTAAGAGCATATCACAGATCATCCAGTCTATCTTAAGACTTCTTGGTCCAGCTCACCGCTTTTAAGAACCATGGTCCGGTTCACCGCTTTTAAGAGCATATCATGACCAATCATCCATCCACGTACCATTCCCGGAACTTACCAAACCTACTTACGTTCCATTCTACATCGACACATGACAATTCCCAATGTGGCCTGACTACTCGGATTAAAAGAAACGGATATCGAACTTATATCAGAAACAACACGTCAACCCACGTCTTCATATTACTTTTTATTCATTATCCATAAATCTTTGGTGTCACATTTCTCCTGTCTACCCCATAATCGCATAATGGAATTCTGAATTAGAAATCGAACAACTAAACCTCTTATATAATAAACAGGCAAAGGAAACCATGTACTGATCATGTCAATCGATTGGAACAAAAGTTCAATCGATTGGAACAAAAGTTATGTCAATCGATTGATAAACATGTCAATCGATTGGAACAATGTCAATCGATTGAAATCCTATTCAATCGATTGGGATGCAACTGATGTCAATCGATTGAGATCATGTCAATCGATTGGTACTACGTCTTCTCCAGCAGATTGTAAAAACAGCATATATAAACGTGCACTACATGCATTTAACCCATCTAAACATCATAATAACTTGCATAAACTTCATATAAAGGGACCAAGTGAGTTAGAACTCACCTAGGGTGCGTTTGGGGTGTGTTTAAGTTTGAAAACTTCAACCCCTCTCTCTTTCTCCTCTTCTCTGTCTCTGTCTTCCCTCTCTGTCTCCTCCTTTCTTCTTTCTTCTCCCTTCTGTCTTCTTTCTTCTTCTTCCCCCAGCTGCCGAAGGAGTGAGTGTGTGTGAGGGTGTGTATATATGTATAGATATAGATATATGTATGTATAACTCAAGAGGTATGTATATTTCTCTCCCAAGGTCTGAAAAACAGCCCCAAGGCCACTAAATGAAACATATATATAGACATAAGGGAGTGCCACGCGTTTAAAGCTGAAGGAAAGAAGAAAACATTTCTCAGCTTATGTCAATCGATTGAGACACCAGTCAATCGATTGGCAACAGATATTTGTAGTCAATCGATTGGAAACAATGTCAATCGATTGAGATGAATAGCAATCGATTGGAAAGTTTGACACGTCATCACTTTTAGTCGGTTGAATGTCAATCGATTGGGATACTTATCAATCGATTGGTATCAGAAAAGTGTCAATCGATTGGGAATATGTCAATCGATTGGTATCAAAATTTTACCAAAAGGAAGAGAAAGTTTATACGAGTATAGAAATGAAATACCGGGTCTTATTAAAATACCAAAATACAGGGTATTACAAGTTTTGAAGTAATAGTTGGAGCTAGCACATGACAACTATAGAGAGCAGTTACTTCGAAAGATTATAAATAGTTGAAGAGTTGGAAGGAGAGGACACGCAAAAACGCCAACAGAAACCTGCCAAATACATTTTCTTTTTTCTTTGTTTTTTTTATCTTTTCTTAGAACGTAGAATTTCACTTCGAAACCTTCTTCACAGTTAGGATTTGTACTTTACTTTTGTTTTACATAAAGCAATTTTTTTTCCTTTAAAATTCCTTTACTGTTTTTAATTCTAACCTAGTTGTGAAGCACTGTAGATAGTTTTATTTCTTTTGCAATTGTTTGTCATTCTGCATGATAAAAGTCCTTTTAATTAAGACATCGAACGGTCACAATTGGCCTAGTGAGGCGCATTTGGCTTACACAATTATACATTCACATCGGCAACTTGCTTGCCTGGCACGCTCACATACACAAAATTATACAATTATCCTTTGAGGATAAATAGCCAAAACATTTTTGACACGCCCGGTATGTCATAAGTGTCAAAATGACAAACAAAGTGCATAGAAGCAATAGATCCGTTGAGAACACCAACAATAGTGTTAACATCACTAATGGTGAAAATGTGGAGATTGGTAGTACTTCACACCAAGAATTTCCCAATGAGAATATTGCTGACCCAATGGTCGATGGGATAGTTAATGAAAACCAGGGTCAACAAGAGTCAATACTAATTATTGGTACAGAATACAAAATCAATTGGTGAATCAATTGACACCAATTTTTTATCATTTGGGAAACATGATTCAAAATGTTAATGTTTTGGTCACTTCGTTTACCAAAAACATACCGACGTTAGTGCCAAATGTAAACTCCTCTTCACTTCGAAGGGAATATGTATCTGGTAATAATCCTGTTAGTCCTGCTAATGGTGTCCACGGCCCTAACTTAAGGCCAAATGCACAAGAAAGTTTTTATATGCCTGTTCAGAGTAATATGGGATCAATCTTCGAAGGTACTCAAACACAAAGAGACCCCAATATTGGTCAAAATAGAAGGGTAAACAACAACCCTATGTTTGAACCAGAATTTGGGTATGGTAGGAGAATTGTCAATTAACCTTATAGGAGGGCAGAAAACATTCAGCCATTTCCTGAGTTTCTAGTGGCTGCTCCACCTTTAGGACAGCAAGTTCGACATCAACCAAATTTGGTTGAAAGGAACGACATAATTAATCTTATACATGAAATATGTGGACCTATTGCTAGAGGAGTACAGACCCCTGTGTATAGAAAACCTTATCCTACTTGGATAGATAGGATTGAACTTCCTCGAAACTTTAAGTTTCCAACTTTCACTTTGTTTTCTGGTGATGGAAGTCAGTCTATGGTAGAACACATTGCAAAATTCACTAGTCAATGTGTTGGTGCTGCTTCGAACGAGTTCATGAAAAATAGATTGTTTGCCAACTCATTAACTGATACAACATTTACTTGGTTTATCAATTTAGCATCAAATTCTATCCAAAATTGGGCCCAAATGGAAGATCTATTCCATGCTCAATTTTTCCAAATAGAGCCAGAAGTTTCGATGGCTGATTTGGCTAGATTAAGTCAGAAGCTTGATGAAAATGCTACTCAGTTCATAAACAGGTTCAAAAGAGCAAGAACAAAATGTAAAATTGTCTTGCCAGAGCCAGGGCTTGTGAAATTAGCATAGAATGGCCTTGAATTTAGACTTAGAAAGAAATTCGACGCCATAGAATTTAGAGACTTAGTAGAATTAACTGCGTAAGTTTCTCGATATGAAGCCTTATTGGAAGAAGAAACTGAAAGGAATGCTTCTTCACTTACAACATATTACGAAGATCCTAATTATAAAATAGATGCTACTCAAATAATAGGAAATGAGCCTTTTATTTGCAAAAGTCTGGTAAAGAAAAATGTGTCTGCTGAATCTTATAAAGCAAATCCTTTAAGAGATATTCTTTCGATATTTATAAGGCAGATGAAATTTTTTATCACCTTTTAGAAGGAAAAGTCATAAAATTGCCAGATGATATTAAATTACCTTCTTACGAGGAAATGAAGGATAAGAAATATTGTAAGTGGCATAATATAATACTTGAACACATCCAACTAATAAATGTTCTGTGTTTAGAGATAGGATCCAAGAGTTAATCAAGAAAGGGAAGTTAAAGTTCCCTCAGCAAGACAAACAGACCATGGGAATTGATGAAGACCCATTTCCAGCAGTGCATGAAGTATCCATCAACATGGTTCAAGCTTCAGCATCAGATACAACTAAGTTCCTGATGTCGAAGATTGAACAAAGGGAAAAGATGAATGAAGCAAAGCACACTAAAAATTTTGAGAAATTGGTTAAGCAAGAATCTGTGGAACCAACACATGATTCAAAAATTCTCACACACTTATGTATTAGGTATGGAAATGAGTACGCTAATATGTGCAAGGAAAGAAATATCGAGAAGAATAAGTTAAAGGAACAAGTCTCGAATATGCAACCCACGCCATCAGTTGGTTGTGTATCTCAACCAATGATGTATGTAAAAAAAAAGGTCAGTAAAGGACCAATTTATCAAGCTTCGATGGCTACTGGTCCAATGCTTGCTGGGTATTCCAGGTTTTTCCCTAATTATAAAGGGTATTACCAAAAGAATGCAATAGCAAGTTTGATTTATGGACCAATAAGTAATATGCAGTATATTAGGCCTAGATCAGGGCCTGAACCCAAAAGACAACAAGTAGCTAAAAGTATCATATGATGGCACCTGCAGTTATGCCACCAAAAATGGTAGAGGTAACAAAGAAACCACCAGTTGTTCCCGCCAAAAAGATAAAAGACCCTCTCGAACCAAATGTATCTTCTTTGGTACCTGGAGTACCTAATTGGTTTGTTTTACAAGATGCAAGGGTGAAACATATGTTTGAGGAGAAGGAAGAATCCGAGCCTAAACTCAAAATGATCAAACCTCCTTTGGTTGATTCAAATCATTGGTATATCCTTCAAAATCCAAAGAATAAGCACCAAGATCTGGTTCCCACTATTAATCGTACTCAGCAAAGAAGAATCCAAAGGAAATTCACCTTTTGGAAAGAATTCTCCCAGATGAATGATAGGAAAATGAGTAATAAAAGAATCTCCATCAGATTCGAGGTCAAATCCCAGGTTTAATAGAGGAAATGATACCGATGGTGGAACCACTCAGAAGAAAGTGCTATCGAACTCAAAGTCAAAGAATTAGATAAAGCTATAAGTGTTGATGATGAAGATATCACAATGGGAGAATCCCATAGTTTGGGAAATGAATCAGTTTGCCAGGATATTCAAGGAAAATTACAGGAAAAGTTGGAAAAACAAGAAGAGTGAGACCTCGCATATACAATTTGGGTCATTTACGATGCTCATGGAGGTTAATACTACCTTTATTCTTCCAATAACCTTCGAAGTAAAAGAAGAACAATAGATGGTTGAAGATGATGAAGAAAGCAAGGCATCGAAGGCTGATGACCCAGAGGTAAAGCTATCCAAGTTCATTATTTGCAATGAATGTGATTTCGCTTATGATTTCGAAGAGCCATCGAAAGAAATGATAAGGCTCATCAAACCATTGTATATTATATAACACCCACATTTGTGTTATTGCATTTGCATTACATTGTCATGCATGATAATGTGATGTGACGTGTCTTATGACACATGGTTGAGTGAGTTTTGACTCACGAGTTGATTTGGGTGTCTGTATTAGAGAACCCTTTGAAACTGTTGTGATTGAGGACTTATTGTTTGTGAAGTCTCTCCGAGTATGAGACGGTCATTGTGGAACATTTTAAATGTTTATCTGGAAATAAATGTTTACCTGTGTATTTCAATATCTGTATTATTTTCTGTTTTAGAATTTATATCTGTTGTTAGTTTTAGTATCCTGGTGAGAACGAATTAACACGCTATTAATTTGGTAGGCTAATTAACAACTTTGGAAACGTCATGTAGAAATTCGCATTTTAGCGACCAAACGAAACTTAGTCGAAAACTTTTATAATTTCGAAGTTTCACTCGTAAAGCTATGAACAAGCTGTATAGAAAGTTTCAGAGACTAATTAGGAGTTTGGAAACTCGTGGGGAGGTAAACGTAATTCCCGAGAGTTTTGCCTATATATAGATAGAGATGGTTGAGATATTTTTCATAAGTCTTAACCTAAGTTCAAGAAAGGAGGCCATAGGGAGATTTTGGGAGCTTAGAGCTTTGCGACGCCAAACGACGACCTTCCGTGAGTCTGTTTTCTCCTAGATTTCATATTCGAGCTCCTCGAGGTAAGAGCTTCGTTTTGATACCTATTAGGGCCTGTTTGGCTAAGTTTTTCGAAAAGTTGTTTTATAGAATTTTTCATAAAAGTTGATAAACGGAATTTTGATTCATAGGAATTGTACTAGACGGACTTCTGGACGTTCTTTACGCACGGGTTTTCTTTGGATCATATTTTATTATAAGAGCGTAAATCGGAGGTGAGTGATTCAACTATGTTATTGGAATGATTTTCTTGACATGTATTCATGTTTTGTGTGAATAGCATGTATTAATTCTTAGAGATATCTTGTGTAGTTCATATTGGGCAATTATATTGATAAGTAGGCTCAATAGCACGGTGATATGTTTTGATTACCGCAAGTATGGTGATATGTATTTGAGCATGTTAAGTTACTTATTTGGGTCAGAAGGAGCACGTGGTCACCGTGCCATTTTGTGGAGCCGATATAGGCATTAAGGTCGCACGATTGAAGAGAAGAATCGTGGGTCTTACCCTTTCGCGTGGACTTATTGGCGAGGAGTCACGGATTGGGAGTATGGACGGGCACGTGAGTCTCCGGCGACTAGTATGAAATGTAGAGATGTGAATGCGGACATGTTTATCATTCATGTGCATATGTTGTTTTATTCACTAAGAGTTAGCTTAAACAAATCGAATATGTGTGGTTATTCAAATAACCATTTCAGGTGTAAATGCTGGCGAGCAATGGCGTATAGAGGGCTGGGCTGACCTGGGCTGTAGCCCAGGGCAGCATGTCCACAAAATTTTTTTTTAGCTTTCCTCAAGCCCAGCCAATCAACCATAGCCCAGCCCAATTTGGTTTCCTTAGCCTTTAGCCCACTGCCCAGTCAATTTCCTTAGCCTTTAGCCCACTGCCCAGTCAATTTCCTTAGCCTTTAGCCCACTGCCCAGTCCACGTTTGATGTGTCTCGGAAAAAAAAAAAAAAAAAAAAAACGAAACTGATATACATATACTGATATACATTAGAAATCTATTAGGTTAAAATTGAGAGAAATTGAGATGTCTTTACATCTTCATCCCAACTCACAGGCGAATAGTCATTCCATTAAATCCATTTCCCTTCAGGCCCCAGGCTCCAGTGAAGATTGAAGAACATGGTAACTTGGTAAGTTGATTACTTGACTGATCAATGATCATTCTATTGATTTAAAGTCTTAAAATTAAAATTTTTTTTTTTGCTTTTTTGGGGTAAAAAATTCTGGTTGAACCATTGAAAAATCAATATTTCATAGACTTTATGAGATATCATATAAAATACAGTGCTAGTTGTGCAACTGTGCAAAAGCTAACATATAATATATTATATATGTATATAAGTATATTATATAGATATCTAAGATATGTAAGACGCCACTAACTAGTTTAGATTTTAATTTTCTATTACATTTGCTTTCTTTTTGTTTTTTTTTTTTTTTTCAATTTCTTTTTTGTTTACCTAAGTAACCTAACCTAACATATTTTGTTTGTTTTCTACAGATTGAAAAAACTTTATGGTCTTGTACTCTTGTTTCCACTGACAAATATTGTTTCTTGGCTCAAAGAAGGTATTCTAATCCCTAATTGATTATCTAATTTATATTATATTATTTAGGTTTTTTTTTTTTTTTTTTTGATTTAGATAGTGATAGTCAATTGCCTTGATTAGTTGATTAGGTGTATAAGTGTATTCATTTTAGGATCAAAGAGTTTCAATAGGTTAATTGATTATCTAATTAGTAATTGCTACTTTCCTAGGTTCTAATTTAAAAACGGCAATGGCACATAATCAACCACCGGCGAAGCGTGGAAAAACTCTTTTTTCGTTCTTTAAAAAGTGAGATGATCAAAATGATGATCATTCTATACGAGATACACCTTACGCATCAAATGTTGATACACCAATTCCCCACTTGGAACCTCATCCTGAATCTCACGTTCCCGAACAAAGCGATTTTGAAACTACTTCTATTGAAAGAGATCCAGGGTTGCGTATGCAGATATGCGAACATCCTGTTAATCAACGAGATGAGATAAGACGAGCATATATAAAGGCAGGTGCATACCAACCTAAACTTTCAGAGTATCCGAGGACCAAAATAGGAAATCAATTTCGACGATTTCAACATATTTGGTTTAAACAATTTCCTTGGCTAGAGTATTCGCCTTCAAAGGATAAAGCATATTGCTTTCCATGCTTCCTTTTTGAAAATAAAAATGATGCTGGAAGTCGTTCTGCACTAGTTACTGAAGGTTTTAACAGTTGGAAGAGAGTCAATGATGGAGATAAGTGTGCATTTCTTTTGCATGTTGGGCGTTCATTTTCAACACATAGCAATTGTGTAAGATGTGTTGATGATTTAATGAAAACATCACAACATATTGACAAATTGATGAATGCACAATCCAAACAAGATATTTTGAAGAATCGCCTGCGCCTAATGGTAACAATTCGAAGTATTCGATGGCTTGCATTTCAAGGATGTACCTTTAGAGGTCATGATGAATCCCCAAGTTCATTAAACCGTGGAAATTTCATTGCAATGCTAAAGATACAAGCAGAAGTAAGTAATGATATTGCAAGAGTTGTATTAGAGAATGCTCCACAAAATGCACAATATATTGCTCCTTCTATCCAAAAGGAGGTTTTGCATATTCTTGCTAATAAAGTGAGATTGATGATACGTGAGGAAGTTGGAGAGGCCAATTATTGTATTCTTGTTGATGAAGCACAAGATGAATCTAAAAGAGAGCAAATGGCAATTGTTCTTAGATTTGTCAATAAATATGGTATTTTAGTTGAGCGGTTTTTTGATATCATGGGTGTTGAAGACACCGCATCATTAACTCTTAAAGATAAGATATCTGATACTCTTGTTCATTACAATTTACAAATTGACAAGATGCGAGGTCAAGGGTATGACGGTGCTAGTAATATGCGTGGTGCTTGGAATGGACTTCAAGCATTATTTCTTAGAGATTGTCCCTATGTGTATTATGTTCATTGCTTTGCCCATCGTTTACAACTTGCGTTAGTTACGGCAGCTAAGGATGTCACTTCCATATGGCAATTCTTTTCATATTTGACTTCCGTAGTCAATCTTGTTGGCTCTTCTCCCAAGCGTCTAAGTGAGTTACAATCTGCTCAGCGGGATGAGATTCAACATATGTTGGCTAGTGGTGAACGTGAGTCTGGTACAGGGGCTAATCAGATTGGTACTTTGCATAGTGTAGGAGCTACTCGTTGGAGCTCCCATTATGATTCTGTTAGGAACTTGATCAATATGTATGGTGCATCTTGCACAGTTCTTCAAGGTATTAGTAAGAATGGACTAAATGGCAATATACGTGGGGAAGCTAGTGGTGTTTACAAAGCAATTACAACCTTCGAATTTCTATTTGTCTTACATTTAATGGATAAAATAATGGGAATTAGTGACATACTTTGCCAAGCTCTACAACGCAAGACTCAAGATATTTTGAATGCTTTGAAATTAGTCTCAACTACAAGAGCTCTCCTTGAGAATTTGAGACGTAATGATTGGGATATATTCTTTGAGAAAGTGCAATTATTTTGCAAACGGCATGACATTGATATACCTGATATGAGTTGTCGTTATAGAGAAGGTCGCTCTCGTCATCAACAAGATTCTATTACAAATGAACATCGTTATCGCATTGATATCTTTAATTGTGCAATAGACTTTCAATTGACGGAGTTAAACAGTAGATTCAACGATGGAGCAGTAGAACTTCTTACTCTTAGTTCGGCTCTAGATCCTAGTGATTCATTTAAATCATTTAACATGGAAGATATTTGCAATCTTGCCAAGAAGTTTTACCCTCAAGATTTTACTGGACAGGAAATTCATGCTTTGAGATGTGAGTTGGAACACTATAAGCTTGATATAACTTGTGATCCCGAGTTTCAGAAAATTTCTACCCTTTCTGAATTATGCCGAGAATTGGTTGTAACAAGAAAGTTAAAGAACTACTATCTCATTGAGAGATTGATTCGTCTGGTTCTAACTCTTCCTGTTTCCACAGCTACTACAGAACGTGCATTTTCAGCTATGAAGCATGTGAAGACAGCGCTTCGCAATAGGATGGATGATGAATTTCTTGGTGATTGTATGACTCTCTATATTGAACGAGAACTTGCTGAGAAGATTGATTTAGATTCGGTAATAGATGATTTTGATTCTCTGAAGCCTCGTCGAGCACAACTGAAATAGGTATTTTGACATTTTGTATTAACTTTTGTCAATTTTTAGTACGGATTAATCCATTTAAAGATTTTTTGTTATAAAATGGAGATAATGTTTTTGCTACTAGTCGTCTTTTTTTTTTTTTTTCCAATCTTAGCCCACCCCTTGGAGAGATCCTGGATACGCCCTTGCTGGCGAGGAATCACAGAAGTGAGCACGTGGGTTGGGAGTTCTTTTAGAAGGCAACTTGAATGTTAATCTTGTAGTTTTGAGACAATAGGAATGTTGTAATAAGAATTCTTATGGTTTTTAGTTATGTTTAACTTGGTATGTTAGAACGAATCTAAAACGTTGTAATAGTTAGTAACATGTTGTAACTGTACTTCGATAATATGTTAATACAGTTAGAATTGCTTTGGAGTACTTTTGGAAGTGTGTGTTTGATCGCCGTTCGAATTCAAAAGCTTTTAAACTTAGAAAACTCTGTAGAATGAGAAGCTGTCATAAATCAGTCGACTGATTGAGAAAACAGTCGACTGGAGCCTCTATTTTCAGCAACTCACTGCACCTTTTATTTGAGGATCAGTCGACTGGGTACTCGACACAGTCGACTAGATCATGTTTTCAATTCATATATTTTGTTCAGGCTGGACTTCAGTCGACCGGACCGTATCAGTCGACTGAAATTTTGAAGCCCCAGTCGACTGGGCGTAGAAAGCAGTCGACTGGATGGTGTTTTAAAACCCAACTTTTTGCTGGACCAGGATCAGTCGACTGGGTCTGAGGATCAGTCGACTGGACGATTAGTTTTCAAAATGACTTGTTTATTCCGCTGCATGTGTTCTTTAAACTAATTTTTGGGAACGTTAATGAATTGGTTTAGCCTCGGTGGCGTGGCACGGGCTTCGGTTCCGCTATTATGGGACCGGGCTGTGACATTTAGTAGTATCAGAGCATAAGTTTAGAGCCTTGGGAACGAGTGACGTTATATATGTTGAGTGACGTCGAGTGAAGTGTGTAATTGTGAAGATAATTGTTATCATTGTAGAAATGCTTCATGTGTTAGCATTTATTGATTGTGATGAACTGTGCGCATATATCTATATTGTGGCATAGCATGCATGGTCATTATGCATTGAACTCAACAGGGGAATATTCACTACAAAAAAAGGCTTTTTATGTCACTTTTAAAATTGTATTTATGTCACTTTTATTTTGAGTGACATAATTGTTTCTCGTGTGAGCTTTTTATGTCACTTTTTAAGTATATATGTCACTTTTTAAAAAAGTGACATAAATACTTTATTATTTATGTCATTTTTTAAAAAAAGTGACATAAATAGTAAAGTATTTATGTCACTTTTGTAAAAAGTGACATAAATAAAAACACGGTGGCAATTTTGTAAATGAGTAATACTTGGGGCACAACCAAAGCTACAACCTTTTTTGCACAACCTTCATTTTGTGTCTATCTCTCTCTTGATGGGTCCCATAGTACCAGTGACCCCACAGTGTCCACTAGGAGAGAGATAGACACAAAATGGAGGTTGTGCAAAAAAGGTTGTGACTTTGGTTGTGCCCCAAGTATTACTCTTTGTAAATAAAACACATTTAAGTTTTTATGTATTTATGTCACTTTTTTAAAAAGTGACAAATAAAAGTGCGGTGGCAATTTTGTAAATAAAACACATATACATTTAACTTTCATTTCTCCCTCTCTGTCCTCCAAAAATGCTAGCATACCCGCCCACTCACAAACCCTAAATCTTATGCGCGCCATGAAACCCAAAAATTTCTCAAATCTGACCCTCAGACCCTCTGCCTTCGACGACGCCATGGCACCTTTCCACCGATGCCATTGAGCCTCGCCGATGAATCCCCTTCGAATCCTCACCCCAACTCTCTCTCGACCTGCTAGTTGTTATGGATGCCATTACTCCCACGTCTCATCTCTCTCTCTAGACCTTCAAGTTCATCTTTGCTTCTCTCTCTCTCTCTCTCTCTCTCTCTCAGTATACATATATACATATATATATATGGGATGTGTGTATGCTTTCACTGATAGTTTTTTTTCCCCCTTTTCTCTTCCTTTCCGTTGATGCTACATACAATCTCTTGAAGCAAGCTTCGAACATGGAGGAGATCATGACGATTGAGATTAGACATGGTTGGAAGAAGGGCACAAAGTGAGTGTATTAACACGAGTAGATAATATATATTCTAGTTCTTGCTGGTTGTATATATAGTACATGGATGCAAAATGTGCTGTTTGGTCTTTTAGCATCCAACATTTATTGTCATAGAATTTAATTTTACACTTTATCAATTTTCATGTTCCTTAGTTTATTTTCCAATTGATCAAAACAATCTTGAAAACCCATCAGCTTAGTTCAATTAACCTTATAAATAATTTCATGTAATTTACTTGTGTAGATATCTCCATGGAGATTTCATTTTTTTTTTTCCTCAAGCACCTTCACAACCCCCACACAATTTAGGTGAGATTCAAAGAAACTCTCTGAAATTGACCCCTATTTAAAATATATCTTATTGATTTCAGTCTTATTCTACACCAGTTCAGAGTTTCTCCTACTAATATCATATTGAATGTGTAGGTTAGAGGTGCTAGGCCGATGCTTTGCTCTGCTTTAATCCATTACTTTGATTGCCAGTTGAATCGGTCCCTCGAGAGATTTATGCAGTTAACGGAGCTTGGTTTTAAACCCTGCACTTTCCATTGATTGAGTTCAAGAACCAACAGATACCTCTCTCTCTCTCTCCCCCCTTTTTGCCTGAAACTTTTGTGTGACTGATAGTGGTCAATGCCTGGAATGATTTACTTATGTTGGTATTGTTAGTCTTGTTTTAGCTAACGAGACTAAATTAAAGTCAACTCTCTTTGATCTGAGTTCATAGCTAGTAGTTAAAAAGTTAGAACATTATCAGATGTGAGCTAATGTATAGTTATTTCTTGTTATGTTTTACTTAAATGCAATTGGCCCTTTAATAAAAAATAATTGCAAATGATGTTAAATATTTAATTGGAGTAATGCTATGCTTCCCAAATTCTCATCCCAAATCCCCATCCCAAATGATTTGGCAGTGGGACCACAAGATTGATAAATGGTGTTAAATTTATGTCTATTCAATGACTCAAATTTTGATATGGGTTTGAGTAAGGATTGTAGAGGTCCTTTTTTATTTATTTATTTTTTCTAAGTTTTACCTCAAATTTGATTTGATATGAGTTTGAGTAATGATTGGAGATGTATTATTTATACTCAAATAAGAGAAAGTAATGATATTATAAAGAAAGTTGAGTATTACCATTGAAGAGCTCCACACCAAATGAGGCTTTTACTCAAATTTGAGTAAAATAATTTAGTAAGAGCTAGAGATGGCCTAGGCATGTGATTAAAATGGTTACAATAGCTTTTGATTGGAATGTGTGCTAGTTTTATATAAAGCATATTGATTTTCTACCCAACTTGGTTCCCATCATCAGATGGGTATCTAAGATATAGTTATGTCTTTTGTTTCATTGCGGATATGCTTGGCACTTTGGAGATGAGAGTTGATACTACAATTATGTCTTAGTTATAATGTGATATACAACAAGTTTCTAAGTTTTTCTTACTCTATTATTTTAGTACAATAATGACATTCCAAAATTTTTATTCTGAAATGAGAAAGAGCATTTCATTCTTCGAAAAAAAAATGCAAAAATAGAGACTCACATGAAAAATAAAGACGCTTAGAATTTAAGTGAGTTTTTCTATTTATATTCATCCTTGCCTATATATACCAATCATGACCAATCATGATAAAACTTCCAATTTTTCCTCTCTATTTAAAGTAAACAGTGTAACTGAAAGTTGTCATTGTGACAGGGTAAGTTGTATATGTTGCTTCTTGGCGGAACAACTCTCAACCTGGTATGTAATTAAGGCATTTCAATTGTGCTGCACCTTGTATCTTCCCTTGTTATAAGTTCTTGTTTTTTCAATTTTCTGGATATTCAGTTGAGTAATGCTATGCATGTCTATGTTGTGATTACCGGTCATGCCAAAGATAGTTATGGGATGAGTTATTGCCCATCCATGAATATAGAAAATGGCTAAAAGATGAGTTGTATGGTATAATATAATGATATCTTCACTTGAAATGTATTACTATTGCCATTGGTGTAGAAAATGACCGAAAGATAAACGGTTATATTGTTTAATTCTTGTGACGGGCAGCGACTTTCAATGCAACCATAGTGGTTACAAAAATTAGGGGAGCTTCGGCCATATCCCCCTCAAATAAAACTCTTCAAAGCTAAAACACATGCTAGTTTTTTTTTTTTTTTTTTTTTATCGCATTAGGCCCTTTTTACACTCAAATTGCTATAACTTTTGTTATACAAGTCCGTTTTTTGTAAAATTTGATGTTTTGAAATCAGCAAAATGAGATCCATCAAACAAGTTCAATATTGACTATGAAATACAGGGACAAAAAAAACTAAACATCAAACAAATATGAAAAATTGTATTTCATCGCATACATATAATAAAAACATATTTCTTTCGTACAATTGGCACCATAGATGCATAGATCTTAAAAAAAATACATGAAATCATAAAATAAAATAAAAAATCACCCAAAAAACCCAAGAATTGAGAAAGTTATGGTAGTTTAAAGTTAAAAGATAATCTTATCTGTTAGACACACTGATATAGATAATATTATCTGTAAAACCTCAAAATCAGGCTAAAAAATTAGTGAGTTATGATGATTTAAAGTTCATAAATAATGTAATATTATCTATGAACGGAGGGGCTGTTCACCAAATACGAAAAGTAGCGAGGGGCTTTTTACGAAACTGCAAAAAACGTGGGTTTTTGGCTAAAACACTGAATTTTAAGGGGCCTATGACCTAATATCCCTAATTAGAACTAGAAGCAAGAAATTGAATTGTAAATATCGAGTACATCTTTTCAGCTTAATGTGATATGTTAACTCTTTCTTCCTTTTTCTTCTCAGGTTACTGATGGAGAAAGATTACCTTTGGCAGTTAAAGAGTTGGGGAGCTGTGATCTTTACCCACAAGTAAGTTGCCCTCTTTTGAAGTAGCGCCTCTGATGTATATTTTACTTATTTGAATGCTATTCATGGCATTTTTACATGAAGTTATGTTTGTGCGAATGATTTTAGTTGATGTCCTATGATCAATCAAAGACCAGTCGCCTTTCGCTATTTCACCCATCCTCCTCTTATTATTGGAGTACTATTCTCTCAAATCTCACATTCTTGTCAGCTATTGCATCCAAATGACAGATTCCATTTTTGTTTATCTTGGCCTTTAGTTTTCTCATTTACTTTTTATGTCCCCTATTGCTAGTCGCTAAAGTTAAAAGCATATCCTCTTTTGAACAGAAGTGGAAACAATGAAATAAACATTTTACTTTATATCTTTAACAAGAAAAGTATAATAAGCACATCCGGATCTAGGCTATTGGAAACATTAACTCTGTTCGTGCAATGGGGCCGCCAGACTTTTGCTGTGTATAATATGGAGATTTAGTACTATCATTTCCATTTCTCATTTCCCATTTTCTCCCTTCAATTAAATTTGTTCTTGCTAAATCATTTCTCCCGCAATATTTCTCTTCTTACTAATAAGTGAGACCACAATGTCAGCTTTATACCAACAGGAATCGAATTGACTGCAAACTGTTCTTTAGTACCTGCAGCTTCTTTTCTTTTTTTTTCTTTTTTTGAATTTAGGAAGATTTAACTCATTTGTTAGTGTTGTGTTGCGGCTGTTGCCTATAACGCTGGCCAAGAGTCAGTTGTCAAGTATTTACTGTTTAACGTAGAAAATCTCAAAAATAAGATTGGTTGGCTGGCCTACATATATGTAATCTCAATACTATGTGTTTGCTTACATGGTTTATATAAAAAAAACTCATTATAGGTATTTTTTCTGGTATGTAAATATATAAAGTTCGGATCATAATGATTTGAAAAGACTTGTAGGGTGTATTACGTAATTCAACTGAATTTACTGGGAATAAAAAGCCAAAGGCCGTTTTTTAGTTTGCTAAGTTCCAGGTGGGGATTTAGGCTTGATGATGGTTTGGATGCAAAAGAGGCTTCGACATTGATTCCCACATGTTACTCGAGCAGTTGGGATTTTGATCCCACCTATTACTCAAAATCCTTCCTTCTTCTCTGCATGCTCTTCTTTTTGATGTTGAACAGATAAGGGGGTTTATCTTTCGTTTTCATTCATGCTTGCTCAATGGACACTGAAAAAATTCATGGTTATCTTTTGAATTGTATGTTGGTGATGGATTTCCTTCAGCACAATTTTTTTCTGCAAAACAAAGTCTCGGTTTCTTGATTTCCTTTTTTAATGTGTCTCTTCACTCCTCCCCCTTTTGGAAAAAACTATTGCCTTCTATAAAATACAAAATCTAATTAGAAACATGTTTTAATTCCTAGCGTGGCTCATTTCCTGGAATCACTAGGAATGATAAAGGATGCACTGGAAGTAGCTACAGACCCTGACTACAGATTTAAGCTAGTCATACAGCTGGGTACACTAGACGTTACAAAGGTGAGTTTAAGTTGTGTGAATGGTGAGATATAACTAATTAATTAGTGTGCTACCCATGTGATATATAGTGTACCCCATCATTGTTACAAATGCATTTTCCTATTTCAAGAAATTACGACGGTAGCACATAGTGAGTCCAAATGGAAGCAGTTGGGTGAATTAGCAATGTCCACTGGAATGGTCTCTCTCTCTCTCTCTCTCTCTCTTAGAAATGTTTAGTAGATTTCCTATTATTTCCTATTACACATATGAATATCTCCTTATTGCAGAAGACTCCCACAATTTTCATGTTGGAAAGATGTATATACATAAGATGATGATGTGCTTATAAATGAACTTGTGATTTCTTTTGGGGGTTTTGTGCAAGTGCTGGAAACTTTTCTCTAGAGTTTAGGTTAAGACAACTCAATTGGTGTTTAACACCTTTTTGGTTTTGGCTTGAGAAACTGTACTTGTATGATTGAGTGAGTATTTGTATCCTAATGAGATGTTTCAGTTAGAGTCTAAAATTGTGATTCTGTTTCTATTGCATGGGTAATTTTGCATCTGTAGACTGTCATCCTCTCGTTTTTATTCTTAGATGACACTAATATTGTGTCCCTAAAACTTCTATCTTCTGATGAACGCAGCTTGAGATGGCAGAGGATTGTTTAAAGCAGGCAATGGATATGAGTGGTTTGTTGCTGCTCCATTCTTCCTTAGGAGATGCAGAAGGAATATCAAAACTTGCAACTCTTTGTGAAACATTAAATGTGAACAAAAGAAGTGTAGACCAGGATCTTGATGTGTACCGCAATCTGCTTTCTAAGCTGGTTCAAGCCAAAGAGTTCTTAAAGGAATACGTGGACAGGTGATATTAATTACCTCCAACCACAAATTCTATTCTATTTCTCAAATGCATGGCTAAAATTTCTAAAACATATATATATTTTTAAATTTATAACAAGAGAAGCTGATTATTGCCTCAGACTGTCCGTTAGCTCTTTTACCAAAATGCAAGTTCATGAAAAAAAAAGAAGAAGAAATTCTTGCTGAAAAAGAAAGCAAGAATGTTAAGATTCTAATATGAACTTTCGACAATTCAAGAATACTAACCTGGCACTTGAAAGAGTCAAAGATGTATTATTATTGCACCATTGTTTCTCTCTTTTTTAAGGGAAAAAATAGCCCTTCGATGTGCACAAGACACTTGATCACAACTTCATTGGTCTATGAGCCCTCCCTTATGATCTAGGCACTACCGAATAATCTTGCTGCCTCTAGGATTTGTTTCGAAGCTCATGATCTTTTAGTAAGAAATGTGCCTTTTAGTGATATTTCTTTCTGGAATGTTTATGGCTTCAAGGAGAAGAACGGGTAGAAACTCAGAAAGCTAACGACCTTGCTGATTATACCTATCAAGCATCAATCTCTGACTACACGTTTCTATTTTTAGCTAGAGTAGAGCTTTCGAAGTTATTGCAGCTTTTAGCAGTATTTGCTTTGCAGTATTATTGTGATGTGATGTCTGAGTATGAAAATGCATCCTTTTCTACCTTCCTTCTCCTGAAAAAAGAGAACCCCTTGATATTGTTTTCTTCCAAATGTAATTTTATTGTTCATATATGCAATTCCAAGTTATACTAAACCTTGTTCTTGATGTTTATCATGCCATGTATTTACCAGTATAAAGCACAGGACTTTGCAAATGAAAGGGTACGTTAATGGCAAGTAACAGAAATAGCTTTCTCAGTTTTTTCTCCAGGTATTGGACACTGCAGAATCCTAATGGATTTGTTACTCCAACGCGAAAAAAAAAATTCTTATGTTTTGATTGTCCCACTTCCTTTCCTCTCTTTTGTGACTTTAGCCTTCTTTTTGTTAACAACCATCTACTCTAAAAGCTTAAGCTGTTAGAGAGGGTGCAACTTAAGTAGTACTCTAACACGTCTGAACCTTCACATATGATTCCAAGCTACTTTTCCATTCAAGAAGGTAGTCTAAATGTAGTCAGAAGTAGGTTGATATCAGTGGAAGTATTCTGTGAATCTTATGCAGACTCAGCTAGTTAACTTCCCAATCTTGTGTTAGTTCAGATTTCATTTACCTTTTACTTGATTGGCGATTTATTCAAGAACTTATTTTTGCTTTATGCTAACTTTGGTATATGTGGATGGGCTGGATTAATACCTTTTTGTTTATATCCTGAGAGGGTAAAGGTCTGGATCTCATTTGCTAGCTTTATTAAGAGGCACATATTCTCCTTTTTTTGTAATGGAACGGTGATACTAGACCTGTGGACCATGCACTGAAATATATTTTGATCAAATTGGGAACCGTGATGCTGCATCATTGGTTAACAATGATGATCCTACGTGCATTGAGATATGGATGACAATTTACCAACTGACTGCAGATTAATTCTTATTTACCATCTTCATAGTTTCATTGGTTAATTTTTCTCCCTTCATCTCGAATGTTAACTTTTTCAATCAGTTTGGTGAACTGCTCATTATTGGTCTTGATGTCTCTGTCACAGTTTAATAGGGAAGGTGATGGTTCGCTAAAATCTCTGCCTACAAAATATGTTGACACTGGAATGGGATTCGAAAGATTAACTTCTATTCTCCAAAACAAGATGAACAATTATGATACCGATGCGTTCTTACCAATTTTTGATGCCATTGAACAGGCAAGTTCACATGATTTTTGATGCATATGTTTCAGTAGTTCTTTATTGATAAAACCTAATCTTTTCAATCCAGAAAATTAGACGTTACTCTTATTTTCGTTGATGTTCATTTGTGCTATATATCTAAGCGTGATCATATTATGTGGCATTGGGTGATATCTGTATTATTAGGTCCTCTGCTCTTCCCCTTCTCCACTCCTCACACATCTTTCACCAGTGACAAATATGAATGTACATTTCATGATGATAGTTGTTTTTGCCCAAATACTAATTGCAGATGAACGTGTTATAGAATCAACTAGTTGGGCATCATTGCTAGAAATCAACGTTGAGTTTGAAACTGTTACCAATATTGCCTTCCGTTTGCAGCACTATATGAGCTAGTCCTTTAAATTGTTATAGTGGGCATTAATCCTAGTGGAGCACTACATATTAGATTTCTGCGATGACTTGTTGATTTCTCCATGAAAGTATTCTCACTCTTTAAAGATAGACTGAAGAGCCTTAACTTTTGAAACATAAATGATTAGACATGATGACATCAAAATCGTTACGATTATCAACTTTAAAATTTGGACTCCCAGACACAACTAACTAATACCAGAATGCCTTCAAGTCTTAGAGTAGGATTCTTTCTTAACGTCTCCGACATTTTCCAATTCTCTTTGACAAGTACATGGTTCAGCTTGGATTTTTTATTTAATTATTTAATTTTTTATTTTATTTATTATTTATTATTGGACAGGAGTAATGGTTAGGAAATAGAGGGGCGGGGTGTTTTCCTCTTTGAATTCCCTCCAATTCAAGAGACAAGGAGACTCCTAAATGGTCAAACCATATCATAACTCTTTCGTTTGCCATAGCTTATGGTTCCTGTCCAGGTGGAGTGCCCTGAACTCTTGACATTAGTTCTTTCTTTCTCCTGCTTTAATCATTTTATTTTGCATAACAGACTTCTTTTTACCTGTGAAGTTATTTTGTTTGAGGTATTGGTTAATTATTAGTTTGAATTTATAGTCTCCTTCTACAGGATAGTGCCGCAACAAATGGTTTATAGTCTCCTTTTGAACTCCAATTCACAGTAAATATTTTTTCCTTCTTTTGAGATTGTCAATGGCGAAGTTCTTCCCAACATTGCCGATCAGTTAAAAAAATACCTTAGTGGGAGCTCCAGTCTTCCCAAAGTTGATTAAAGTTAGAGCAGGAAGGGAGTGCTTATAGTTGCTGCAATAGGAACTTTCATTTTATGTATAGTCTATCAATAATTTGTCAAATGTGGGCAAAGAAGCTTACTGAATGACGAGGCGTAGCAATCGATGAAGGAAAGTAGTCATCTGGTCTGGGTTAAAGAGATTAAAGACAGAGCTGACCGTCATCGATCCGAAGAGATAAAGAGGAGATGGATGACTAAATCTTAGAAGCACGAAGCGGGGACGGGAGCGGGAGCGCGGGGCGGGGCAGACATAGAAGAGATAAAGAGATGGATGACTAAATCTTGTTGCTTTCATAGTTTTGTTAGTATTTTTTGATGACTAGAACATGTATATGTTATTAGTTTAGCACTTGACGTGGATCGATTGTATATATTTTTTGTTCATTCCAATTAATTGGTTGATATTGAGATGAATCGATGAAATTTAGTGGTTGAAATAGATTATATATTCAGTTGGATTTAATTTTCTACAGCGTGCATGGTATTGTATATATGTACAGGGGGCTATATATTGTTTTTACAGGGTGGTATTTATGTCACTTTTACTATATTTATGTCACTTTTAAGGCTTTTATGTAATAATCTTGTTTGGTATTTATGTCACTTTAGGTTAAAAGTGACATAAATAAAATGGTATTTATGTCACTTTTAAGTATTTATGTCACTTTTAAGACTTTGATGTTATAATTTTGTTTGGTATTTATGTCACTTTTTTACTTTTTTGTCACTTTATGTTAAAAGTGACATAAATAAAATGGTATTTATGCTTTTAAGTATTTATGTCACTTTTAATACTTTGATGTAATAATTTGTTTGGTATTTATGTCACTTTTCTACTTTTATGTCACTTTAGGTTAAAAATGACATAAATAAAATGGTATTTATGTCACTTTTAAGTATTTATGTCACTTTTTATTAACAAATGTGTTGGTTTTATGAAACATTTATGTCACTTTTTCGAAAACATTTATGTCACTTTTAAAACATTTATGTCGCCTCCATTTATGTCACTTTTTAATGAAAAAAAAGTGACATAAATACCTATTTATGTCACTTTTTAAGTGACATAAAAGGCCTTTTTCCTTGTAGTGATTTGAAACATTATGACTGATCCGCCAAGAGAATTGTCACCGCATTCGCGGATGGACCAAATAGTGAATATGGTGGGAAATTTCATACAAGCGGTAAGTGAAAGAGAACAGATGAACGTTCAGCCTCCACTGGCACCGCGACCTCAACACACAATCGTGGAACAGTTTCATAAGCGGAAACCGACCTTGTATTATGGACAAGTTGACGTAGACTTGGCTGATCATTGGATGATGGACATGGAAAGACATTTCCGTCAGGTAATATGTACCGATGAGGAGAAAATTTTATGCGCATCTGATACGTTGATGGGCGAAGCCTTGGATTGGTGGAACAACGTGCTTGAACAAGGAAAGCCAACCATGTGGGAAGCATTTAAAGAAGAATTCAACAAACGTTTCTTTCCGCAATCTGCTTATACTCAGAAACGTTAAGAGTTTGCGAGTTTGGTTCAGGGAGATATGACCATGGGTGAGTATGTATCCCGTTACAATGCCTTGTTACGATTTGGGAAAACTACCGTTCCGTCTGATAGGGATAAAGCTCGTAAGTTCGAGGAAGGACTTAGGGAGAATATCCGTGGCCGTGTAGATATGCTACAACACCCGACCGTTTCTCTCGTTGAGGAAGCTGCTCGTATTGCTGAGAAAAGTGTCGACAGATATCGACAGGGACAACAAGGGAAGAGAGCAAATGACAGTCGGGGTAAGAGTCAAGGAAATGCGAAGAAACCGTTTACGCAAGGTTCGGGATCATATATGAGTAGCCAAGGAGGGAGTACGTTCATGGGGGACTCGAGACCGTTGTGTTCAACATGTAACCTGCGACACAGAGGAACTTGCTACCAATTGAGCACCTGTTACTTTTGCAAGCAGTTAGGACACATATCCCGAAATTGTCCTTTGAATGCAAACTCGACCGCACCAAATAACTTTTCGAATACGAAGAGCTACAACCCAGAAACGAGGGGAAAATGTTTTGAGTGTGGACAACCGGGACACATAGCAAAGAACTGTCTAAGTAAAAGACAACCGGGAATGAGTACCGGTGCATCGAGTGTGCCAAGCGGGTCAAGGGTAGAATCTCGAGTGGATAAAGGGAAAGGAGTCGCGCAACAACAAGGACGATACTTCCAGCTCAGGCCGGGGAATACGGATGATATCGTCGTATCAGGTATTCTTCCTATTTGTTCGTATCCTGCACGTATACTTATGGATTCTGGTTCAACGCATTCATTCGTATCACGTGATTTTGTTAAGCATTTAACTGTTAAGTCAGAACCGCTAGGATATGACTTGTGTGTATCATTGCCTAGTAGTGAACCGCTAGTTACTTCTTCGATATTCAAGTCATGTGAGATCAAGATAGGTGATAAAGTTTTGAGCGTTGATTTGATTTCGTTGACAGTGAATTACTTTGATGTTATCTTGGGTATGGATTGGTTGTCGGTTAATCAAGCCAGAATCGATTGTGAACAGAAACGGGTTAGTTTCTATCCGTCAGGGCGAGAAGAGTTTACTTTTCAGGGTAAGGGAGTGATCGTACTGCCGTACTTGATATCGGCGATTCAAGCAAGTAAGATGTTGAAGAAGGGTTGTTCGGGTTTCTTATGTTCAATTGTCGACACGCGAGTTATTGGACCACTAATAGAAGACATTTCAGTAGTTCAAGAATTTCCAGATGTTTTTCCCGATGAGTTACCCGACGTATTGATTGAAAGAGAGCTTGAGTTCACAATAGAAGTAGTACCAGGGTCACAACCGGTATCCAAAGTACCGTACCGAATGGCACCGATAGAGTTGAAAGAATTGAAAGTCCAGTTAGAAGAACTGTTGGAGAAGGGTTTTATCCGACCGAGTGTTTCACCATGGGGAGCTCCAGTCTTGTTTGTGAAGAAGAAGGATGGAACAATGCGTATGTACATCGACTATCGAGAGTTGAATAAGTTGACCGTCAAGAACAAGTATCCGTTGCTGCGAATAGATGACTTGTTTGATCAGTTACAAGGGGCTCAGGTATTTTCGAAGATCGACTTGAGATCCGGTTACCATCAGTTGAAAGTCAAAGAGGAAGATGTTGAGAAGACAGCTTTCAGGACTCGATATGGTCACTTTGAATTTTTGGTTATGCCGTTTGGAGTGACTAATGCACCAGCTGCCTTCATGGACTTAATGAATTGCGTTTTCAAGGATTACTTAGACGAGTTTGTCATTGTGTTTATAGATGATATCCTAATCTACTCCAAAAGCATTGAAGATCACGAGCATCATTTACGATTAGCATTACAACGATTACGTGAGAAGAGATTGTTTGGGAAATTGAAGAAGTGTGAGTTTTGGTTGACAGAAATTGCGTTTCTTGGACATATAGTGTCGGCGAGAGGAATTTCAGTGGATCCTCAAAAGATAGAAGCAGTTACCAATTGGGTGAGACCGACGAATGTGACAGATATCAGAAGTTTCCTAGGATTAGCTGGGTATTATCGGAAATTTGTAAAAGACTTTTCGCGTATAGCAATGCCGATGACACAGTTAATGAGGAAAGATATTGCTTTTGTTTGGAGTCCGGAATGTGAAGAAAGTTTTCAAGAGTTAAAAGGTCGACTAGTGAAAACACCAATTTTAACCGTTCCAGTGATGCTTCATATAGAGGTTTAGGTTGCGTTCTTATGCAAGGTGATAAAGTCATTGCGTATGCGTCAAGACAACTTAGACCGCACGAGAAGAATTATCCAACACATGATCTAGAATTGGCCGCCGTGATTTTTGCATTGAAGATTTGGCGTCATTATCTATACGGGGAGAAATGTGAGATTTATACGGATCACAAGAGTTTGAAGTACTTGTTTACACAACGAGATTTGAACATGAGGCAAAGGAGATGGTTAGAGTTGACGAAGGACTATGACTTGTCAATTCAGTATCATCCGGGCAAGGCGAATGTTGTCGCCGATGCTCTTAGTCGTAAGGTACCAACCAACACCGCATCAGATTTGACTTCTTAGAAAGAATTGATACGAGATATGGAGAATATGGAGCTTGAGGTGATTCCGAGGATTGAAGGTGGATTGATGTCGACGATGGTGGTACAACCACTCTTGATTCACGAGATCACGGAGAAACAACTTCAAGACGTGGCTTTGAAGAAGATTTGTGATGAGATTCCAATGGGCAAACAACCGGGATTCACGTTTGAGAATAATGTGTTGAGACTGAGGGGTAGAATTTGTGTACCTAGTGAGAAAGAGTTAAAGCGAAACATCCTAGAGGAAGCACACAACACAAAGTATACCGTTCACCCAGGAAGCACCAAGATGTATAGAGACTTGAGACATGTTTATTGGTGGCCGGGAATGAAGAGAGAAATAGCACGCTATATTTCACGATGTACGAGTTGTCAACAAGTAAAGGCCGAACGCCAAGTACCCTCGGGATTGTTACAACCGTTACCGATAGCCGAGTGGAAATGGGAACACATAACAATGGATTTTGTTAGTGGATTTTCGAGGTTCAAGAGATCGAATACTATTATCTGGGTGATTGTTGACCGTTTGACGAAGTCGTCGCACTTCCTACCACTTCGAACAACTAAGCCGATGCCGTTAGCTAAGTTGTATATTCGCGAGATTGTGAGACTACATGGTATCCCAGTTTCTATCGTTTCGGATAGGGATAGTAGTTTTACGTCAAAGTTTTGGAGAGCCATGCAAGAAGCAATGGGTACCAAATTGCACTTTAGTACCGCTTTTCATCCTCAGACTGATGGTCAATCAGAAAGAGTAATCCAGATTTTGGAAGACATGTTTAGGCTATGTGTACTTGATTTTCAGGGTAATTGGGAAGACCATTTGCCGTTGATTGAGTTTTCATATAACAACAGTTTTCAGTCGAGTATTGGAATGGCTCCTTATGAAGCTTTATATGGTCGTGTATGTCGTTCACCAATTAGTTGGACAGAGGTGGGAGAAAGAAAGATTGAAGAGCCAAAAATTGTACAAGAGACGACGGATAAGATAAAGGTAATTCGACAACGGTTACTGACAGCTCAGAGTAGGTATAAGAGTTATGTCGATAAGCGTAGACGACCGTTGGAATTTGACGTGGGAGACTTAGCGTATTTGAAGGTGTCACCTTCAAAGGGGATAACCAGATTTGGTAGATACGGGAAACTCAACCCGAGGTATGTAGGACCTTTTAAAATCATTGGAAAGGTTGGACCCGTAGCATATCGTTTGAACTTGCCGAGCGAGTATGCTCAAGTTCATAACGTGTTTCATGTATCGTTGTTACGCAAACAATTAGTGGAAGATAGAGATCAAGTGATGACTCTGATATCGAATGAGATTCAGAGTGATTTGAGGTATGTTGCGTATCCGGTAGAGATCTTGGATTGGAAGGATCAAGTCTTACGGAACAAAGTAATACCGAAAGTGAAAGTGTTATGGCGTAGCCAAACTACGGAAGAGATGGCGTGGGAAATAGAAGATGAGATGCGTACTCAGTATCCGCACCTTTTCGAGACATGAGGTAAAAGTTTGGGGACAAACTTCTTTTAAGGGGGAGAGTATTATAACACCCACATTTGTGTTATTGCATTTGCATTACATTGTCATGCATGATAATGTGATGTGGCGTGTCTTATGACACATGGTTGAGTGAGTTTTGACTCACGAGTTGATTTGGGTGTCTGTATTAGAGAACCCTTTGAAACAGTTGTGATTGAGGACTTATTGTTTGTGAAGTCTCTCCGAGTATGAGACGGTCATTGTGGAACATTTTAAATGTTTATCTGGAAATAAATGTTTACCTGTGTATTTCAATATCTGTATTATTTTATGTTTTAGAATTTACATCTGTTGTTAGTTTTAGTATCCTGGTGAGAACGAATTAACATGCTATTAATTTGGTAGGCTAATTAGCAACTTTGGAAATGTCATGTAGAAATTCGCATTTTAGCGACCAAACGAAACTTAGTTAAAAACTTTTATAATTTCGAAGTTTCACTCGTAAAGCTATAAACAAGCTGTATAGAAAGTTTCATAGACTAATTAGGAGTTTGGAAACTCGTGGGGAGGTAAACGTAATTCCCGAGAGTTTTGCCTATATATAGATAGAGATGGTTGAGATATTTTTCATAAGTCTTAACCTAAGTTCAAGAAAGGAGGCCATAGGGAGATTTTGGGAGCTTAGAGCTTTGCGACGCTAAACGACGACCTTCCGTCAGTCTATTTTCTCCTAGATTTCATATTCAAGCTCCTTGAGGTAAGAGCTTCGTTTTGATACCTATTAGGGCCTGTTTGGCTAAGTTTTTCGAAAAGTTGTTTTATAGAATTTTTCATAAAAGTTGATAAACGGAATTTTGATTCATAGGAATTGTACTAGACGGACTTCTGCACGTTCTTTGTGCACGGGTTTTCTTTGGATCGTATTTTATTATAAGAGCGTAAATCGAAGGTGAGTGATTCAACTATGTTATTGGAATGATTTTCTTGACATGTATTCATGTTTTGTGTGAATAGCATGTATTAATTCTTAGAGATATCTTGTGTAGTTCATATTGGGCAATTATATTGATAAGTAGGCTCAATAGCACGGTGATATGTTTTGATTACCGCGAGTATGGTGATATGTATTTGAGCATGTTAAGTTACTTATTTGGGTCAGAAGGAGCACGTGGTTACCGTGCCATTTTGTGGAGCCGATATAGGCATTAAGGTCGCACGATTGAAGAAAAGAATCATGGGTCTTACCCTTTCGCGTGGACTTATTGGCGAGGAGTCGCGGATTGGGAGTATGGACGGGCACGTGAGTCTCCGGCGACTAGTATGAAATGTAGAGATGTGAATGCGGACATGTTCATCATTCATGTGCATATGTTGTTTTATTCACTAAGCGTTAGCTTAAACAAATCGAATATGTGTGGTTATTCAAATAACCATATCAGGTGTAAATGCTGGCGAGGAATCACAGAAGTGAGCACGTGGGTTGGGAGTTCTTTTAGAAGGCAACTTGAATGTTAATCTTGTAGTTTTGAGACAATAGGAATGTTGCAATAAGAATTCTTATGGTTTTTAGTTATGTTTAACTTGGTATGTTAGAACGAATCTAAAACGTTGTAATAGTTAGTAACATGTTGTAACTGTACTTCGGTAATATGTTAATACAGTTAGAATTGCTTTGGAGTACTTTTGGAAGTGTGTGTTTGATCGCCGTTCGAATTCAAAAGCTTTTAAACTTAGAAAACTCTGCAGAATGAGAAGCTGCCATAAATCAGTCGACTGATTTAGAAAATAGTCGACTGGAGCCTCTGTTTTTAGCAACTCACTGCACCTTTTATTTGAGGATCAGTCGACTGGGTACTCGATACAGTCGACTGGATCATGTTTTCAATTCAGATATTTTGTTCAGGCTGGACTTCAGTCGACCGGACCGTATCAGTCGACTGAAATTTTGAAGCCCCAGTCGACTGGGCGTAGAAAGCAGTCGACTGGATGGTGTTTTAAAACCCAACTTTCTGCTGAACCAGGATCAGTCGACTAGGTCTGAGGATCAGTCGACTGGACGATTAGTTTTTCAAATGACTTGTTAATTCCGCTGCATGTATTCTTTAAACTAATTTTTGGGAACGTTAATGAATTGGTTTAGCCTCGGTGGCGTGACACGGGCTTCGGTTCCGCTATTATGGGACCGGGCTGTGACATATTAAGGCTTGCCTAAATGGTGTTGTCCTTAACAAAGTTTTGGTCGATAATGGTGCTTCTGTCAACATAATCCCATTTGTAAATCTAACAAATAAATAAACATGGATATAAATTGACTCAGAATCACATTGTTATATCTGGATTTACGGCTGATAAAAAATACTAAAGGAGTCTTAAATATTGAAACAATAGTAGGTTCGAAGAAGTCAAAAACTACTTTCTTTGTTGTAGATGCTAGTCCAAGTTATAATGCCTTACTAGGTAGAGATTGGATTCATGCTAATAAATGTATCCCTTCTTCTATGCATCAGAAATTGTTACTCTTGAAAGAAGATGGCAATGTGGAAACAGTTGAGGCTGATACTCAGCCTTTTCACTCAAGTTCAAATTGTGTAGAGGCACAATATTGTCAAGGAGATATGGGTCCTTTAGACATAAAGGAAACATTTGATGATATCCCAGTAGAAGATTGGGAAGATTGTGACTTTGGTCTATTTGGACCACCTGAAGAAAATAATATTTGAATGGATTGAGCCTTTTGTGATATAAAAGAGGTGGATTAGACCATCCAATTGGTCTTAAATAAAATAAAGAAAGTTGATATCGAATTAAAGGTTAATAGAGGTATGACCATTAATTGGGCACTTTATATCCTCGAACCAGATAATGATGAAAAAATGGATGTCAATCCAAATGAAATCTCAAGATTACCAGCAAATTCCAGAGAATTGGAAGTGGAATCTCAAGATCCATTAGAAGAAGTTAATTTGGGTAGTAATAAAGACAAGAGAGTAACTTATATAAGTACTCGATTACCTAAATATGCTCAAGACAGATTGATCAAATTGCTGAAAGAATACAAAGATTATTTTGCATGGGAATATGATGAACTTCCAGATTGGATAGAGATTTGGTGGAGCACAAGTTACCAATCAAAGAGGGATACAAACCAGTTAAACAATTACCTCGAAGGATGATCCCTAACGTTACTTCAAAAATCAAGGAAGAAATAGAGAGACTTCTTAAAGCTGGTTTTATCAGAACAGCCAAGTATGTGGAATGGGTATCTGATGTTGTACCAGTAATTAAGAAGAATGGTAAATTGAGAGTCTGTATGTACGTATATATCATATATATCTAATCTAAGAGTTGCCAAAAGGCTGACAGCTTCTTTTATTAGCTTTATAGGTGCTTCATAGGTAAATTGATATATATCCATTTTACCTATACGTAAAAATATATATATATATATTATGTGTACAAATAATTCAACAATTATCCCCCTACAACTCTTACTTTTTAGAAACTATGGGTCTAAAATAAGACTAGTAGGGGCCCACTCACTTTGTGGATGGAGAGATTTTAGGGGAGTTAAAAGTAGTCTTTGTGTGAAATGGTTGTGACATCAAAACTAAAAATTAATGGTATTTATGTAATTATTGATAGTAGAAAATTTTCTTATGGTACCCCTTCATTTCTCTTTATAATGAGCATATCTAAATATAGATATTATATTATTTATTTATATTGCTATATATATTATATATATAAACTATTATTATTATTTTATATAAATAAATTTTTAAGGATATTACATTCTATCCTTCTTAAAAAGGATTTCGTCCCCGAAATCAACGTACCTACTCATTGAAGACATGTGGATATTTTCCTCGCATTTCTGATTCCAATTCCCAAGAAGCTTCATTTTCGTCATGGTGGTTCCATTGGACTTTGACTAGAACAATCTCCTTTGTCCGCAATTGCTTCATCCGACGATCGAGGATCCGTACAGGTCCTTCTTTGTAATTGGCTTTGTCATTTAACTCGATGTCACCAAAGTCAATGACATGTGATTCATCATATACGTACCTCCTAAGCATTGACACATGGAAAACGTTGTGTACTCCCGCTAATTTTGGAGGTAGTGCAAGACGATATGCCACTTTTCCAATTCTTTCTAAAATCTCAAAGGGTCCAATAAATCGTGGAGAAAGTTTTCCTCTTTTCTTGCCAAATCTCATAACTCCTCAAATCGGGGATACTTTTACTAGAACGTGTTCCCCAATTTTAAATTCTAGATCTTTTCTCCGATTATCTGCATAGCTTTTCTGTCGGCTTTGTACTATTTTTATACGATCTTTAATTATTGCAATCTTTTCAGTGGTTTCCCGAACCATGTCTGGTCCAAGGAGTTCACTTTCACTTACTTCGGTCCAATATATAGGAGATCGACACGGTCTTCCATATAAAGCTTCGAATGGGGCCATACCAATGCTAGAGTGATAGTTGTTGTTGTAGGCAAATTCGATCAATGGTAAATGAGTTTCCCAGGTGTTTTCAAATTCTAAAACACACGCTCACAACATGTCCTCCATAACTTGATTGATTCGTTCAGTTTGCCCATCAGTTTGCAGGTAAAATGCAGTACTCAGACTTACTGTAGTTTCAAGGGCCTTTTGGAGACTTGACCAAAATTTTGAAGTAAACCTTGTATCACTATCCGAAATGATAGATATGGGTATCCCATGTAATCGGATTATTTGCTGAAGGTACAACCTACTCATTTTATCCACTGAGTCTGTTAGGCGATAGGTAAGAAAATGTGCAGACTTTGTTAAGCGATCCACAATTACCCATATCACATCATAACCTTGTCTAGTCTTTGGTAGCCCTATGAGAAAATCCATTGTTATATGTTCCCATTTCCATTTTGGTACTGGTAGAGGTTCTAATAGTCCAGAGGGTTTCTGGTGTTCAGCTTTGATTTGTTGACAGGTAAAACATTTTGACACAAATTCCGCTATATCCCGTTTCATACCTTCCCACCAATAACTTCTTTTGAGATCCTTATACATTTTTGTACTACCTGGGTGTATGGTTAATCGTGATCGATGTGCTTCTTCTAGAATTTCTTGTTTCAAGCTATGTTGGTGAGGTATCCAAAGTCTTCCACGAAATCGAAGCCCTCCATCATTTCCTATAGTCCATGTGCTTCTCTGTCAACTTTTTAAATTTTATCTGCAGCTTTTCATCCTTAACCTGTTCCTCCAAAATTTTTCCTATCAATGTAGGCTGAGCTGTTAAGTTATAAAGACACGGTGCTCCTTCTTAGAATGATAGTTGTACCTCATATTCTGTTAATGTTTCCAACATCTGCCACTCTTTGGCCAATAAAAATGCAACTATTCCTCGAGGTTTGCGACTTAAAGCATCGGCTACCACATTAGCTTTACCTGGATGATATTGAATAATGAAGTCATAATCTTTGAGAAATTCCATCCACCTTCTCTGTCATGTTGAGTTCCTTCTGTGAAAATAGATATTTCAAACTTTTGTGATCTGAGAAGAGATCAAATCTTTCTCCATACAAATAGTGTCTCCAGATTTTTAAGGCAAATATGACCGCTGCAAGTTCCAAATCATGGGTTGGATAATTGAGCTCGTGGGGTTTTAATTGTCGAGATCCATAAGCAACTACTTTGTCATCTTGCATCAGAACACATCCAAGTCCTTGGTATGAAGCGTCACTATAAATGACAAAGTGACCACCATTCTTTGGAATTGTAAGGACAGGTGTTGTTGTCAATCTTGTTTTTAGATCCTGAAATGCTTGCTCACATTTTTCATTCCACACAAATTTTACATCCTTTCGAGTCAATCGAGTGAGTGGAATTGCTATTCGTGAAAACCCCTCTACAAACCTTCTATAGTACCCAGCTAATCCAAGGAAACTTCTAATTTCAGTGGGTATTACAGGTTGATTCCAGTTCATCACCGCTTCAATTTTAGATGGATCCACAGATATTCCTTCCATAGAAATCACATGACCAAGGAATTTAACTCGTTCCAACCAAAACTCACATTTACTAAACTTGGCATATAACTGGCATTCCTTAAGTGTTTGGAGTGTAATCCGCAGATGTTGTTCATGTTCTTCCCTTGTTTTTGAGTAAATCAAAATATCATCGATAAAGACGACAATGAACTGGTCCAAATGTGGTCGAAAAACTCTGTTCATTAGATCCATAAAAACTCCTGGGGCATTAGTTAATCCAAAGGGCATTACAAGGAATTCATAATGTCCATAACGAGTTCTGAAAGCTGTTTTAGAAATATCCTCCTTTCTTACCAGTTACTGATGATATCCTGACCTTAGATCAATTTTTGAAAAGACCGTACACCAAGTTACCTAGGAAGTTAAAAAAAAACAGAAGAAGCTTCCAGCCGTACACCAAGCAGGAGGTGGCTGATTTTGGGTAACTTTGGATTGGCATGAGCTGAGTAGGTAGGAATCTGTGATCATTAGGGAGAGAGTTTGTTAAAAATATAAACCACATATTTGAGATTCCTTTAGATAAAACTAAGTATAGTAATACGTAAGTGAGAGAGAGAAGCCATTTGATAGGCCTATATATAAGTACACAGTATCAACATTATAAATAACAGAAAGAGAGAAAGTGGAAGCAAGGAGGAAGCAAGAAATATATATACATCTAATTCCTGCTATAACAGATTCTATCCAGTAATCGGGATAAGGTTTTTTTTTCCAAATCCATATTTGATTCTATATTTGGTTTAAATAAGTTCTTGAGCTGGTAAAAGTGGTGAAATTAGGATTTGGGTTAAGTGGGTAGGTAAAATAAATTTGGTTTTTGTTGAAGTTTTAGGCATCTAGATGTGCTCCTAAGATCTATGCGGTCATTTTGAAGAAAGCGACATAAAAAATTCATTAAAAATGAGTAAAAATCACAAAATCTCAGTAACAATGTATTAGCTCAAGTATTATGTATTAGTAATTATTTTGGTAAATGAGTAACATAATGTTCAAGTAGCCGAATTGATCAGCATGTGTTGTTACCCGTATTTATGGCCTAGGTTCGAATCTTGCTAATGGTTCTGTTTATGTTTTTATTTTAATTTTAATTTTAATTTTTATTATTTTTTTTTAAAAGAAAATCTTTAGGATGAGGAAAAATAATAATAATAATAGTAATAAGACTATGATATGCTCTTCGTAGGACTTGAAGTCTAAGTAGGTAAGAATTTCTTTTCAAAATTTGTTTCATATTTTTTCAGATTAGTATATGACTAATCAACTCTTAAATGACTGACTGACTAATGTAAATTTTATTTTAATATTCAGACTTTGGAATTTAAGGTCTGTAGGGGGTTAAAACTTAAAATAGAATGTCTAGTTAAACTAAAATGGTTCAAATGATGCCTAACAAATGTCCTATGAATTCCACTTTAATCTGACGTTACTTTTTGTTCATTATGAATATCATATTTTAAAATACTTAAGTATTAGTTTATGCAAGAATTCTTGGTTACAATCATTGCTGAAGCCTTTTTGATAATGTGGGACTGAGATAGTCAAAATGGCTAGGGACTGAGATAGTCCTACAGTTAGTGCACTAATATACTATCTATTCCGAGTTGGGCTGGTAGATGGTATACACCTTTCGAGCTTGGCTGGGGTGCTGTAGCCTTGATGAGATAAACATTATTTGCTTGGTTGATATAATATTCAAAATTTGTTTTATTTTGGCAGGATTGTAAGTCCCAGGTATAATTAATATATGCAACTGGTAAATGCATTATTAATTCTGTAATTTATTTAACTTGTATTGATTTAAGGTATAAATATATGTATTAATCTTGACACAATGATTTCTTTTCAAAAATAAAAATATATCCTTACTGGGCCCACAGCTCATTATTTTATAAATAAAAATTACAGGGACAGGAACAGAAGGTGAGAACTGAGGAAAATGGCTGCTTAAGGATCAAGATCGTTCGTTTTATTTTACTTTCTTTCTGTTTGAAGTAATAAGCAATGTAATAAAAGATTTCTCTTTAGGAGGTTGTAATATGAATTATAAACGTTTTATTATCAGGCTTTTGATAACAAAGATTAATACCGTCATAGCTTCATTAATTTCACCATTTACCATAACCATATTGGTTTCAGTAATTAAATTGGGGCGTGACAGTTAAAGTGCTATCAGAGCGGAAACCCAGCCGGAAGTGTGGGGCGAGTCCCACATGAGGACGTGTGGCCCTTAAGGAGGGTGGATTGTGACGACCAAGAGCCAATACTCCTGAGGCAGGAAGGCCAAGATGGATGAGGTGAGGTCAGGTGTGGGGGTTTGTCTCACATCGCCTAGGGTAAAGTTCATGGACTAGTTTATAAGGATTAATCGCCCCTCTATATGCAACAAGGCCTTTTAAAACTGTGAGGGAGCTAAACACGAAAGAACTTCACAGTTAAGCATGCTGCTGGCAGAGCAGTACCAGGGATGGGTGACCTCCTAGGAAGTTCTTTGTGTTTAGACCCAAAGCGGACAATATTGTTGCTAGGCGGGGAGATGGGTCATTACACATAATGAGCTACAAGTGCCATGATAATTCTAAATGAGTCCTTCTTAGATACCAGAGAGAAGGTTTCTCTATAATCAATGCCCTCTTTCTGAGTGAAACCTTTAGCCGCAAGTCTGGCCTTTTACCTCTCGATATTGCCTTTAGCGTCGCGCTTGGTCTTAAAGACCCATTTACAGCCGACTTTCTTATAATTATTAGGCAATTCAACGAGATCCCAGACACCATTCTGGTCCATCGATTTCAACTCTTCATTCATAGCATCGATCCATTTACTAGAATTATCACTTTCCATGGCTTGTGAAAATGAAACTGGATCCTTATTAATCCCAATATCAAAATCAGACTCTTGTAGATACACCACATAATCATCTGAAATGACAGGTTTCCTTTCCGTCTGAGATTTCCTCAGAACTGCCGGTTTTGATGGTACTACATTATTTTCAATGGAAACATCCTCGTGAAGTGTTGAATCATTTCTAATATGTTGTTCATTTCCCTCAAATGGTTGAATAGCTTTAGGAACAACAATTTCTCGAGGAGGAAAGAGTAGTGGGATATCCACTCTCAGTTCCTCAAGATTAACTTTTCTTGATTCATCACTCCCACTAACTTCACCATTCTCAAAGAATCTGGCATTACCGGTTTCCACAATCCTCGTACTATGGTTAGGACAATAAAATTTGTACCCTTTGGACTTATCTGGATAACCAATGAAATATCTAGATATGGTCCTTGAATCTAATTTTTCTCATGTTGGTTAAAGATCCTTGCTTCTACTAGACAACCCCAAACATGTAAATGTCTCAAACTAGGCTTCCTACCAGTCCACAACTTGAAAGGAGTTGTTGGGACAGCCTTACTAGGAACCCTATTCAAGATATACATTGCAGTTTTTAATGCTTCACCCCACAATGAATCAGGTACAGTTGAAAAACTCATCATACTCCTAACCATATCCAAAAGAGTACGATTACGCCTTTCAGCAACTCTATTCTGCTGTGGCATACCTGGCATTGTGTATTGAGCACAAATGCCATGCTTTCCAAGAAATTTGGCAAATGGGCCAGGATTTTGACCTGTCTCATCATATCTACCATAGAACTCACCACCTCGAACAGATCTCACTATTTTAACCTTTCTATCTAACTACCTCTCGACCTCAGTAATGAACACCTCAAGGATGTCAACAGCCTGAGACTTTTCATGTATTAGATATACATAACCATAGCGAGGAAAATCATCTATAAAGGTGATAAAGTACTTCTCTCTAGCAAAACATGGAATGGAGAGTGGTCCACAAATATCTGTATGAATTATCTCAACAAGCTTAGTACTTCTTGTGTCACCTTTCTTAGTGTGTTTGGTTTGCTTTCTATTCCGTTATTACGTGGAAATATATACTGTGATTAGTAAAGTTTACAAAAAAAAAATAGATTTTCCTTACTAGGCATAAAGCTCATGGTATTTATACCAAAAACATTTTAGGGCCCAAGAATGGATAGCCGGTATGTAGAAGCTAGATTGTGAATCGTGGAAAAGAAAAAAAATCTATAATGGTTATGTAAAATAAATAAAAGTTTAGAAGTTGTGTTGTAAGATAAGCGGTTGAGCGTAAAATAGCTAGTTTGAGCTGATGCAATATTCAACTTTGGAATGATAAAGTAACGAATGATCTGACACGTGTAATTTCTTTATCAGTCACCGCTCCATTTTCTCTCATAACGGATTATTATCTATTAATTAGGGGTGTGACATATTTGGTATTTTATATATGGATATCATTCATACGTTTTATTGTGTATGTTTCATGAGATGAATGTTTGTAATCCTTAAGTATCATAGTAGGTAATTCATGTATGTATGAGATGCATACAAGTGAGATACAAATTATTGTTCTTTGATACTTAGAACTTGTCACATTGGATGATGAGACTAGATATCTTATGAGGTATACGTACATTGTAGCATTATTAACTACCATTGGATGGAGTGATAATCTCAATCACTAGAGTGTGACTCTTAGTTAATATGCTAGTAATTATAGTGCATTGACAGACCATGAGATTCCTATTGACATTTAAAACTGTCAACAGTCGATAGGAACTCATAACTTGTATAAGGTACGTGTTCTTAATCTTGAGATGATTATGGACACAGACTGTGGATGTGACTGCTTTGACTTACCAATCTGCGAGGCCTTGAAAGATCAACACCTGGGTATCTTGGATACGTCATATCCATAGGGTTGTGAACATATATTGTCAAGATAAATCTACCCTCTAATAAAGAGTAAGCATTCCCTTGAGAATGTCACGAAGTTTATTACTTAGAACTACAGTCTTGTTGATAAGTAGTTATCAACATATTTGGTAATCATGAGAGTTGAATGGGACTCAAGGAATGAAAGATGTAATTATCATTCAAGTTGATAGTAATAGTTATCCAACTACCTGAATATGATTATGAATGCTGACGGTAGAGGACATTAGTACACCATACAAGTCTAGTTATCACTTCGGATTTGTTCTTTTGCGTTAGAGTGAAGTTATCGTTTTATAGTGGAGTTAATGTTAACTGATTAGTTGGTTAATTTGCTGATCAAAGAGTTTGATCATGGGAATTAACAACTGGCCTAAGTCAACAATAAAGAACTTAGGAGGTCCCACTCTTAGCTTCGTAAGAATGCTTGGAAAGGCGTAAGGGGATTAAACCAATTGATTGGAAGAGTTTTAATCAATTGATGTTTCAATCGATCGAACTTAGTTCGATCTATTGAAGGAGGTTCAGTTTGATCGATTGAGAGTTCAATCAATCAAAAGTGTTTTCGATCGATTGAACTCTAAAGTCGGTATGGAAATCTATAAATAGGGCAGTTGCGTACAGAAAAAGTTTGAACGTTATTTTAATTCCAGTAAGCTGTAGAACTTGTTTAGGGCTCTCAAACCTTCTTTTTCCCTCTATTATGGTTCCCACCAACCGTAACATCTCCGGGAAGTGTTCAGGGAGACATAAGGGTGAAGATCACTTAGAGGAAGCTGTTGGACATTAAACAAAAAGGCAGTCAGAATTGGGTTCAAGACACTAAGGTATTGCATACTAACTTTCTTTTTACGCATCTATAGAATTGATAAGTAGTAGATCCGGGCATACCAATAAGTTTTTTGTAACTTGCTTTCTACTGCGCATGAGATTTAAATTTTCAAAACCTAAATCTATCAGTCCCAAATCCACACATATGAATCTAGGTCATGTGGCACGCCACCGAGGCTCTTCCTACTCATTTAAAAGTTGTAGCAACAGAAAATAAACTTAAAAAAATAACATCAAGCTATGAATTGAAACATGCTTTTCATACAAAACATGAATATATGTCAAGAAATCATCCCAAAACAAATAGTTGAATCACTCACCTCAGATTAATGCTCCTAAATCCTTTTTCAAGGAAAACTCGAGCACAAAGAATGTGTAGAAGTCCGTCTAATACAATTCCTATAGATCAAAAGCTCGATTATCATTTTTTTATGAAAGTTCTAAAAAATAAGTTTTCGGAAAACTTATCCAAATATGCTCTAATGGATATCAAAACGATGGCCTTACCTCGAGGAGTCCAAATATCTGATAAAATATAGTCCATGAATGGATCACCGTATACATGCGTCGTAAACTCAAAGGTTTGAAATCTCCCTTTTCTTTCTCCTCTCTCCTCCTTTAGCAAGTCAAATTAGGTTTTGCTTGTAAACAAAAAATCCCACACTTATGTATTTATAGCCTTTACTTTTCCAAATACTATTAGCTCCCCTCTAGGTCTTAAACCTTCGATTTAGCACCCCTAGTAGTAAATATCCAACTTTACTAGTTTTTCACTAAGTTCCGTTTGGTTGCTAAAATGCGATCCCACATGATTTTACAAAATTACTAATTAGCTTACCAATTATGTAGCGTGTTAATTCGTCCTCACAAAGATACTAAAATTAATGTCAGAAAATAAGGTATAAACCAAACAATTATACAGATAGTGAAATACACAAGTAAATATTTATTTTCAGATAAACATTTAGGGTATTCCACTATGACTGCCTTAATCTCGGAGAGACTTCGCAACATCAAAACATCCATTCTACACTGTCTTAGAGGGTTCTCTTACATAGACACCCAAATCAACTCATGAGTTACAACTCACTCACACATGTGCCACAAAACACATCACATCACATTATCATGCTTGACAAATGAAATGAATTATGTTAAACCCATACACGGGTGTTGTAATTCTCTCCTCCTTAAACGAAGTTTGTCCTCAAACTTGTACCTCACGTATCGAAAAGGTGCGGACACTGAGTACGCATCTCATCCTTTATTTCCTATGTCATCTCCTCCGTCGTTTGGCTATGCCATTATATTTTCACCATATTTTCACCTTCGATATCACCTTATTTTGTAAGTTTTGATCCTTCTGATCCAAGATCTCTACCGAACATGTAACATATGCCAAATCACCCTGAATTTTATTCGGCGTTGGATTCATCAATTGCTCTCTATCCTCCGCTAAACGGTTACGTAACAATGATACATGGAACATGTTTTGAACTTAGCATACTCATTCGGCAAATCCAATCGATATGCTACAAGTCTAACTCTCCCAATGATTACAAAAGGTCCCACATACCTCGGATTGAGTTTCCCATATCTCCCAAATCTAATAATCCCCTTTGAAGGTGACACTTTCAAGTAGACCAAGTTTGCCACATCAAATTACAATGGTCACCTACGCTTGTCGGCATAACTCTTATACCTACTATGTGCTGTTAGTAACCGTTGTCGAATTACCTTTGTCTTGTCCATCGTCTCTTGCATAATTTTTGGCCCTTCAATCATTCTTTCCCCGAATTCCATCCAACAAATCGGTGAACGACATACACGACCATGCAAGGCTTCATAAGGAGCCATTCCAATACTTGATTGAAAACTGTTGTTATACGCAAACTCAATTAATAGCAAATGGTCTTCCCAATCACCCTGAAAATCGAGTACACATAGACAAAGAATGTCTTCCAAAATTTGGATCACTCTTTCTGATTGACCATCAGTCTGGGGATTAAAAGCAATACTAAAATGCAATTTGGTACCCATTGATTCTTGCAAGGCCCTCCAAAACTTTGATGTAAAACTACTATCTCGATCTGAAACATTAAAAACTGGAATACCATGTAGTCTCACAATCTCGCGGATATACAACTTAGCTAAAATCTTCGACTTAGTTGTTTGAAGTGGTAGAAAGTGCGACGATTTTGTCAAACGGTCAACGATCACCTAAATAATAGTATTTGATCTTTTGGATCTCGAAAACTCACTAACAAAGTCCATTGCAATGTGTTCCCATTTCCACTCGACTATTGGTAAGGTTGTAACAATCCCGAAGGTACATGGCATTCGACCTTCACTTGTTGACAACTCATACATCATAAAACGTAGCATGTTATCTCTCTCTTCATTCCTAGCCACCAATCACTATAACAAACATGACTTTTTGTGGCACATAGTATATGTGGTGCAACTAATGCGCCATAAAAGGTCATTATCTGCTACGCACAATAGATTTTGTGACGCTATCACAATGTCATAAATAAAATAGCAAAAATAGTCAAAGTTCATTTTTTGTACCACACTTGTGTGTCGGAAATAGTTACACAGTCATTTGTGGCACACACATTGCGCCAAAAACAATTGAATGTTTATTATGGTGCACTACTTGCGCCGATAATAGTTATGTTGTTATTTATGGCATGTGAAGTGCGCCGAAAATAAACAATTAAATACTTAAAAAAAACAATTAATACTTACACCAGCGTTTTGGCTCTAAAAATTTCCCCCAATTTTAAATAGCAAAAATAAAATAGCAAAAATAGCACACACATTGCGCCAAAAACAATTGAATGTTTATTATGGTGCACTACTTGCGCCGATAATAGTTATGTTGTTATTTATGGCGTGTGAAGTGCGCCGAAAATAAACAATTAAATACTTAAAAAAAATAATTAATACTTATACCAGCGTTTTGGCTCTAAAAATTTCCCCCAATTTTAAAAGTTTTCCCCACTTCTAAAAAAATCTCTCTCTCTAACGTTTGGCCTTACCAATCACACTGCCATCGCCCTTCACCACCATCGCCCTTCCTGCGCCAAAAATCGGTTGCCGCCGCCATCATCGCCGTTTGCCACCATCGTCATCGCCTTTTGGCCTCACCAGTCTATGATGTTAATAATGGTCTAGTTCTATTCTCTGTTTAGTATTTGCATTGGTTTTCTTGCTAATGAATCCCCTGACTTTTTTTTAAAGAATCTTTGGGAAACTATCCATTTTCGGCATTGATAGTCTTTGTTTTCAAGTGCTTGTGGTTTGATCATTTAAGGTGGATAAAAATTTCAAATGACATTAATTGTAGGACATTAGTCCATGTTCATCGAACTTTCACAGTGAGGTAGCTAACAATACTTCTTCTATGGCTGAAATAGGTTCCACATATAGCTAGGCATGAAAGCAGTTTAACAATGGAATTGGGACTATGATTCCCAAATTTGGCTTCCACAATTCATTAGAGTAGGGAACATTGAACATTCATTGGAAATTGTTTAGGGTATTTGGGAACCAAATGAGAAAAGGAAAAAGGAAAAAACATTGTTATCTAGATTTATATATATATGTGCTTAATTATGAAATGTCTTTTTCATTTGGGATAGCTTACTTTTGTTTGGTTGTCCTTTGATTACTTTTCTAAGCAGAATGATTGTCTGGTGGCTTACCTTAGATATGGGCCTGCACTTTAGAATCCCACCTTTAACTTTGAGAAACCATCTTAAGAGTAGATTACTTTATCCATTTCTATGTCATCTTTGATAACACATCTGTTTTGTGGTTTTTCAGCCTAGTCTACTTTACGAATGCAGTTTTTCAAAGAACGTTAATGCAATTGACATTATAGTCTTTACCTATTATAAGCTATGAGAAGTTGTTGGACTTCAGAGAAGCAATGTTAAATATGAAGGGAGTACACTAATAAGAAAAGAACTAACCTGTTGATACATGAAGAAACAACTTGATCTGAACACATTTCTTATCTACGTGAAACTCATAAGGTAGCATCAATGAATTTAATATGATTATTTTTAAATGAGCTTAATTAAAGAGACTTTAAGTCATTACAATCGTATATGTATAGTAGGTAATTATTTATGTAGACAGAGAGGTCAATGTACTGCACTAAATTCTACTGATAAACAAAAATTACGATCCTAGACATTGGTCTAATCTTTTAACAAATTAAAGTTTTGCAACAACAAAAAATTCCTAAAATGTAGTTTTATTAATCATTGAAGGTTAAATGAATCAAAGGACACAACATGCAATGGAATGATATGATTGATATCTAGGGGATAGAGAAATCTTGAGGTGCTTGCCTTTTTAAAAGTGTATTGATATCAAATTGATACTCAAGAAACTAATAAACAAGTAGCTTAGCTTTGGTAAGGCACTATATGTGAATTATGACTATGAAATTTAAGTTTCAAGTTTCAAGGTTTTATTGGACCCCCATATTAGGGAATGATCCCGTATCTTTGAAGGCCAACTCCCTAATACTTTTTTTTGTTTGCTTACCAAGGCTTTAGTTGTTCCATAGGTTTAATGAGGGAAAAGAATGAGTATTACAGTTTGGATAGCTTTTTCAGAATCTCTTTTCTTTTTTCGTTTTCTTTTTTTTTCTTTTTCTTTTTCTTTTTCTTTTTTTTCTTTTTTTCTTTTTTATTTTTTTATTTTTTATTTTTCGCACTGCGCCCACGGGCACGGGGAATTACTAGTATATACACATATATCAACATATATACACACACATATGTGTACACATATATACATTGTTTCTCTTTCTCTTTCTTTATCTCTTCTCTCCTTTTTTTTGGTCCCTCTATATTTTATCATTGTTTTTCCCTTCCTATTCTTCTCACTATTTTTTTCCTATGAACTAAACATAGAAAAGTATTTATATCAGTGTGAATTCATTCATTTTGTCTATGAACTAAGATTTTGATTGTGGTATTTTTTTTGGGCAATTGAGGGAAGCCAGTTGAAGGAGGAATTTTCAAAGGAGAAGAAGTCTTAAAAAAGGTTGACTATGCTTTGCCCTTTCCTATTCTTTGTGAGCTTCATATGAGATGAAAAAGAATGCTCTACCTTTTTCCTTTCCTTGTACCATGTGCTCAATGTTTTGACTTTGATTTTTACTAATTTGGAATGTAAAATGGATTTTCAAACCAAAACTAAGCATGATTATAACTCTAGCTAGGTTAAAGTTAACAAGGGAAAGAAGTTGGGCATTTCCAACACCGCATTTGATACGATTTTAATGTAGGAATGAAATTGAAAATAATGAGAGAATGAATAGGATTATAATGTCTCTACTTCTTGTTTTATTGGCCTCGTGATTATTAGTTAATCTCAAATTTGTTAAGTTCCCTCTCTCCAACTTATCAAAACATTTCAAAATTTTTAACTTCTAATGTTATGCAGACATGAAATAAAAGTTAAAACACAAGGGAACTCATTTTCCTTTTCATTTTCCTTTGATTTTGTGAATCCGCAAACTAATTAAAGCTTATGGTTAGCGAGAAAGTTTTAGACTACATTGTTAAGACTTTACAAAAAAAATTAAATTGTTAATGTAGACATATATGGATAAGAGTTGGATGCAGCTTCGGGGTAGATATTTGCCCGCGTATGTGAAGGGGGTTGAAGAATTCATTGAGTTTGCACGTGTATCTATGGATAAATTGGATAGTATGCGATGCTCGTGTACTACGTGCCTTAATATGAAATATTTGTACATAGATGATGTCAGAGGGCATCTTTTAGACCTAAAGAAAGGAATATCTAGAAATTACACTCATTGGAGGTATTATGGGGAGGGGGATAAGGATTATGAAGTGTTGAGTGAGGATGAGGATGATGATGAACTAATTTTTCCCGAGGGCATGAAAGAGGCATTAGAAGACTTGTATGGGGGTGCGACAATGATTAACATCATTCCTTAAGAGGATGCCTCAAATAGTACTGATCCTAGAGAGTCGGGGCCATTTGGATGTCTATTCAAGGATGCAAAGTTGCAACTTTATCCGAGTTGTACGAAGTTCACGAAGTCAGATTTTCTGGTTAAGTTGCTCCATCTGAAGACCATTAACCTTTGGAGTAACAAGTCATTTAACATGATTCTTGAATTGATAAAAAAAAAAAAAAAAAAAAGCACTTCCCAATGGTAAGACCCTTCCGAATTCATAGTATGAGGCAAAGAAGTATATGCTCGGCCTTGGCTATGTCCCTATCCATGCATGCAAAAATGATTCTATGCTTTTTTTGGAAAGAGACTGAGAAAGAGCAGAAGTGTCTAAAGTGCAATGAGCCTAGGTATAAAATCAATGAAGGAAAATGTAAGACAATTCCACATAAAGTATTGAGATACTTTCCATTGACACCAAGGTTGCAAAGGTTGTATGCATCACGGAAAACAACTGAAGATATGTGGTGGCATGAAGAGAAATGTCCAAAGGAGGAAAATGTGTATAGGCATCCGGTTGATGCTCAAGCTTGGAAGGACTTTGATGCAAAACACATATGGTTTGTCGATGAGCAGTATAATGTATGACTTGGCCTTGCTAGCGACGAGTTCAACCCATTCGGTGACATGAGCAATGCTTACAGCATGTGGCTTGTCATGGTTGTTCCATATAATTTACCATCGTGGAAGTGTATGAAACAACCATTTTTTTATATCATTGATTATTCCAAGACCGAAGGCACCCAAAAATGAAATTGATGTTTACTTGCACCCTTTGATAGATAAATTGAAGGAATTGTGGGAAGTTGGTGTGGAAACGTATGAGGTAGCTAAGAAAGAGACATTTCGAATGCATGCTTTGCTATTGTGGACTATAAATGATTTTTTCTGCATATGGAAACTTGTCCGGGTGGAGCACTAAGGGGTATATGGCATGTCCGATTTCCAACAAGGACACGTGTTCGCAAAGATTAAAAAATGGGAAAAAATATACTACATGTGTCATCGTCGTTTCCTAACACGATCACATGTGTCGGCGCAAGAACAATTTGTTTGATGACACATTGGTGCATAGATTGGTCCCTAAGTTCTTATCTGGGGATGATGTGCTAGCACAATTAGCACTCATCGAACCCGTGAAGTTTGGGAAGGAACTGAGTGGTAAGAAGAGGAAACATTCCAGCATTGAGTTGAATTGGACAAAGCGTAGCATTTTTTTTTGAATTAGCATACTAGAAGTCATTGAATTTGCGCGATAATTTGGACATCATGCACATCGAGAAAAACATTTGTGACAATGTGATTAGAACATTAATGAATATAGAAGGGAAAACAAAAGATAATGCTAAAGCCCGGCTGGACCTGCAAGAGCTTGGTATTATAAAGGAATTGCACTTAATTCAAAGACATGATAAATTTATCGTACCACCCCATATGCTATAGTTTGTCAACTGATGAGAGAAACATTTGGTGTGAGTGGCTTAAATCGGTAAAATTCCCAAATAGATATGCATCGAATATATCTCTGTGTATTAAAGTAAAAGAAGGCAAAATAACTTGTTTGAAGAGCCATGAAATGGTGAAAAGCTAACCAAAAAGGAATAGAACTTCACCGACACATCATACACGCCTAAAGAAAGTTGTGAGAACAAACGGGACTTTTATCAGATGCCTGGTTTGAGAGTTAGACGAAAAAATAGAATTTCACACATCTAAGCTTCCTAAAACTTAGTTTCGGGGTTTGGGCGGGTGAAACGGTGAACCGCCGACTGTAAAGGAATGGAACTTCACCGACACCTCACACATGCCTAAAGAAAGTTGTAGGAACAAATGGAACCTTTATCAGATGCCCGGTTGGAGAGTTAGGCGAAAAAATAGAATTTCACACACCTAAGCTTCCTAAAACTTAGTTTCGGGATTTGGGCGGGTAAAATGGTAAATCGCCGACCAGAAAGGAACGAAACTTTACTGACACCTCACACATGCCTAAAGAATGTTGTGGGAACAAATGGGATACTTATTGGATGCCCGGTTTGAGAGTAATGCAAAAAAAAATAGAATTTCACACATCTAAACTTCCTAAAACATAGTTTTAGGATTTGGGTGGGTGAAACGGTGAACCTCTGACCAAAAAGGAACAACTGACACCTCACACATATCTAAAGAAAGTTGTGGGAACAAACGAGACCCTTATAAAATGCCCGGTTTGAGAGTTAGGCGAAAAAATAGAATTTCACACACCTAAGCTTCCTAAAACATAGTTTCGGGGTTTGGGTGGGTGAAACGGTCAACCATCAACCGGAAAGGAAAGAAACTTCACCGACACCTCACACACGCCTAAAAAAAGTTATGGGAACAAACGAGACATTTATCGGATGCCCAGTTTGAGAGTTAGACGAAAAAATAGAATTTCAAATACTTGGGAATATTAAGTTTTTTGTTTTTGGTTTTTATATTCTCTTATTACTCGTAGATTGTAAATACTAAATTACTTTTTTTTTATTTTTATGTTTCAGGTATGGAGTTTTATTGGAAGATTGCCAACTTTGGAATAATTTTGTTTTTTTGGAATTCGGAGACACTTAAACTTTAGTGACTTATTTTGGACTGAATTGAGCATGATGAACATGATCTTGGATTAATTAAGTGACTTGATTTATATATTTTGTATGAATTGTTGGATCTTTTTCTTGACTTGTATGTGAATGATTATTTTGTGAGCATAAAATTTATGTTTATGATTGCAAATATATTGATATAGCAGGTATACAATATAGGGGGAAAAAATACAAATTTTTTTATTTCTGATGTAGTATTTGTAGCGCACTTTTTGCGTCACAAATACTACTATGTATAATTTGGCTATAGTATTTGTGGCGCAAAGATCGTGTCACAAATACTGCTGTGACTAATTTTCTTACAGTGTTTATGGCACAAAATGTACGTCGCAAATACAATTACACTAAATTTCTGATAACCATTTGTGGCGCAGTCAACGCGCCACATATAGTAATTATTTGCAACGCTGAATTCACACGTCGCAAATAATTATATTATTTGTGGCGCATTGGATGCCCAATAATAGATGTCCATTTCTGACACAAACAGCTTTTATTTTTGGCGCATTTAGCGCGCCACAAATAATATAGTATTGACTGTGCCACAAATAACTATCAGAGACGCAGGAATAGCTGACGCACAGGCAATGCGTTGAACACGTCAAAAAAGACTTTTTTGTGGCGCGAACAAAAGCATTTGTGGCATGAAAGTGCACCACAAAAAGTCTGTTTTGTTGTAGTGAATAAACATGTCTCAAGTCTCTATACATCTTGGTACTCCCCGGATGAACGGTGTACTTCATATTATGCGCTTCCTCTAGGATGTTCCATTTCAATTCTTTCTCTTTAGGCATGCAAATTCTACCCCTCAATCTTAAAATACTATTTTCAAAAGTGTATCCCGGTTGTTTATCCATCGGAATCTCATCACAAATCTTCTTCAAAGCCACGTCTTGAAGTTGTTTCCCTATTATCGTGAATCAAAAGTGGTTATGCCACGATCGTCGACATCAATCCACCTTCGATTCTTGGAATTACCTCGAGTCTATGTTCTCCATATCTTGAATCAATCTCTCTGAGAAGTCAAATCTGATGCTGTGTTAGTTGGTTCTTTACGACTAAGAGCATCGGCGACTACATTCACTTTGCCCGGGTGATAGTGAATCGACATATCATAGTCTTTCATCAACTCTAACCACCTCATTTGCCTCATGTTCAAGTCTCGTTACGTGAACAAGTACTTCAAACTTTTATGATCCGTATATATCTCACATTTCTCCCCGTACAGGTAACGACACCAAATCTTCAATGCGCACGGCGGCCAATTCTAGATCATGTGTCGGATAGTTCTACTCGTGCGTTCTAAGTTGTCGTGACGCATATGCAATGACCTTGTCACGTTGCATAAGAACGCAACCTAAACCTCCATATGAAGCATCACTGTAAATAATAAACCCTTCAGTCCACCTCGAAATAGCTAAGATTGGTGCCTTCACTAGTCGACTCTTCAGCTCTTGAAAGCTTTTCTCACATTCTGGACTCCATACAAAAGCAACATCTTTCCTCATCAACTGTATCATCGGCATTATAATATGCGAAAAGTCTCTCACAAACCTCCGATAATAACCAGCTAATCCTAGGAAACTTTGGATTTCCGTCACATTCGTCGGTCTCAACCAATTGGTAACTGCGTCTATCTTCTGAGGATCTACAAAAATTCCTTTCGCTTATACTATATGTCCGAGGAAGGCAATCTCTGTCAACCAAAACTTACACTTTTTTAATTTTTCAAACAAACTTTTCTCGCATAATTGGTGTAAAGCTAATCGCAAATGATATTCATGATCTTCAACACTCTTGGAATAGAGTAGGATGTCTTCTATGAACGCAATAACAAACTCATCTAAATAGTCCTTGAAAGCACGATTCATTAAGTCCATGAAAGTTGTTGGCGCGTTAGTTACTCCGAACGGCATAACCAAAAATTCAAAGTGACCATATCGAGTCCTGATAGCTATCTTTTCAATATCTTCCTCCTTGACCTTCAACCGGTCATAATCAAATCTCAAGTCAATCTTCAAAAATACCTGGGCCCCTTGCAACTGATCAAACAAGTCATTTATTTGCAGCAATGGATATTTGTTCTTGACGGTCAACTTATTCAACTCTCAATAGTCGATACATTCGTATTGTCCCATCCTTCTTCTTCACAAATAAGACTGGAGCTCCCTAAGGTGAAACATTAGGTCTACTGAAACTTCAATTCTTTCAACTCTATCGGTGCCATTCGATATGGTGCTTTAGATACCGGTTGTGACCCTGGTACTACTTCTATTGTAAACTCAAGCTCCCTTTCAATCAATACATCGGATAACTCATCAAGAAAAACATCTGGAAATTCTCAAACTACTGGAATGTCTTCTACCAATGGTCCAAGAACTCGTGTATCATAAATTGAATATAAGACCCGAACAACCTTTCTTCAATATCTTACTTGCTTGAATTGTCGATATCAAGTATAGTGGGATGGTTATACCACTACCCTAAAAAGTAAACTCTTCTCAACCTGACGGATGAAAACTAACCCATTTTTGCTCACAATCGATTTTAGCTTGATTGATCGACAACCAATCCATTCCCAAGATAACATCAAAGTAATTTACTGTCAATGGAATCAAATAGACGCTCAAGACCTTATCACCTATCTTAATCTCACATGACTTAAATACTGAAGAAGTTACCAAAGGTTCATTAATGGGCAATGATACGTATAAGTCATATCCTAACGGTTCTAAATGCTTAATAAAATCATGTGACATAAATGAATGCATTGAACCAGGATCCATGAGTATACGTGCGGGGTATGAACAAATAGGAAGAATACATGATACGACTGTATCATCCGTATTCCCCGACTTGATATGAGAATATTGTCCTTATTGTTACTCGACTCCCTTCCTTTTATTCACTCGTTGCCCTGCTTTGATTCGCTCGGGCATACTCGATGCCACGGTCCTCATCCCCGGTTGTCTCTTACCTGGGCAATATTTTGCTATGTGCCATGGTTGGCCACACTCAAAACATTTTCCTTTCATCTCTGGATTGTAGCTCGTGGTGTTCGAGGTTGTGTTTGGTGTAGTCATATTCGTATTCAGAGGACAAATTCAGAATATGTGCCCTAGTTTCTTGCAAAGGTAACATGTGCTCAACAGATGGCAAGACCCTTTGTGTCGTGAATTACATGTTTAGCACAACGGCCTCGAGTCTCTGGTGAACGTACACTCCCTCCTTGGCTACCCACATATGATCCCGAACCTTGCATAAACAATTTCTTGGCATTCCTTTGCCCTTTGCTTCTATTGTCGTTGGCTCTCTTTCCTTGTTGTCCATGTCAATATCGCTTGGCATTTTTCTTGGCAATACGGGAGGCTTCCTCAACTAGAGAGACATTCGGGTATTGCAAAGTGTCAACACATTTATGGATATTTTTCCTAAGCCCTTCCGCAAATTTACGAGCCTTATCTTCACTAGTCGGAACTGTAGATTTTGCAAAGCGTAGCAAAGCATTATAACGAGGGACATACTCACCTACTGTCATATTTCCCTGAACTAAACTTGCAAACTCTTGACGTTTCTGAGTTTGAGCTGATCATAGAAAGAAATGCTTGTTGAATTCCTCTTTAAATGCCTCCCGCATAGTTGGTTTCCCTTCTTCAAGCACATTGTTCGACCAATCTAATTCTTCTCCCATTAATGTATCGGATGCGCAAAGAATTTTTTTCTCATTGGTGCATATCATTGTAAGGAAATGTCTCTCCATGTCCATCATCCAATGGTCGGCCAAGTACAAAGTCGGCCTCTTTTTGTGAAACTGTTATGTGATTGTGTGTTGAGGTTGAGGTACTGGTAGTGCATTAATATATCGAATCTCAACTGGTGGAGCCTGAACATTCATATGGTCTCATTCACATATGGCCTAAACAAAATTCCCTACCATATCTACTATATAATCTATATGCGAATGCAGAGACAACTGTCTTATCGGATCAGTCATGACGTATCGCTCATTCGCCCTGATGAGAAGAATGCATAAAGACTATACATGCCATGCCATAATATATATATATATATATATGTATGCGCACAGATCATCATCACAATCAACAGATGCAAACATATAAACCATTTCTACAATGATGACAATGTTATCACCTTAATCATACACTCCACTCGACGTCACTCAGCATATATCGTCATTCGTTCCCAAGGTTCTAAACCTATTGCTCTGATACCACCATATGTTATGCCTCAAATCAACGCATATGAATCTAGGTCATGTAGCACGCCACCGAGGCGCTTCCTACCCATTTAAAAGTTGTAGCAACAGAAAAGAAACTTAAAAAAAACAACATCAAGCTATGAATTGAAACATGCTTTTCATACAAAACATGAATACATGTCAAGAAATCATTCCAAAACATATAGTTGAATCACTCACCTTCGAGTAACGCTCCTAAATCCCTTTCCAAGGAAAATCCAAGCATAAGGAACGTGTAAAAGTTCATCTAATATAATTCCTATGGATCAAAAGTTTGATTATCATCTTTTTATGAAAATTCTAGAAAATGAGTTTTCGAAAAACTTATCCAAACAAGCTCTAATGGATATCAAAACTAAAGCCTTACCTCGAGGAGTCCGAATATCTGATAAAATATTTTAGTCAACGAACTGATCGCCGTATATATGCATCATAAACTCGAAGGTTTGAAATCTCCCTTTTTCTCTCTCCTCTCTCCTCCTTTAGCAAGTCAAATTAAGTTTTGCTTGTAAATAAAATATCTCACACTTATGTATTTAGAACTGTGATACATGTACCTGGAAAAAGGTAGTACTATTGATTTTGCATGCATTAATTGGTATAATTAATTACATGTGATGATATGGGTAAGTTCCAGTCACCTCGATGTGATAAGTATTCAGTAAAGGACACCGTTGAAAGTTCCACAAGAGGTGGGACAACTATAAAAGTGGGACCCATGGGAGGCTCAAATTAAATAATTTGCATTTAGTTGCATTTATCTGATTTAATGAATATTTCTTAAAGTGTTTTTAATATTTTCTTATTAGTTGTGACTTTTTATGGTACCAGTTTGGGTACCCGTATGAGAGCGAATTGGAATATGATTCATAATTAGTAGGCTAATTAACAACTTCATAAAATATTTGGGACCACTTTTGAGACCCATGCATGACATAGACACATACCCACTTAGATATTTGGGTAGTTAACGTAAATGTTAGGTGGTTTCATAATAAAAGTTTAAAAATAGTGGGGGTGTAAACCCAAATAAGAAAATTAGAAAGTGAGATATACATATCAAAGTCCTTGTCATCTTCCTTAGTATATCAAAAAAAAAAAAAAGATACTGCAGAGTTAAGTCTCGGCAAGAAAGAAAAGAAAAAAAAAGGCTTCTGTCCTCATTTTGTCGCCGTAGCATCACCATCGGTACTCCGTTTCGCAAACCGAAGTCATATTTGAACTCGTACAGGCGAGATGATTATTTCTGTATCTTTCTTTTTCAGTTTTGGTAACATTTTTCAGTGACCCATTTTGAGGGGTGATACATATATGTGATATATATGTAGGGATATGATTGGGAGTAACTAGAGCTAGTTTTGCGAAGGAATTTGGGAATTTTAAACTTTATTTGGACTTATTCGTGAGGTGAGTGTCCTAATCCCAAAATTGGATGTTTAATGTGATTTATTGCTATTTGTGGATATCACAATTTTTCTTACCCACAGCTTTTCTTTTAAAGTTCTTTTAAATTTCAAATTCAAAACAAATGAGTCGCCACTTAATTTTTAAAAGGAAAAATTAAGAAACCATTTTTAAAGCAAACTGATCTTTTTAGAAACTAGAGATTAACTAGGTCCGGGGATTATGGAATGAGAGAGGAAGGAGCCCGTCGGACTAAAACACCCTCTCTCATCCTATCTTGCGATAGGCCTCTACTCAACATCCTTTTAATCGAATTATTAATTTAAATGTGCCCTCAACTAATACATATGTATATGTATACATTACACAAACATGTCAAAATGGTGTAAAATATCATTCAAAAGCCAAGTAATTCAAGTAGCAAGCAATATGATATGCAATAAAGAACAAGAGAACTTACCTGGGATCCAGCCGCGAATATTAAACGTGCAATGCATGCGATTAAATAAAACCTAGGAAAAGAGTCTCTAATCCACATATATACATGTAAGGCAAAATCTTAATTCTAATGTGTCGCGCATAAAGGTCAAGAAAATTGATAAAATCAAGAAATTAAAATAAATTAAGAGGAGTTTAAGAAGTCATACCTTAATAGCGCTACAAAACAAAGGGTTAGTCCACATGATATACAATATATAAAGTTGGATCTTAAATAACAATCCTAGACTTCTAGCTTAAATCTATCAAATGTAATTAAATCTAAAGCAACTAAGTCCTAATTATAAGTGTCAAGCCATATGAATATGTACATGAAAAGAATAAATTATTGGAGTACTCAATGATTTAGATCACTTAAACTTTGAATTCAAGCTTAACTAATCATTATTGAAACATGGTTTGAGCTCTAGGTCATTGAAAAGTCATTTGGACCATTATTTACAAAGTTGGTCAAATCTGTCATAAAATTCTGAAAATTGCAGAGAGCTGACCAGATCTTAAGAAAATAAAACGCATGCTTCCCGTGGTTTGATCTTGATGATTTTTGGACACAAGATGCCTCTGTGTGTCTAGTTTCCAAATCAAAAAGAAAATCAAAGTTTCAACGGTTAGATCTCTGGGAAAAGGACAAACACCAGACATCACTCAGAGATGTACAACTCTCTGTCCCGAGATTTTGTTTGATTTTTTAAAAATAGCAAAAAAATCAGAAATACTTTGTTCTTTTTAGGGTAGCTTCCTAATACATTAATATACTTAGAAAAAATTATTTTGGATCACAAATACTTGATTAAGGTTCTGATTTGCTTATTTTAAAAGGGTGTTGCTGTTTTGAAACTCTGGACAGATTGTAGTAACTCTACAAAACTCATGACCAAACCACTTTAAACAAGAAATCTCCTTAAAACAAAAATTACAGTGGTAGAACTTTGAGCTATAGACACTTTTCCGTCGGTTTCACTTAATTCCAACGGTTAGATTATCAACTAAAAATCTATGATCAAAAACAGTTTGTGAACTCACTGCTCCACTATTGGGCTTATCACCATTTTGCTACATCTACCAACTAAGCCATGGACATTGGCTTATCTTAAACCTAATTCTCCTTTCCATTGAGGGTCATTGGAGATCAAAACATGACTAATACTCATGAGTCTCAAAGGAATATAGAGGATTCCATGAAACATCAAGCTAGAGGACCCAAGTCATAAGTATGGATTTGGATCCATCTATTTGCTTATAAAATGAAGGGATGATCAAACTTTGACTCCCATGTGAAGCATAAGCTTACATGAGATTCAAAATATCAAACTCAAGAGCTTTCAAGAGAGATATTAAAGATCTCCAAGAATCTTTAATGAAAAGTATAAACAAAAAGAAGAAATGAAATAAAGAAGACTAAGAGAGCAAATGCTCTAAGTCCATCAAAGAATCTTTTGGTAAAACTTGTTCACCTCAAATTCATAGATGCTTTCAAACCAAGCTAAGAGGAAACAAAAGAGAATGAAAACTTAAACAAGATTTGAGGATCCAAACCATGGTAGGGGTTTGGATTCATCTACTTGTTTCTAATAAAATGATGATCAACTTTAAATCTCATGTGAAGCATAAGCTTACATGAGACTAAAAGATCAAACTCATGAGATTCAAGTGAGATATGGAAGATCCCCAAGAATCTCAAGAGAAAAACATAAACAAGAAAAATAAGAGAAGAATCAAAGAACTAGGAAGCAAGGACTTCCAAGTTTACTAACAAAACTCTAAAACTTAATAAAAAAAAAAAACTAAATGACTTGAAAATTAGAGGCTCAAAAGAAAGAAAATACAACTAAGATTAGAGGGTCACCTCCAAAACTATCCTCAAACTTTTATATTTTGAAGATCTTCCAAACTCTTCTTCAAGCTCTCCAAAGCTCTCTCTCTTTCAAATATGTGTTGTTATAGTGGTAGTGATTTCTTGTGTATTGTTGTTGTGTCTTCCCAAGGAGGATCTTCCTTCTTTTATAGACAAAATTACCAAGTATTTTCAGTGAATTCGGAGTAAAAGACAGGTGTAAATGTCTCATTTGGTGGTACAATACGTACTTCCTGAAAATAGACAGACTGCTGCACAGGGCGGCAGTCAAAAATCTCTTGCGGCAGTCAGTGAATGCCGCTGCAGCACTCCGTGAAAGCTGCGGCGACATTCCGTGACTGCCGCGCGGCTCTTAGTAAGTGCCGCGGAAAATTATTAATGGTCGCGTTTTAGTCAGCCTTACTTTATCAGTTTTTTGTTTTTATCCGCATACATATACGTATTGTACCACAAAATACGGACTGTTAAAGCAAACGACAATCAGAAATTGTTGGCGACACTCAGTAAATGCCAGGCCGGCATTCCGTGACTGCCGTTCGGCACTCACCGAATGTCGTTCGACACTCACTGAGTGCCGCAAAATACTTCCGTGTGCCGGTTTTTGTTGAACTTCCCCTTTTTAGGTCTTTTCTTTTCCTCCTTTTTCTTAAAGATACTTATTTTCAAAGATCTTTTCCAAAAATGATGTTTTATACCTGAATTCTCCTAAATACCTGGTATTTTCTTCTTTCTGTGAAATTTTATTGCGTTTGGAGAACTTTTTGAAGAGCTTGGAATACTTCGAATCTTTCGGTCCTTATCATCATTGGACGTGGAGGTGACGCTCTCCTAAATTCGACGGTCGGTCAAAATCGGGGTGTCTACACTATTAAATGCTTTAAAATGCTTAATATGATTAAGTAGAAAAGCATGTGATTAATTAGCATTTAACATGTCTAGTATATTAAAATTACCATGTTGACATGTTGAGCTGCTTATGTGCTTACTTGGGTCAAAGGGTCTCAAGTGATAATCACCATTATTTAGCCCATATTTAAAGGACGCCATCCTCAGAGAAAAGGAGATTAATTCCTTAGAGAAAAGGGGATGGTGGTGACGACCACAATGAATTGACTTCGGTCACGAGAGAATGAGTGATTTCGCTATATGCGACGTAAAAAATGAGACTAGCCCGGAATCAGGGGTCCAGAACGATGGTGATTGATTACTTGACACATCTGCGACCATTTATTATTGTGAATTCATAATTGGTGTTATGATTTATTAAATACTCTTTGCATGATTAGTACCACGTACTCATTGAGCGAAAGCTTATTTGATTTTGTGGTTAATGACCACGCAGGTTCAGATGAGCATCACAGTGAGAAGCATTGAACCATGGGGTTCTGGACAACTTGGGAATATGTTTCTTTTATTGTATATGTTAATATGTTGTTTGTGGGCATACTCAGTTGGGTTGGGAGTTGGTTGTAAAATTTGTAATTAGAAACTTGTATTGTATGTTTTGCAATTGAGACTAGTTAGTGTAAGGATTTTGTAATAAACTAGTTTAATCTCTTCTTAGTTTCAAGGTGTCATGGACATGTTAATGGTTCAGTTGGTAATGAATGAGAATGAGTTTGTATGTGTGGTTTGGGTTTGGTTATGTTTTTAACTCTTAAAATAGGGAAATTGGTGTAGAAATTTGATCTGCAGAATCAGCAGGTCTATTTTTAGCATGTCGACTTTTACGGAAACGGACATAACTTTTTTTCTAGAAAATTCGAATTCGCGAGCCGTTTTTTGAGTTGGAAACGAAACTCGAAGGGCTATCTTTTGTTATAAAATTTAACTATATTTTCTTAATGACTATTTTACCCTTGGGCTGGTTTAATCCAATGAAGTCATTTTCCTATGTTCAACTCTTGTTTTACGATTTCTAAAAGTATTTTATTTTGGGTAATTCTTTGTTACGCGGTCCTAATCCGTGCGTGGCGGGTTGGGGTGTGACAGTAGCCTTTACTTTTCCAAATACCATTTAGCTCCCCTCAAGGTTTTAAACCTTCGATTTAGCACCCCTAGTAGTAAATATCTAACTTTACTAGTTTTTTACTATGTTCCGTTTGGTTGCTAAAACGCGGTCCCACATGGTTTTACAAAATTATGAATTAGCTTACCAATTATGTAGCGTGTTAATTTGTCCTCACAAGGATACTAAAATTAATGTCAGAAAATAAATTCTAAACCACACAATTATACAGATAGTGAAATATACAGTTAAATATTTATTTTCAGATAAACATTTAGGGTATTCCACAATGACTGCCTCAATCTCAGAAAGACTTCGCAATATCAAAGCATCCATTCTACACTATCTCAGAGGATTTTCTCACATAGACACCCAAATCGACTCGTGAGTTACAACTCACTCACATATGTGCCACAATACACATCACATCACATTATCATATATGAAAAATAAATTGAATTACGTTGAACCCGTACACGAGTGTTATACCTTAAGTCAATTATGCCCCACATTGGTGCTCACGGATTTGCGGCATTTGTCTCCCAAACGATCTCCCCCTTACATTTGGGGATGATGATTGGGAAGCCTTTAACAGACTAAGTATTGGCAACTACAGTTGAAGTGAAGAGTTTTTGTTATGTAAATTGGGATTCTATGTATTTGTTAAAAGATTTGAGAGAAAAAACTACAATTTTTTGGAGCAGTCGAATATAGAAATTGTTTCCATGGTTGTTGGAGGTTTTGTGATTGTATATGAAAGTAATTTGAACCGAAAATTGTATTCCATAAAGAAACCATGAAGAGAGAGATGGTAGAGGAATGGTTTGATGTCTGAACCAAGGCAACTCACTTGCTTTCTTCAAAACTTTTTAGCTACTATCAACCCCACTTGGTATTAGGGCTGTGGGTCAACTTGTAATTTATTTGGGCTTGAACAATTCTTTTAGATATTTTAGGTAGGCCTTAGGGTAGAAAGTTCAAGCCCGAATTATGTTTGGCTTAGGTTTGGGTAGAGAAGTTCTCAACTAGAGTAACTCAAGCTCGTACTTATACATATATATATATATATGTTTGTAAATTATAAATTTGTTATCTATGTAATATTTTTACCCATAGGATTATAGTGCTTTTTAGACACAAAAATGCAATTAGATATTATTAAAAAACTAAATTGATGAATGGACCGTTTTTTCACAAATTTAAACCAAAAAATTTAAATATTTATCTACTGCGATTCGGACTCGTGCTCAGGTTTCAGTACTAAAAAACAAGTGGAGTCGAACTTGGGCAGACTCTACCAAAACTCGGGCTGAGCCCAAACAGTCCTAAAATAAAGTTCAGCCTGCCCGAGTTGCAACCCTTCTTGGTATGGGCCCAAATATAAGCCCTACTTATAGATGTCCATTAAATTGTAATTTTCAAGTATCTTATATTCTTGTTAAACTTTTTTTGGATGGGTTCTATTCTTGTAAAACTTGAATGCAATTACAATTAGAGGGAAAAAGAATATGCGGAAGAAATAGAATGAAAATAAAATGAAAGAAATAAAGGGTTAACATGAGAAAAATGACATTTCAAATTTGTAATCTGGACTAGATTTTTCAAATTTAATGATTTCACTATGAGAACCACCCCACAAATTTTAAGAGTCAACTTTCAAACATAGCATGAAGTAAAAATAAATCTAACTAGTCAGAAGTAAAATCTATTAAACAATTTCCTTTTCTTTGGCCGCAACTATATTTTCCCACGCCTTAGGCACAAGCTCGAACTCCCTCCACTAGGGGTGCAATTCGGCCAGAATGGAACGGAATAGAAGGTTTCGGAAAAAATTCTGAATTTTTCAGGACACAAAATCATATTCCGATCCAAATTCCGAAAATTCAGAATCTCAAAATTGCATTCCGATTTTGATTTTTCAGAAAAATCAAATTTTTTGAAAATTTTCAGAATTGGTGACTTAATCAAAAGATAATAAAAACCTAGTCCTAAACATAGATCATCACTACTTCACTAGATCAAAAGATATCAAAATCCTAATTTTTAACATAAATCACTAGATCCTAGATTCCCAATACATAAACCTAAAAGAAAAAATTTTCAAATTTAGATTTCACAAAAAACTCCAACACACACACACAGAGTGTGTGTGTTGTGTGTGTGTGTAACAATCTATATTTTCATTAATTGTTAAATGTAATTTCAAAACTATATTTTTATTACTTGTCTTCTTTTTGATTTGGTAGAAATATTTTGTGTGGTGTCAAATCGTAATTTTTATAACTAAGGAATACATGTGATGTGATTTCAAAAACTGTATTTTTCATAGCGGTGAAAATAATTACTTTTTATTCAAACTGTATTTTTATACAACCGGAAAATTATTTCCTTCATTAATATAATTTTTTCTGTATTATCGTGGTAATCACCGCGCCGCAAAAATACCAGATTATGAACGAAAACTATCCACACCGTGATTAGACTCCCACAGATTTGGGATTCTCCGTCAAATCATATATTGGCATATGCTTTTTGTTCATTTAATTCAACTAATGATTGTTTTGGGCTTGTTTGGGTATTGCAAAGTGTGTGAGTTAACTTTGTGCCATAAGTTGTTTTTCCCAAACCTTTCAGATTCCTAGACAACTTGCTTCTGCCTTGTTTGGCAATGCTATTAGTGTGCATGTTAATTTGTGCCTAAAAGCCACTTTGCCAAATAACCTAATATGACACGTAGACTCTCTAAACAACGCCTACAATCTGTGATTGTGTATATACATATGTATATATCTACACAGATGTATAATATGTATAATTGGGATTTAAAAACAAATTGATTTGTTGAGTATAAAAGATTGTTCTTGGGCTCCAAGTTCTTGAATTTGAATTTCTATACATACCGCACATAACTCACACAATCTGTACATTTGGTTATAACAAGAAAATATAGAGAGAAAAGAGAGTTATTCAGAGAGTATTTATAGAATTATTCTAGAGAGAGAAAGCTTCACTATTCAATAACTAAAGCTTCATTTGTGTTTCCTTATTTTGGATTTCTTTCTCAAGAATTTCTGCAATCTCTAATCTCAGTGAATATTCTAAACTCACTTGAAATGTGTTTCATGCCTTGATTTCTATTTATATAGCTTGTATTAAAGATCACCATTGATGAGTTACTTAGAGCTTGAAAAAGTTGATTTTTTTAAACTTAACAAAAATCCATTTTGATAGATAATAATGAAGATCTTAGTCCCTAGAAGCTATGTTTGAAATATTATAGCTTAATTCGTTCGTCTTAGAAAGTATATTAGAAATGAAATTTCATCAACTCTTGGTTTTATGTGAAATCCGAGAGTTACAATTCGAATTAGTTTAATCCGATCACGTATTCATAATCCTTGCGGAAAAATAAAGAGAATGGTACATTACACTTAAGTATTGCTTAAGTTTGTAAAACTCGTATTATACTCTGCACCTATACAGTCTTGAGGTTGAAGACGACCAGAACTGGTTGCGCTATTTGACCAGGTCCGGTCGCGACCATGACCGGTCCCAAAACATGACCATGATCGATCCCGCTAAAAGACCATGACCGGTCAAGCCCTTCTGTGACAGAATGATTTGTCTCTTTAAAATAGTGACTATAGGAGAATTTTGTTTGCTGCTTAAAGTTGTACCTGCTGCTAAAGTTATTGTACCTTATTGTTTTATTAGAGAATCAATTTCTATAAAATAGATTAAAGTAAAATGGATTTATTTATATTGATCGGTATAAATCGTTCTGATACTGTAAAGAGGGAATTTAAGCGAGACAAGTTATAAAATCGCTCTAATGTTATATTCTGGGATATCACGAAATATGATAAATAACTCTAATACCATATAAGAATATGTAAAAGGGAAGTAAGAATCGCTCTGATGCCATTATAAGAAGATTTAAGCCACATCGGTCTGATATCTTTATAAGAAAATATGTAAAGAAAGAGCAAGTCATATGCCGCTCTGATACCTTTATATAAATGAGAAAGAGAATAAGTTGCACATTTGCATAGTCGAGTGACATGTTTGAAAGGCGTTGAGTTAACATGCATGGTATGTGTTGGTGAGTTGACGAGAGTCGAGAGAATGTGTTATGAAAGTTGCGACCTTAATTATCCCAGGCCGGCTCGGATACGTCAGGTTAAGTAGGATGGATTGAGCCCAGGTTGACTCGGATACGGTAGGCCAATCAGCGTTATGTTATAGCCTTAATTATCCCAGGTCAACTTGGATACGACATGCCAGTCCGATCGTGTCCAGGCCGACTCGGATACGGTAGGCCGATCATGTTATTTAACCTTGAATGTCTAGGTACGCCCAGGTTGTCACACCCCAACCCGCCCCTGCGGGCTAGGACACGTGTAACAAGCCAACAAACCAAACAATCATTTTTAACGTTCCGAAAATAACATTTTAAAGTGAGATACCAGGGATTAAATAGCTTTTTATCAAATAAAATAATAAGAAGAAATAAAATCAAGTTTTAAAATCATCGAATGGTACTCGGACATAGTTCCCCCTATTACGGCACCATTTCCCCTGTTAAACAAGAATTTAAAGCACCAAATATCACCAAAACACTTGGAAATACTTTCAAAACTTCAATCCACAATTTATATTACAAGGATTAAATATAAATACTAAGACATAAATTTATCTCTAAAAACCAAACTCTAAGAATATAATTACTCGTCTAAACTCAATTACATATGAACATATTAAACATTAACCATTACTCCCGAGCTATCCTAAAATTTTCACAGCTCAACGCTTCTCACTGTGATGCTCGTTCGTACCTGCGTGGTCATTAGCCACAAAAATTGAATAAGCTTTCGTTTAGTGAGTACGTGGTGCTAATCATGCAATTGGAGTACTTAATGAATCATAACACCAATTAAGCATCACAACAATAAATGGTCGCCGGCGTGTCAAGTAATCAACCACCATCGTTCTGGACCCTTGATTCCGGGCCAATCTCACTTTTTCCGTCGCATATAGCGAAATCACTCTCATTCACTCCTGACCGTAGTCAATTCGCTGTGGTCGTCACCACTATCCCCTTTTCTCTGAGGATTTCATTATCATCATCCCCCTTTTCTCTGAGGAATGGGCGTCCCTTATATACGGGCTAAATAATGGTGATTATCAATTGACACCCTTTGACCCAAATAAGCACATAAGCAACTCAACATGTCAACATGGCAATTTCAGCATTTTTGAATATGTTAAATAATAATTAATCACATGCTTTTCTACTTAATCACAATTAAGCAATTTAAGCATTCATTAACAAATAAACAATATTAAATATCCAATATTGGGATTAGGATACTCACCTCACAAATAGGTCCAAATAAGCCTAGAAATCCCAAATTCCTTCGCAAGACTAGCTCTAGATATTCCCAATAATATTCCTACATATATAGATCACATATATGTATCACCCCTTAAAATGGGTCGGAGAAAAACGTTATCAAAATTGAAAAAGAAAGACATAGAAATAATCCTCTCACCTCCACGAGTCTAAATATGGCTTCGGTTCGCGAAATAGAGGTCGAACAGCGACGGAACGACGACAAACGCGGCGTCGTGAAACTTTTTCTCTCGCCGACTAACTCACTGTTTCTCTTGATTGTTGTTTTTTTTTTTTTGGTTGCTTTGCTGACCTAGCCGCCAACCTATATATTTATATGTTAAGTCCAAGCTTCCAAAGGAAGCTTGGTCCTATTATTGATTAACTCCCCTCAAGTTTTTTTAATGCTTATTATAAAACCCCCTAAACTTTATATTAACTATCCAATATCTAAGTGAGTATAAATCTATATCACGTATGGGTCCCAAATGTGGTCCCAAATATTTTATGAAGTTGCTAATTAGCCTATTAATTATGAATCATATTCCTATTCGCTCTCACATGGGTACCCAAACTAGTACCATAAAGGGTCACAATTAACAATAAAATATTAAAAACACTTTAACAAATATTCATTTAATCATATAAATACAATTAAATGCAATTTATTTAATCTGGACCTCCCTTGGGTCCCACTTCATATCTATCAAACTGTGCTCTCTATCAAGCACTTATCACATCGGGGTGACTGAAACTCACCCAAATCATCACATGCAATTAATTATATTAATTAATGCATGAAAAAAATAAATATTACTCTCTCCGTCCCATATTAAGAGTCTCTTTTGGGAATTCCAACTTATTAAGAGGACAACCTTGATTTTGGTGAGATTTTCAAGTTTCCAATATTGCCCTTTTGAAATTCAAAATTATAGCGTCACATAAATAAAATAAAATAAAAAAAAGTGGGAAGAGTTGGATATAATAAAGGACAAATTGGAAAGTGTGTATTAAAGTACTTTGACTTTTCAAAGAGGACTCTTAAAATGGGACATCAAAAAATGGCATCAAGACTCTTATTATGGGACAGAGGGAGTACTACCTTTTTCCGGGTACGGGTATTACATCTCTCCCTCCCTTTTAGGAAGTTTGTCCCCAAACTTTTCCTTGTCTCAAGTAAACTCACGGTTCAACTCTGACCTTCAACACTGTACACACAATTTAGAATGCATTGCGCCCATTGATTAATATCACTACAATCTCAATTGGTAGTCTACTGATTCCCATTCTCTTTAACATTTTCAAATGATCCTATCGAATCACTCAGTTCTGTAAACTATACTATTCTCTGATGATAACACAGTTAGAATATTTCTGTCCCCGTAGTAGACATTTCTATCAACTTCCTGAAAATAAAATTCACTTACATATGATGTATTCTCAACTTATCGGTGATTTGTCAAAAATTGTCAACTTGTGGAAGGCACTCTTCCATAAACCATTACCTCGTGCGAACTCCCAAAACATCAGTACAAGTCAAACATACCACTTTATAATGATAGACATCAGTAATCACAATTCTCTTCCACATGCAAATTAATTAACCCCAGCAAATCTGTATTCTCAATCATCAACAGAGTCGAATTCGATTACATGTCTCAATCATTCACTTGTCAATATATCTAATCTCTGATGACTTTGACTATCCTGTCATAAAGTTTATTATGACAACTATTCATTTCGACTTGGTCATTAACATCATTGACAATAACCCACAACTTTTTGATATTTCTGTCTTCATTTTCTATTAAACCACACATCTCCAGTATGTTTCACAATTCTCATCTGGTGATACCCGAATTCCAAATATATTCTCAGGAGCTTTTATTCCCTATAATCGATTAACGAGTTATCATGTATAATAAAATACAAGTAGCGTGGTCTCATCTCTGCCTATCAATATATTCTTCCACAATCCCGTTATGAGTTTCAATATATCTTCTAAAATCCATTCCTTGAGCTATCTGCATTCAAAACATATAATAGGCTTCTAGATTTCAACACATCTTACTGTAGAATGATACCCAATCGCTTCCCTTTTAGTAGTCCATCAGTAATTTGTCTTTCCCTCATTTTAAATAAACAAAAACCCAAACATATCTGTAAGTCAACTTCCCTGTGACACAATAGCATTGGTTGATTCAAATTACTCCTTACTCACTCATACTTGCCAAAAATACTGACAATAGGTGCACCAACTCAGCAATTCTTTGATATTCTGTCTCTATACTTGATTAACTCAACAGTTAAGCACATAGTTAACAATTTATCATCTGTAGATAATCTTCTCAATAATTCAACTTTAACTTTTACTGGTAATATCCAGACTTCCAGCTAAATATCAACAACTTATATCCCTGTAGCTGATTATCAAATCATTGTAAAGAACAAAATACAATCACAATCTTTACCCTGAATCAATTTCATTCGAAATACCTACTTAACTTACTGTAAAGCAGAAATCTGATCATTCCCCTTTCAAGTAATTTCATCATAAATTTCTTTCTCCAAAAAGCACAAAAGAAAACGGATCCCTGAGTCAATTCCATCTATTATGATGCAAATAGAATCACTTGTACCTATATTTCTGTTGTTATCATTTCTTGTCTAGTTGTCTCAGAAAATTTCAATTTCTATCAAGTCTCTATTTCAACGCAATCATTTTTCCGGGTAATCAATACACATACAAAATTCTTCTGTCAATCTCTAAGTCAAAACACTAATAGTCATTTTGGCTTTGCCTGAATAACGTTGATTGTCAAACTACAGCTCAGTATGAGTGTCAACTGTCTTCTGTATAATATATTCAATTCTTGCCATGTAATCAAGTATTTCAAATCTCTGCAATTGATATAAGCTTCTTGCCTGTAAACTAACACTGCCAAATATGCAATACAGAAGTAATCTCTCAGATTTCAAATCTTGTGTCTAATGATTTGCCTCGTAAAGTTTCCATTTTCCCGTGAAGTATAAGCAGTTATCATATTAACATTCAACTCAATCTGAATTCAAAGTTTCATCTGAATCAACAAATGTTCAGGTGTAGAACAACCAATCAAATCCATGTCTTCATGAATCAATTATTTAGTTACTCAGAACTCTTTCATGTGATCAATATAAATCCACAAGGTTCCTGTATAAATAACAAAATCTATGGTGCAGTTATGATGGTTATCACTCTCTTAGGGTTTCAACTGTTGTAGAAAATTTCTTCATTCTTCTCTAATCAAAACTCAAATCTTCAACATTTCTCTCTTTTTTTTCCTATCTATAACAGATTCTCAATACTAGTAAAACAATTCATATATCAGCATCATTACAATTTGGGTCTTCAGCATAGTTCTCACAAATTTTCTTCACATCATGTGTCCTTCGAAACTATATATACACCAATGCTGAATAATAACATCATCACTAATATCGTCACATATTCATAAGTTTATAAAATTCAACTAGTGTTGTGGTTACCCCAATTATCTTCACAAATATTCACATTTTCAGTACAGGGCCTTCAACAAATCTTAACAATGTCTTCACTCGGTTATTCTGTTACTCGTACCCAAATCTCAAGTTCATATTAGGAAACACATGTACGTACTGATGAGACTAGCAGATGATTCATTTAGCCATTGCTCATATATTGCTTCTTAACTTATAATTTCAATCAACTTCAGCTGATTCAGATTACTCTGTCTTTCTTATTGTAATAACACCTATAATCCCCACAATATTATGCTTGGAAGAACGAATCCCTTATCAAATAAATTCATGTCCTGCATCTTTTTCATTTTTAACTCTATAACTCCATTAGATACGGAACCCCGAATATTAGTTATAGTTCTAATATTTTGCTGATAGTAATTCTATCTTCTTCCAATCAAATCATTTAATCAGTCTTCAAATGGCATATCAAGAATTCATTTACTAGCCAAATATTTCCAAACGTCAATTCGATGTCTTCTCATAATTTAAATAAATCCAATTCTTGATACTTCTTTTTCATTAACCAGTGAAGTTCACTATTGTCATTATACTGAGTGATAACACTTCGTTAACTGCCTTGAAAATAGAACCCCCATTTTGTTTCGGTATCTGACTGTCATACAATCAACTAAAACATATTCAACTGGTAGCTTGTACGTACCCTATAATATATTAGAATAGAAATACCGTACCATCTATAAGCATTCTTGTACTATCCTCATATCATATACTACTGATATATTATAATCAAACATGATAACCCCAGATAAGTTATTACCAACTAAGATCCCCCATTCATGTATCTGACCAGTTAACAGCTTCCACGATGCAATAAATACACAACTCTTCTCGGAATCAGAAACACTTACGTAGATCACAGTTAAATAAATAAATGAATAAGTAAATAACTTAATAATTTTACCTTTACCTGATATCTGTTACATCCCAAGCATAAGTTATTGTTGTTCTTTCCCTTTTGGCAGTTGAGCAAATCTTGAAGTGGTTCCACGTGTCAAAGAACTTGGATTCCATTATCGTTTGGTAGGACAATCTCCCATTCGGTGACCCTATTAACCATTTCTAAAACAATTACCCCTGAACCCCAAACCTCTGGTTCAACAATTTCCCATGATATGTCCAAATTGCCTACAACATAACAGATCATAATGTTATGTCATACATCCCGGTGTCGTTTCTCACATATCGGACAATACGGCTTCTTTTCTCTGAAAATACCACTTGTCGATGAACAACCCTCATTTACTATTTTCAAATTATCTTGACTTTCCCTTGAACTTTCCCCTAATCTCTTACCTTTTTGATGTTGACTGAACTTTCTCAAAAAAAATTCTGTGGTCAAAATTTTTGTTCTTACCTCTGGGTTCAGATTTCCATGCCCCCTTCCACTGATGTTGTACTAATTCTACTATTCTCATTATTATTCCTACAACCCTTTTCATTCGATCCATCATTATCGGTGATATTTGTTTCTTCTCTGAGTTCATTGCAACCAGACAATTAAGACTGGCAACCAATAACTTTAATGGTCACCATGCATAATATGTTATGAATATCATAAGCATGCTAAACAATATTTTAAGCATGCTAAAATAAACGTGTATGCATGATCGTGCAACTACGTGTCGTTGTGTGCACACTCATGCGTCGTCACTCGTTCCCAAAGGCTCTAACCTATTGCTCTGATACCAAAAATTGTCACACCCCAACCCACCCCTGCGGGCTAGGACACGTGTAACAAGCCAACAAACCAAACAATCATTTTTAACGTTCCGAAATAACATTTTAAAGTGAGATACCAGGGATTAAATAGCTTTTTATCAAATAAAATAATAAGAAGAAATAAAATCAAGTTTTAAAATCATCGAATGGTACTCGGACATAGTTCCCCCTATTACGACACCATTTTCCCTGTTAAACAAGAATTTAAAACACCAAATATCACCAAAACACTTGGAAATACTTTCAAAACTTCAATCCACAATTTATATTACAAGGATTAAATATAAATACTAAGACATAAATTTATCTTTAAAAACCAAACTCTAAGAATATAATTACTCGTCTAAACTCAATTACATATGAACATATTAAACATTAACCATTACTCCCGAGCTATCCTAAAATTTCCACAGCTCAACGCTTCTCACTGTGATGCTCGTTCGTACCTGCGTGGTCATTAGCCACAAAAATTGAATAAGCTTTCGCTTAGTGAGTACGTGGTGCTAATCATGCAATTGGAGTACTTAATGAATCATAACACCAATTAAGCATCACAACAATAAATGGTCGCCGGCGTGTCAAGTAATCAACCACCATCGTTCTGGACCCTTGATTCCGGGCCAATCTCACTTTTTCCGTCGCATATAGCGAAATCACTCTCATTCACTCCTGACCGTAGTCAATTCGCTGTGGTCGTCACCACTATCCCCTTTTCTCTGAGAATTTCATTATCATCATCCCCCTTTTCTCTGAGGAATGGGCGTCCCTTATATACGGGCTAAATAATGGTGATTATCAATTGACACCCTTTGACCCAAATAAGCACATAAGCAACTCAACATGTCAACATGGCAATTTCAGCATTTTTGAATATGTTAAATAATAATTAATCACATGCTTTTATACTTAATCACAATTAAGCAATTTAAGCATTCATTAACAAATAAACAATATTAAATATCCAATTTTGGGATTAGGACACTCACCTCACAAATAGGTCCAAATAAGCCTAGAAATCCCAAATTCCTTCGCAAGACTAATTCTAGGTATTCCCAATAATATTCCTACATATATAGATCACATATATGTATCACCCCTTAAAATGGGTCGCAGAAAAACGTTATCAAAATTAAAAAAGAAAGACAGAGAAATAATTCTCTCACCTTCACGAGTCTAAATATGGCTTCAGTTCGCGAAATAGAGGTCGAACAGCGACGGAACGACGACAAACGCGGCGTCGTGAAACTTTTTCTCTCGTCGACTAACTCACTGTTTCTCTTGATTGTTGTTTTTTTTTTTTTGGTTGCTTTGCTGACCTAGCCGCCAACCTATATATCTATATGTTAAGTCCAAGCTTCCAAAGGAAGCTTGGTCCTATTATTGATTAACTCCCCTCAAGTTTTTTTAAAGCTTATTATAAAACCCCCTAAACTTTATATTAATTATCCAATATCTAAGTGAGTATAAATCTATATCACGTATGGGTCCCAAATGTGGTCCCAAATATTTTATGAAGTTGCTAATTAGCCTATTAATTATGAATCATATTCCTATTCGCTCTCACATGGGTACCCAAACTAGTACCATAAAGGGTCACAATTAACAATAAAATATTAAAAACACTTTAACAAATATTCATTTAATCATATAAATACAACTAAATGCAATTTATTTAATCTGGACCTCCCTTGGGTCCCACTTCATATCTATCAAACTGTGCTCTCTATCAAGCACTTATCACATCGGGGTGACTGAAACTCACCCAAATCATCACATGCAATTAATTATATTAATTAATGCATGAAAAAAATAAATATTACTACCTTTTTCCGGGTACGGGTATTACACAGGTTGACTCAAATATGGTAGATATATAGACAAACATTCTAAACCTAACGGCCATGGGCCGGTGGTTCAGGGGAACTGTTTGTGTTGGATCTCGTAGTCAAGGTAAAAGAGTCAGCGAGATGAGTTAGCTGCATTGTTTCATGCACGGTCACATGTGGTATTGATTTAATATTATTAAGTTGTCCTTTTATTTCTTTTTAAATGTGAATTCACTCATGTATTTCTAACATGTTGAATAATAAACATGTGAAACGGAATGGTAAGAAAGTATGTTTTATATTACAAGCATATGTTTTTGACACTCACTATCTTCTTGAAGCTGACGGTGTTGATGCGCCCTGGATATTTATATCTAGGCTTTTCAGGTTATGATCAAGATGGACAATACAATTATGCGAATTGAGAACAACATCTCATGGAGATAAACGATTTAATTTTGCTTGTAATTTTAAACTGAACTTGTAATAAGGATTGATGTAATAGATATTAATATTTTTGTAAGGCGGGTTGTGCCTTAAGATACTCACGTGATGTAATAAGTATTATCTTTGAAAAATTTTATAAGTCTTGATTGCTTTTATTCTGATATAAGTTATTATACTGTTTGATACGGAATCGATCCTTCAAATTGTCGCGACCTACGGGTCCATAAAGAAAATTAAATGATTTCCCTATTTATGTAACGTCGGGCGCGTGATAGATATATATATATATATATATAAAGGAAGGAATACTTGGAAGGCATTGTCAAAAATGGCCAAACGGCGTCGGCGTCGTCTTTTCTAGGAACCTTCAGCTTTGTTAAAGATTAGGCAAATCACAAGTGGTCTTAGTAATTTGGAGGAATTTTGATACTGTGGGGATGGAAACTGGATCTGATTTGGGAAGTTTGATTGAAAATGATGGTAGAAGTAAGATCTTCCTTGTGAGTTTCCCTTTCGACCTCTAAATCAACCTCCTATACCACCATGAGGATGTCTTCATCTTCTTCTTCCTCTCTCTCTCTCTCTTTTGGGTCTAATGTGTGTATAATGTATATACAATTACTAAACGTCTAAACCTAATGTGTGTGTATCACAGTGTATGCAAATATTTTGATAATATTTAATTGTAAGTACAAAACTTTTGACAAATTATGCTAAAAACCCCTAAGTCTATGTAACTCAGTTTATTTGTATGTATGTGTATATAATATATATATATATAAATCAAAATTAATTTGGAATAATTTCTGAATTTTCGGAATGGAATCTCGGAATTTTTCGTAACGGAATTTCGAAATTCTAAATATAGTTCCGATTCCGTTCCGAAATTTTCAGAATTTTCGAAATCGGAAATTTCAGAATTCAAAAATTATTTTTAGTATCCAAAATCGGAATTTTTCGGTTCAGAATCGAAATTTATGTTCCAAATTGCACCCTTACCCTTCACCATTATAATTAACAAAAATGGTGTCCCTACCTTTTTGACATTTTTCTCTAAATTATTTCATTCCAAAACAATCCCCTAAATTTTTTTCTTTTTTCTTCATACAAAATGGCATAAACTCAGCATCAGTTAAGTTGTCAATTTTGATACTCTCTCAAAATCTTAACTCCATTTGATCAAACCAATACCCTACCTAATTTTGATGCCCATGGTTACACATTGACATATCTTCTTTCCCAAGTTCTATTTTATAACGTTATTCAAACATTGCTAAAAAAAAAAAAACCATTATTCAAACATTAAACTTTATTAATCATTCCAAAATTCATCCTTACTTTGACCTTCTCCACATCAGATTTATTTGTATATCCCAAACAATAAATTGAAAAAATAGAATAGTAACAAAATATCTTCTTTTTTTTTTTTTTAATCTTCACAAAATATCTAACCCTCCAAAACAATCATTCTTTTGGGTTTGTTGAGTCCGCCCCAGTCCCAGAGCATATCAAGCTTCAACCGCACTTGAAATTCCTATTATTTGCACCAAATTATATTAGAATATATATATATATATATATAATGTATTATCTCTTACAAAAATAGATTATTTGATCAAATACTCATTCCGTAGTCGCTCAAACAATCAGGTGAAGTTTAGTTCATAGTCGCTGATTTTGGGTTTCAGAAAAATGATATTTTCAAGGATTGGGCGTTCCTTGTCTCGATCGTCTCGTGCAAGAGTAACATCTCTCTCTCTCTCTCTCTCTCTCTCTCTCTCTCTCTCTCTCTCGTTATGTAGATGTGTATATATATATATATATATGATTTTGTAGTTGTTGAACTTCTATGTGTTTTTGGTTGCAGAATGTGTTAACTGGGGGTAGTGGTGTAAGATCGCAGTTTTTAAAAGAAGAAAGCTTTCGAGCTGAGTTTGTAAATTCGTATCTCAATCAATTTGATGGAAAATTAGGGCTTTGGAGAGGTTATTTAGCTTCCATAGGAGCTACCAAAGAGTTCGTCTCGAAGAAGACCTTTTTATCTGATTTTAATTACGTTCTTGCAAACCCTAAAGTTCGTAGATTTTTCTCAACCGAAGCTCCAAAGAAGAAAAGTAAGGGTTCGTTACTTTTGCAATTCATTTAGCTTTTGAATTATGTTTTGAACTCTCCACCTTTGTAAATCTCTTTTTTTTTTTTTTTTTTCTCTCTTCACAGATTATGAAAACTTTCATCCAAAGAATAAGAAGGAAATCCCTAAAGGGAATGGGCAGAAATCTGAATCGAAAGGTGAGTTAGTCCCTTTAAAGAATCTAAAGTTTCAATTTTTATTTGCAGATTAGATTAGATTTCGTGTTTTTTCATTATATCCGAGTCATATTGCTTTTGATTCTCTTCATCAGGAATAGTTTTACATCTGTGAAATTTTCTCGAGAAGAGTCGGCTACTTAGAACAATTTTTTACATATGAGTGTAAACCCGCAAAATGGTGAATTGAGTTCACCAATTTTCCTTTATGCACAGGCAAGCATTATTTATCGCCAGAGAACTAGATAGTAACAGACATAGCTGAGAGCATACCTTCTATACTTGTTACCAGGGGTTTAACTCTCCAGTTTAAGTTCAATCATAAGTTCCAGAGTCCTTAATCCTAAATCCCATTTGGTCTAAAAATCTGATGCATTGTTGTTTATTGGTAGCATTGGATCAATAGGCGACCACTACGATCTATTTATATTCTAGACTAACAAATCGAACCCAAAAAAAAAAAATTGGATTTTTTTTTAATGACCTTCCTTAATATGTGCCAATGTAAGACTATTCACTTTTATATACATTCCTGAGAGTTTACTAATGGTCCTTAATATGTATTGATCTTTTCGTGTTGTTTCTTGTTATTGCATTCTTCAATCAATTGAACATAAGCTCTTTATCAGCTTATGCCTGTTTGAGTTGTGGAGCTGACCCCAAGAAGCCATGATTTGGGGGACATGGGCTCCCAATGTCAGACCACATGTTGACATATGTCAGCACACGATGACAAATATGGCTTATCATTGTATGATTTGTATCTAATTTCAAGCCCTAGCAGCATTTTGATATGTTGAATGTATAAAGCACTTAATACTTCTCTATAATTCTCAATCGACCCTGTCTTGCTTATTCAAGTAACCTCCCTGTTACTCATTAAGGTACACAGATACCCACTTTGTTTATATTGTTTTGGATTCCGTCTTCCCTTAAACTACATCGTCACAAATATGACAAGTATTGCAGCTGCTAAAAATCAGATGATCCTATGAAATAAGCCCTTACAAATAGTATTGTGTTACTGTTGCAACCCAACATACTGAGATCTTTACAGTTTGCCCATCCTGTTTTGCAGTCGTAACCGATCTTTCTAACTATAAACTGATGTTCTATGAAATTCTAGACATTTTCAAATAGAATAAAGGTAAAAACAAGCGGCATGTTAAATGTAGATATACTTGTGTATATGCATGGTCCAGGTTATGCACATATAATGACCGTTTCCCCTCACTTGTTATGCTGTCGTGTTGGACACTGCATGTCCTTGTGTACAGATCATATTCAAGAAGGCAATTCTGAGGGTTGAAGTGTCCAGAAGGGGCATCTAAAATTGTTTTCTGAGAAGCTATTTACGAAGCAAGGGTCTTCAAACCCTTCATTCCGAGGGATGAAGCCAGAAATTTTGTTAGTCAGTGCCAGACAAATTTTAAAGTTTTGAACCCCATGAAATTACAAGATCAATTTTAAAGTTTTGAAACCCATGAAATTACAAGATCAATTATAATAAATATGTTAAATGAAAATGAATTTGACTTGTAAAAGTTCCAAACCTTGCATAAGCTTGTAGTTGGCTATACTACTCAATCTTGATTGTGGAAAAGAATGCCAGAGGTGTTATGGTGATACTGATTCTGTAACGCAACTAATATTTTCTGAGTGCATGTAACTTTCCGTTGTATAAACTGTATCTCACATGTCCAATATTATCTTTTGCGATTTTCAGAAGATGCAAACACAGATGACCACGGCAATTTTCAAGAAACTTTCATGAAGCAGTTCCAAAATTATCTCACCCCCATATTGGTGATTGGGCTGTTTCTGTCATCTTTCTCTTTTGGTCCTAGGGAGCAGCAACAGGTAAGCATATTATTTTAGAAGGCTTGGTTATGTTTCTTATGCATATATACATAGTTCTTTTCCAAAGTGTTTTCTCTTTACACTCCCCCTCTCCGAGCATGCCACACTGTTGATCTTATGTTCTAGTTTGAATTGATTCATTTTCTTGGGAATGAGTTGCAATATCAACCTTTGTTCTAGGAACATGAAGAGATAGATAAAATAATGTATTTCATGGTTGCAAGTTATCACCTTTTCTCATCTTATCATTGTTGGCTTGCTGCATGTAATTTCCCATAATTAATTATCAACAATCACATAAGAAAAAGCACAAGCGACCCAAAACGGGTCCATAATTTGTTTTCTGGTATCTCAATATGGGGCATTTCATTTTTTTCATTTGACAATTTACATAGTTAATAAAGTATTCACTTCTTCTTTTTCTTTCTTTTTCTGCCTGTAAACAAAGCTTTATCATTATTTCGGCCTCACGTGCTTCAGAATCTGACCTTTTGCAGATTAGTTTCCAAGAATTCAAAAACAAACTTTTGGAACCAGGTTTGGTAGACCATATAGTTGTTTGTAATAAATCAGTTGCAAAAGTATATGTACGAAGCTCACCACGTCATCAGACAAGTGATGATATCATTGACGGATCAGTGGCCCAAGGACCACTTGATGGTACCCCTGCAAGAGGGAGGGCAGGCCATTACAAATGCTCTTTCAATATTGGGAGTGTTGAATCTTTCGAGGAGAAGCTGGAGGAAGCCCAGGAAGCACTAGGGATAGACCCTCATGATTATGTTCCTGTTACATATGTTTCTGAAATGGTCTGGTACCAAGAACTGATGAGATTTGCACCAACACTCTTGATTTTGGGATCGCTTTTATACATGGGAAGGAGAATGCAAGGTGGAATAGGCATTGGAGGCAGTGGTGGAAAGGGTGGCCGTGGAATTTTCAGTATAGGGAAAGCCCATGTTACAAAAGTGGATAAGAATACGAAAAACAAGGTTAGTGACCCGTCTTATTAAGAAATTTTGGCCCCTTATTTGTCCCTGTGAAAAATATTGAAGACATTTTTCTCTCACTTCTTTGTTTCAAAGAATATTACATTCCATGGACTAATTCTTAATAGGTTGAAGTACCCGTGTCGGACACTAGACACTCGGATGAGGATGAGGGATATGTGTCCAAACACTTCTAGTTGGATACACACCAAGAAACACATTAGCTATTTTTGTGATACTATGTTAAAGTCTCAACTATATTCCTTTTTCTACAAAGTTCTTCAAAATGGATGAAATGATCATGTTGAAGTCTTATTATTATTACGTAAAAGCATAATTTTCTCGTAGGAATATAAGAAACATAAATTTGTTGCATCTTCCCATGTCCTTACTTGAAAACGTACCCGCACCTGACACCGATACCCAAGTCCATATAACATAACAAATCATACCTTTTTTTCTCAGAATTTTGTAATTCATACAGGTTCATTTCAAAGATGTTGCTGGCTGTGATGAAGCAAAGCAGGAAATCATGGAGTTTGTGCACTTCCTTAAGAACCCCAAAAAATACGAGCAGTTGGGAGCGAAAATTCCAAAAGGTGCTCTTTTGGTAGGTCCTCCAGGGACAGGTAAAACTCTTCTGGCAAAAGCAACTGCAGGGGAATCTGGTGTGCCTTTCCTTTCCATATCTGGTTCAGACTTCATGGAGATGTTTGTTGGAGTTGGACCGTCCAGGGTGAGAAATTTATTCCAAGAAGCAAGGCAGTGTGCACCTAGTATAATATTCATTGATGAGATCGATGCAATTGGTCGAGCACGGGGACGTGGGGGCTTCTCTGGTTCCAATGATGAGCGCGAAAGTACTCTTAATCAGTTGCTTGTAGAAATGGATGGATTTGGAACCACTTCTGGTGTAGTTGTTCTTGCTGGAACTAATAGGCCTGATATTTTAGACAAAGCTCTGTTAAGGCCTGGTCGGTTCGATCGACAAATTTCCATTGACAAACCTGATATCAAAGGCCGTGATCAGATATTTCAGGTGTATTTGAAAAAGATCAAACTGGATAATGAACCAGCTTTTTACTCTCAGCGCCTTGCAGCCCTCACTCCTGGATTTGCTGGAGCAGATATTGCAAATGTTTGTAACGAAGCTGCTTTAATTGCTGCAAGGAGAGATGGGACACAGGTTATGATGGAACATTTTGAGGCGGCTATAGATAGAATCATCGGTGGTCTCGAGAAGAAGAACAAGGTAACTTCTTCATGAATGATATGTGTATTACCTCGTTCTGCTCTTTTTCCACTCCAATATGCTTTACTTTTCATCACTTTATTTTCTGTATCTCCCTTTTCCTCTTATACTTCCTTTTTCTTTCTTTTTTTCCCCCATATCTTTGAGAAACATATTTTCCCCTTCTTGTTGTCATAATGTTGGTATGGAGAACCTTGTGGATGGTGGGGAGCACTGGGTTTGCCAGCATGTGGAGTCATGGCATTGGGGGTTTTCACTCTTGTTAGGAGCTCAGTAGAGAGATGCTGGTGGTGCTAGAGGAGGAGATGCTCAAATGGAGTTCTTTTGCCAAGACTAGGAATCCAAAATCAGAGGGAGATCGTAGATAGCCTGTGAAGGGAAAGACTTCTGGATAATCCTTTTTGACTTGGAAGGACATGGTTGTCCTTGAAAGATAGAGCTTTTATGTGACATGGATACATCAAAAACTATCTGTCAATATCTCGGGGATATATCTGTGTGTATACATAATTTTTGTGTGTTTTGGCCAATGGGGGTGGAAGAGGGTAGGGGGTTTGAAATACTAGAAGTCATTTGTTCACCATAGCACCTCTCTGTCTCTGTTCCTCCCCTATTCCTTATTAGTCTTTAATGAAAAAAGATGGCCTTATTGGTTGGCATTTGGGTAAAGATTCCATGGTATGCTTGTCTAAATTATGGTTGGCAGAGAATACATGCAAACATTTGTGATCGATATTGGGAGCTTGCTCAACATGCCAATACGTACATATATTCGTATCATCATATATTCACGTATGTGGATAACAAAAGAAACATTTTATTTTTAGTTTCTGAAAATTGGGGCTACAAAATGTGCACTTCTATCACTTCTCGTAGGCCTTTGGTTTGCTTCTTCTCTTTTTAGTTTATCATAGAAACTTCATAATACTCTTGTTTTCTGAGCAGGTAATCAGCAAACTTGAACGCCGAACTGTGGCGTACCATGAATCAGGTCATGCTGTTACCGGGTGGTTTTTGGAACATGCTGAACCGTTATTGAAAGTGACCATTGTTCCTCGTGGTACAGCGGCGCTTGGCTTTGCTCAATATGTCCCTAATGAGAACCTTCTCATGACCAAGGATCAGCTTTTCGACATGACATGTATGACTTTAGGTGGTCGAGCAGCTGAACAGGTAACTATAGTTTTTCTCCACTCTCTCATTTCATTAGGATGGAGTGGTAACTGGTAAGAATGTAGTTTGATGGGTTGTGTCATGTGGAGCCTTATAGTACTGTACACTTGGTCACACTCACGGATCCTACTTGTCCAAGGGGTATTTTGGTAATTTTCAGACTTATAGTTTAATAGCCCTAATTTTATGTTATTCAAGGGCGGCTCTCTGGGTCCGACGTCCGTAACCTTGTCTTTCTTCCTTTTGAGCAAAGCGAAAATCTTAGAAGCTCTATGTACGTAGCCCTAGTTTTGAGGTGAACCAAAAAAAATCTGGTTTTCTTGTGTTCTTTTGTTTGCCTTTTGTCAACTCGACTCTTTTCTGACTTTCAGCCTCGCGAAAAATTTGTTTGAAGTTTGCTTTCTTATTTGTGAACACTTTTCACGATATCACCCACTCATCTAAGCAACCATTAGTTTCAGTCATTTACCTTGGAATCGGGGATTTCTTTTCTTTGTAGGTCTTGTTGGGAAAAATTTCAACGGGTGCCCAAAATGACTTGGAGAAAGTAACAAAGATGACATATGCCCAAGTCGCAGTCTATGGCTTTAGTGAGAAGGTGGGTCTCCTCTCTTTCCCACAAAGGGAAGATTCATTTGAGATGTCAAAGCCCTACAGTAGCAAGACTGGTGCAATTATTGACAGTGAGGTGCGGGAATGGGTAGCGAAGGCATACAAACACACGGTCGAACTGCTAGAAAAACACAAGGAGCAAGTGGCTCAGATTGCTGAGCTATTGCTAGAAAAGGAAGTCCTTCACCAAGAAGACTTGGTTCGGGTTCTGGGTGAGCGGCCATTCAAATCAAGTGAAATGACAAACTATGACAGGTTTAAGCTAGGGTTCCAAGATGAAGACGAGAAGAGTGGCGAGATCGTAGATGGTGGAACTGCTGCAAATGATGGATCAACCCCACTGGAACCCGAGGTGGTCCCCACTTAATAGCCACTAGCCAGGGACATGTATATACTTTTCTTCGTGAAATCACTTTTGGAGAAGGTAATCTTGTGTTAACCGTTTATTCCGGGGTTAGTCCTCTCATTAACATCTGATATCATTATACCATGGCTGGCTATTGTAATGTATCAGAAGTGTGGCCAATGTACTATTAATACTGAATTTCAACAAGGCCGTGGGGGACATCATAAGCTGCGTTGTTGAAGTGTTCGTCCGGTTGAGAATAATTTGAAGGAAATGAAGAAAAGAGCTATGCATATTGATTTACTTGGAACGTTTGAAGGCTTTGTTGATAAGATGTATATTGATTGTGACATAAGTTTAATTTGCTTGAATTTTAAAGGCATTAAGATTGCTTCTTTGGCCGAAAATTTTGAAGGATTTTGATTTTACGGCATTGTTTTTATTTTTTTTATTATTTTTTGTTTATTTATTATATAATATGTTACAGTTTGGTTTTCAACTCGGTAGAATGGTAGTGAAGGGGAGACAGTAGATATAGAGTTTTGAAATTTTCTTTTCTTTTCCCCTTTGTTGCAAAGGATTTGATACTAATTCATGTTAGTAGTAGCATTTTGAATAAACATTAGTTAAATAAGAGAATTTATTTGTATGTTTATGCATGCAATCTAGGGTATACAAGCATAAATGTAGGGCTTAGATGTCTTTGGGTAGGTTAATGAAACAAAGTTTATTGATTTAGCATGGTAAAGGAAAAGAGAAAGTTGTACATTTGATTTGTTTGTTAAATATTACTATTCAAGGAAGGCAAGTGAAGGTTTAGACTTTGTTTGATTTGCAGATTTAGAGAAGATACACCATATCCTTGTGTTTTCCTCCATCTCTAAGTAACTTTAATTAAATATTTAAAGTTTACAAAATTAATTGGAAGATAAAAGGATGTTAAAAGGATTCATAAACTCAAATCATCAAATACCTCAAGGAGTTTATGGTCCAGAAGAAAATAGCGAGAATAAAGAAAAAAGAGATCCATTTGATCCCTCTTATTCTCATGATATTTCCTCTGTTCATGTTTAATGGATTTTAGTCCAAATTCATTTTTAAGACAAGTTATAAGTAGAGATTTTATGTTGGAAAAAAACCTTGAGTTTCGACAAGAATATTTTAAAATATTTAATAAAACAGATCTAAATCTTATAAAGAAATTTTATTACCAAGATCTAGAACAAAAACAAACTATAATCTGGTTTGTTAACTGGTTTAATAAATGGTTTCCTACCCAAAAAGTGTTGAATACCATTAATTCAACCAGATGGAGATTACATGGGAACAAAAGTTTCATTGAAAGCTTGCATCCTCCTCTTTTACATAAGAACTTCAAGTCAAATGATATTATGATAGAGATCTTGGAGATAAAAGTTTAATTAAATATTCAAAGTTTGCAAAATTATTTGGAAGATAAAAGAATGAAAGGGAGTGATGCGAAACACAATTTTGAATTTTTTGTTTTTATTTCTTACAACATTTTTTTTCCTTTCTATTTTTATCATTATTTTCTTTCGATAACCAAACCAAGAATAAGTGTTCCCCCCCACCCAATTTTTACTGCCTTTGAGAAGATTTTAGTTACTAACTTCATTCTTTCAAGAGAGAAAATTCTCGTTTGTGATTTAACAAACTATACAGAAACTTCAACGCAAGGATGTAGTCAATTTTTCAGAAAATCATGTTCTGGATGATGATGACCATAGTTTTGTTAGAAACCAGTTCTAATCCCGTTAAAACTTGGTGGCTTGAATTTATTTGATTAGATTAGTCTGGGAAAAAAAAAAGTTAATTTCAATTAATTTTGGTTCTATAAAGGCGCTGCTTTTTCATGAATTTAGCAAGAGAAAGTTCAGAATAACACTTTCTTTGTATATGATTAATAAGAAGACAATGAGAAAAATAAGAAGGAAAATAAATTATAGTGAACCCGTACAATTAATTTGAATTTTTGAGCCACTCCCCTTCATATTTTTTTTATGGGTAAATTAGCCACAAACCCTTAATTAAAGTAAAGAAAGTTTAAAGGAGTCGTTTTTTTGGTACACTAGTCAAAAGTCCCTCTTACCTTTTTCATTGTTCAAGCCCAAGCATGGTCACGCGCATGGCCATGCACAACCCCAAACATTTCAGCCACTCACACATGTGAGTGGTTGTACTGTAACAATCCTCATTTTAAAAAATATTTCAAAACTTTAACCCACTATAACTTTTGATCTATAACTCTATTTTTTACAAATTTTATACTGTTAGAATCGTGTTGACGAGAACTACAAAACTAGTACCATTGTTGATATGTTTTGAGCAAATTTTTTTTTTTTTTTAATTTGAAGAAATTTTGGAAAAAAACAGAGTTTTGTGAAATTTTACAAAAAAAGTTTTGTGAAATTTGTAGAAATTTTGAAAAAAAAAATGTTTTGAATTGTCACTTTTGGTATTTAGTGAAAACTAGTACCATTGTTGATATGTTTTGAGCAAAAAAATCAAAATCAAAATCTTACATGTCTTGTGTAACTGAAAATTTCACAAAATTTTCACAAAACTACTTTTGTGAAATTTCACAAAACTCTATTTTTTTCAAAATTTCTTCAAATTGAAAAATTTTTTTTTGCTCAAAACATATCAACAATGGTACTAGTTTTGTAGCTCTCGTCACACGATTCCAGCGGTATAAAATTTGTAAAAAATGGAGTTGTAGATCAAAAGTTATGGAGGTTTAAAGTTTTGAAACATTTTTTGAAAATAAGGAATGCTACAGTACAGCCACTCACACGGTGTGAGTGGCTGGAATGTTTGGGACTCTCTTAGCCATGCGCGTGGGTATGCTTGGGTCTTCATTTCCAAAATTGATGAGAGGGACTTTTGACTAAAGCATAGAAAAAGCGGCTCCCTCAAACTTTTTCTTGTTTTAATTAAGGATTTGGGGCTAATTTACCGTTTTTTTTAATGTAATTTAAAAAAAAAAAAAAAAAAGAAAATTTGTTTTTCTTTTCTTTTCGTCCCCTTTCCTTTTCCTTTTCCTTTTCCTTTTCACGCATTCTCTAAATTCGAAATAAGACCCTGTCAAACACTTACGGCCCGTTTGGTTTATGGATTCTTAGGGTCAATTTTGATTCCACCATAAGATTACTAGTAATCTTAAAATTTATCATTGTTTAGTTCATGGATTATTCATTGAAATATGGGTCCTATTGGATTTAGAATCCACCCAAAGGTAAAAAATAGGATAGATTCTAAATCCTAGCTTGGAGGTGGTATTCTCAAAGATTACTGGAGTTTTGGTTTTAAAATTTTATGTCACCTAAATTAACCCTTATATTTGTGGAATGTATAATTTAACATCATTCATATTATGGATAGCCTTCAAAGATGGCTTAAATATTTAACATTTTTTCTATTTCATTTTCCTTGACCCAACCAAACACTAGATTCTAAATCCATTCAGGATTCTGCTCGTGAATCAAACACTTTACAGGAATTCAGATTCCTAGAAAGGCTTAGTTTGGCCCCCCTTTTGATGCTTCTCCTTTTTTAAAGCATGATTTCATGTTAATTCATTTGATAACTAGTTTATGAGCTTTGCAAAAATTGAACTTAGAGTTTTTTTTGGGGGAGCTTTTAAAAGCTCTAGAACGGAGCTTTTAAAAGCTCAAGGTTGCTTTTTGGTTTCATGATTTTTAAAGAGTAGTGTGTCACTTGTATAAAATTATCAAACAACTTAGTAATAAATTTCATAAGCTCCTTTTAAAAAGCCACGTGGGGGCCAAATTAAGCCTAAATTGACTACTAGTATTGCGATTTTTGGTAATCAGAATCCACCTAAAATAATCCATAAACCAAATGGGCCGTTAGTGAGAAAGGAAAAGAAAATACCAAAAAAAATGTAGTTTTCTTTTGCTTTTTTATTTTCTCTCTCTTAACTGTCCAAATCAAACAAATAATGATGCCTAAAGGTCCTTAATTAGGAATCTTTCAAGAATAGTTCAACAATTCTTTATCAGATGTTAGTTAAGGCATGTTTTCTCAAGTCTTATACACTTAATTGACCATCAGGAACAAAACCATTTTCTATCAATAGAAAATCCCCAACTTTTCTTTACCATCTCCGTCCGATTAATATATATTTTTTAAGTTCTTTCTATTTTCCTTTTCTTTTTCGTTTGATTATAAAAGGTGGTCAATATTCAATTTGAACGGCAAGAAAAGTAAGAGAAAGTTGTGAACATATATGGAGTATATAGGAAGGCATTTCTTGTTATAGTAAATTAGTAAAGGGGCTAGATTGACTAGGCGATCAATATTTACTTTAACGGTCAACAATTTAAATAATAAATCATAAGGGTCCTATATGAAGAAAAATTAAGTATTTAATTTTTCAGTAAAATTTTTGGGAAGAATAAAAACACATAATTTACCAAGTAACTGTAATTTTGCTATATTTGTGCCCCCAACACAAGTAAGAGTTATGCCAATCAAGTTAGTGCAACACCTGAAATAAGTATTTATAGCCATCTGCATCGGAAAAAGAAAGCATTTATAGCCATAAATTTATAATAAAATGAAATAAAAAACTTACGAATTAAAAATAAGGAAACACCTAAAATAATATTTATAGTCATAAACTGATTAAAAAAAAGAAAAAAAAAACTTAAGAAAGAAATTTTAATTTTTTATTAATCTTATATATTGGTAAGAAAATATTTATCTGAACTAAAAGCAAAATATTAGCACCCCACTTGACCTCTACTTCCTACGAAATAATACTACTAATTAACTACGATGATGCCTAAAATAAAATTAAAATAAGGAAAATTAATTAGGAGTTTCTCATTTAGAGCAATTTTGATCAACAATCCAACCTGTCTCTTTTTAGCAAAATAAGGACACAAAGATTTAAAAACAATTGTGATAAGTCCATTTTTAAATCTTTAAGAAACATAATGACAAAATATCCTCCCTCGTGAAATAGGGGTTGTACCCCAATTCCCCTTCTCCCTCTTTCGTCTCTTCTGTCTCTCTAACACATCAACCGCCTCCATCTCCTCCAACCTCTCCAACCACCATAGCTGACACATTTTCTCCGATTCTCCACCGTCTGCGACCTCCATTCCGATAGCAACAGCCACCTTCTCTCTCTCTCTCTCCTTTTGATTTCGCTGTCAATGCCATATGCCATCGTCGTCTCCGTCATCGGTAGAGAGACCAGCCGTCGCCAACATTCATTGTTTTAATTTTGAAGCTCACGAGATCATTACACCTCCAAGAGACAAACAGTTCTGTGTTGACAAGTTTTGGTCAAAGATTTCCTCTCCTTTTGTTTTTTTTTTTTGTTTGTTTGTTTGTTTTTTTTTGTTTTGTTTTTTTTTTTTTGATGAACATATCTTTCTCTTTGGTTCCATGCTTATTGTGGATCCTCTAGAGTAATGTCACTGTCTTTGCGACAGTGACATGTTACTATCCTTGAATTTTTTTTTATTTGATGAATGTTACTGTCTTTACCTTTGGCAATATTATAAAGATAGTAATATCTTTAAATTGACCATAATTTTGTAATTTTTTGGGACAATGAGATGTTACTGTCCTTGCAAAAACGTTTTTCATTTGATCATATGTTACTGTCTTAAAGACAGTAATATCTATAAATTTGCCATAATTTTGTGATTATTTGGTCAATTTGAAGCATGTCATTGTCTTCATAATTTCGCAATTTTTTGGGACAGTGACATGTTAACTGTCCTTGCAAAAACTTTTTTATTTAATGATATATTACTCTCTTTAGCTTGTAAATTACGGCAGTAATATTGTGTGATTATTTGGTAAATTTGAAGCATGTCAATGTCTTTACTTGGGCAACACTACAAAGTCTGTCATTGTCTTTATTCGAAATTTTGTTTTGAAGAGATTGATGGTCAATTTACATCTTGTTTTGTAGATTTTATTTTCTAGATCGCAAATATATAAATTCTATTGAAAATTGATTTATAGTTTGAAAGTTATAACATTTTACAGATAGAAAAACTTAAAAAAAAAAAAAAGAAAGACTGTTTTGAAAAGTTGCTGAAAGTAAGGGGAGAGACACGTTAATAGCATTTTAGGGTCATTTTGGTCCAAAAAAAAACTCAAAAACTTTTAGCATGAAAAACAAGGCATGTAGACCTATTGTATATTTTGGTCCATATTAGATATCTATTGCCACTCGCCCCATAAAAATAATCACCACAATAACCACAAACCATATTCCACGTTCACTTTGTAAACTATCTTTTGGTAAGATCTTTATTAAGATCTTTAAAAAACCCCCAAAAAATATAAAAGAAATAATACATGTAATCGTTAGGGACAGATTCAGGAATCTAGTTTAGGGGGCGAAATGATACAAGGGTCCCTCGAATATTTTTTATTTATTTATTTTGACGTTTACTTACATATTTTTGATAATAAGATAATTATATAAGGAGAGAAAAATACAAACTATTTAAATTAACAAAATATAAAGTAATTTTGTAAACTAAATTTAGAATTTATATTTATAAATACTAATATAATTAAGTGTTTTTTCCTAAATCTAGGAGGACGGCCGACGAGAAACACAACCCCCGTTAATCCATCAATCCAGGGGGACGGTAGGAGAAGCCCCCCTATATCACCTTGTTGTTTTTTTATTTTATTTTATTTTTTTTTGCTGATCAAAGAACTTTAAAGTAGATCACCTTGTGAATCGTTGTGAAAGAAAATAATTCTTCTAGTATAATAATGAAGTCAATTCAAATATTTAAAGGTAATAAACATTGAAACATTTAACACTTACCTACCCGGCCACCCCAAATAAATGCAAAGAAATACTTACATGTGAATCACAATGAAAAAATAATATATTTTTTTCACTTTAAAATTATTCATTTTTATTCATTTTCTTTTTTTATTGGCTAATATAATTACATTTAAAATTAAATGAGAATTAATTAATAGTATAAAGTATTGAGCCCACTATTTTAGTCTTTCCAAAATTTATATTATGGGCTGTTTGACAACAACTCCCATTTTTGCAATTCAATTACAAAGAATTTGATTTAATTTTTGACCAATTCTATGTTTTTTTTTTGGGTAATAGATACATAATTGTTAGAGATTGAATCACAAAAGAAGTTGATTTACTAAACATTTTCATTTTATTTTTGAAATTTCATAATCATTAATGAGCTAAAAGCACATATCATGTCAAATGAGGTCGAGATAGAGAGAGAGGAAGGCAATCTTTTGTGACATTCATTTAGATAGGAGAGGTAAGAAATATGTGTTCTACCAGAAATTATTGTACGGTCTTTGACCATATGCCATGTTGAGATCCCGACAATTAGAGGGTTGCCGTGTGGACAATGGTCTAAATTTTGGAAGATAACAAAAAGGGTAAATTACAGTAACACCCTCTAAGACCATTTTTTACTAATATTCTTTGAACTTTAAAATTGAACAGACTAACCCTTAAACTATTCAAAAATAAACAAACTCACCCCTGAAGAAGGGGTTTCAGTGTCAACAAATGATAGTTTAAGGTGTGAGTTTGTTCAATTATAAACTTTAGAAGGTGTTGGTGGAAAATGGTCATAGTCCAGGGGGTGTTATTGTAATTTATCCAAAATAAATTTGTACTTGATCACATGGCATCATCCTATTGGTTGGAATCACAATGTGGCTATAGACCCGGGCCATAGAATAATTTCTCATGGGGAGTTGCTATTCACACTCCAAAATTAAAATAATGCGCTCACTTTATGGTATTACTGACACGCCATGCAGTCTCATGTAACACCATGCAATCAATGTATTTTATGGAGTCCATTGGTTCATCAATGAAGTGCGAATATCAATTCCCTTTCTCGTGATGTAAACATCTATTTTGTAACCACATCTCTTGTAGCCGAGTTGTAAGCTTCTTAGGTGTACTGTCCAAAATGTTTAGTGTTCAAATCCTAAAGAGCGTGACCAATTCACCCAATGACTCCGAAATATTGGTGAATTTAGTCGAGATGTGAGCAAACTAACTCGAATATTCCGGATTAACACCCCAAAAAAAAAAAAAAACCATTTTGTGGGGTCACCTAGCCGACGAGATTTTCTTGAAGGCAATTTGTGAAAATGAAATGGTAAAAGGATATGAGCGCATGTGATGACCACATTTAACTAGACGTGAGTCTGAGAATACGCGGAAGAAAGAATGCTACGTGTCAATATTCTATACGTCCTTATAAAAAATCAACAAAAAGATTTGTGGTTCAACTTCTAGACTTGCCACCCAATGCGAACCAAAACGTGCACTTTTTTCTTGTGGTAAATTACACTTTACTCCTTACAATTTTAATTTAGGTTCATTATACTCCATTCGTTAAATTTTCATACAATTTTCAACGGATTTAAATTCAATATGCGAGTGTAAGATATTTTCATGATCGAAATACATTAAATTTAAATCAATAATAATACACACACAAAATTTTACACACTTTTTAACACTACATAATCTTGGTGATTGATTTCAGTGGACTCTGTGTGCTTTCACATGAGACCCATGTAACCATGTAAGATTTACATGGGATCCACAAAAATCAATGACCAGGACTATGTGGTATGAAAAAATGTGTATAGCATTACTCTATCTAAATTAAGGGTAATTTTTTGGTGACAACTTTAATACAACTTTCATACAACTTCCTAAAAGATGTGTCTATCTCTCTCCTGTGTCATTGTGGGGTCTAGTGACAACACAGGAAAGAGATAGACACATATTTTTAAGAGTTTGTATGAAAGTTGTATGAAAGTTGTCACCAAAGAATTACTCCTAAATTAAAATGGAAAATGTCAAATTTGAAATAACGTGGACCAAAGTGACATTCACCCAAACTACAGGTGTGTAAAGTGTAATTTACTATTTTTCTTGCTTTCTCTATTTAAACCCGCTCACGCACCCTTCAACGATCCTCTGCTTTCTGACATCTCTCTCTCTCTCTCTCTCTCTCTCTCTCTCTCTCTCTCTTATCTTCCCTCAAGAATTGGCCTTTTGGATCTGGTTAACTGGTAATGATCTGTTCTACTATTTGTTAGTTGAATTGCATACAGAGAGATCATAGAACTATTGTGGTTTAATTAATAGCAATGTCGTCGGTTGAGTAATTGTAATGTTGGTTCAATACTGTTGGCTTTTATTGAATTTTTGATACATACTATACATTTTGGTATATGGGTTTGAACGTTTCAGTGTTTAATGCTTCAATTTTTGTGATTTTAGTGTTGAATATTAGAATATAAGGAGTATATATATATATATATATATATTAAAGGGCTTCAAAAGTGACTTCTTAATTCATACAACAATACAGACACTCACATGTATGTTCCAGATTCATTCATAAGTTTCTAGGGTTCTCTTGCTTTTTCAGTGCCTAAATTCATTCACCTATTTAGGTTGAAGGTCTTTTGATTATTTATTGGTTTCTGTGAAATCCCAAGTGTCAAATTGAGATTCCAGAGATCTTTATACACTAGTTTATACTTTATAGTATTTTATACTTTATAGTATAGTACTCCAATTAATTATTGGTTACTCTTCCTTTAATGAGCCTTTTTATTTATTTTTATTTTTTGAATCCTTGTTTTTCCCTGCATTTATCAGTCATTAATATTTAATTTTTTCTGGGCACCTATGGGTGTTGTTCACAGTGCCAGTTTCTTCATTCTTGTGCCTTTCTTCGTTTCCATGAGATATATGATAAGATTTGGTCAACAAATGGTAAATATTCAATAGTGCTGTCATTGTTTCATGGCTCCATTACCTTCCGTGACATTTATAATAAGATTTGGTCAACGGATGGTAAATATTCAATAGTGCTGTCATTGTTTCATGGGCTCTATTAACTTCCTAGTTTTTTTTTTCCCGGGGTGAGTTCTTTTTGTATCAAAAAGATGCATTGAAGTTATTTATTAACTTTAAATTTTAGTTCATGATTTGGAGTTGCGGTCTTCCTTTTTTTATCCCATTCTTGCGTACTTTAAGCGTTTGAGTTGAGTACATTCAAATCTTGTCCCCCAATATAAAGTTTTTGTGAATCCACTAAGAAAATAATTTGAGAAACTTTTGTGAGTTCATGCTTATATTTTATACTCATTCCCTTTTGTCGGTTTTTTTTTTTCTTCCCCTTATAGATATTAAAGGTTCCTGTATCAAAATGGAGTACGAAAACCAGTACCAGGAGGTTTCAGAGCCGAAATATGAATGCCTGCTCTTTGGTAAGCCTTTCTGCTACTATCAATATTTTGTGAATTAAGGACTACAATTGAGGAATCGAAGTAATGACGAATATTTGAATGTCAGATGTAGATGATACCCTTTATCCCTTGAGCTCGGGTATATCGGCACAAGTCACCGCGAATATTACTGGTAATGCATAACTGATTGGTACTTCCTGATTTTTATGACAATTGTTCCTTTTAAATTCTTGGCATTCATTGACTCCTCTGTTGATCCAAATTTTTAGAATATATGATCCAAAAGCTTGGTATAGAGGAAAGCAAAGTCCCTGAATTGTGTCATCAGTTATACGTCGATTACGGGACAACAATGGCTGGTCTGAGGGTATGCTTTTAAGTTATTTTCTGGATAAATTTTTGTCACAAGGGCCTGTTTGGGAATGCTTAAATATGATTCGATTCAGTCCCAGTCTCACCTTATATCCATATTTGAGTAATGCTATTAACACTTTTACAACAAAATTCACAAACGATCTCTCTCTTGGGTGGCACTGCGGAGTCCACTGAAAATAAAGTGCCAACAGGAGAGAGAGAGAGAGAGAGAGAGAGAGAGAGAGAGAGAGAGAGAGAGAGAGAGAGAGAGAGAGCATTTTGTTTGTGAAAGTGTTAGTGACCATATTACTCTCCAGATTTTATGCGAACCAATGTTATATTGGTTTAGTTTTAAGACAAATATTAGACTGGGCACAGACTCCTGTGCAAGGAATGGACATTCATCAAACAATTGATTCTATAGATCCAATTCACTTATAAACTGCAAACCGGTTCTTTGCCTACCCAAACAACCCTAATTAGCAAAACAAGATCATACTAAAATTATGTCCATTTTTTGTTCTTTCTTCTATCCAGGCCATTGGCTATAGCTTTGATTATGATGACTACCATAGGTACTAGATTTCCTTCTCTTTTTTCCTGTATGTATAGTTTGTATCTTGTATTGCCCTGTTTCTGATATCACATTTTTTTCTTTTTCTTTTTATTTTTCCTTTTTTTTTATTTGTCTTTTGCAGTTTTGTTCATGGTAGATTGCCCTATGAGATTCTAAAACCCGACCCTGTTTTGAGGAATCTTTTACATGGCCTGCCTATTAGGAAAGTGGTAAGTTTTCTTCCCTCAATTGATAGCCCATTTGGATCAGCTTATTTGGGATTATTGAGAGATTTGACCATTTGGCAAAATTTTTTTGACAAACTTATATAAATCTGTTCAGCTCTAAAGCTGAAAAACAGCTTAAAAAATTTGCTGCTTTTCGAAAAATCAGCAAAATACCACGTGGGCTCTGAAAGACATCCAAATGGTAAACTTCTATGAAGCTTTCTTAGAGGGGGTTTGGAAACCTTTGAGAATGGACTTCTGGAAGAAGTCCATTTATAGAAGTGAAATCCGTTCGGTGAAGTTTGGGAATAGACTTCTTAACAAGAAGTGCATCTCCAGAGTGCCCCTCAAAAATCCTAACTTCTCAAAACTGTGATTTTTGCACTTCCTCGTAAGTTAGGAGCTTTGTATACACAATTACACTTTTATTCCTTGTTTTATAATTAATGCCATCTTATCCAAATCTCATACTTGAATTTCATAACCTAGCCGAATCCCTATTATTTGGTGAGGTTAAGGGTAATATTGGTAAGTAGATATATTTTATATGTTGCCACCAAATGTAATTGCACATTTAGATGCACTTTTTATTTAAAGAACACTCATTTACCAAACAAAACTCTTCTTTAAAAAATCCATTTTGAAAAGTCCATCTTAGAAAGTCCATTCCAGGGATGGACTTCTGTATGAGAAGTTACGCCAAACACCACCTTAATATCCAACGTTGTCGTACACACAGATCTTCTCAAATGCAGATGAAGCCCATGTGGGTAAAATTCTTCGCAAGCTTGGATTAGAGGACTGCTTTGAGGGTGTTATTTGTTTCGAGACACTGAATCCCACCAGCAAAAGCAATAGTTTTGATGATCACAACGAAGTTGAGTCCAGAGGGTTGAGCCCAAGTACCACTGCCAGTACTGAAACTTTCGACATTGTAGACCATTCTTATGAACCCGATGGAGTTTCTGTGCTTCCTAAGACTACGGTTGTTTGCAAACCATTTGAAGATGCATTTGAAAAAGCTTTCAAGATAGCCAAAATCAACCCCCAGAAAACAGTAAGTTAAACATGCTTTTTTTTCATGGACAATTGCTAGATTTGAAGATCGTTCCAAGCTTCTTGTTAGATAGTAACATTTGTATATGATTCATCAAATTAGGTCTTGTTTACATTATCAACCTATATGTACTACAATCATCATATTTCATGGGATTCTCTCTGTGTTGTCTTTTAACAAAGTAACCTTTTGTTTTGTTTGATTTTTTTTATTCAGCTGTTCTTTGATGATAGCATCCGTAATATACAGACTGGGAAGCAGATCGGCCTCCACACCGTGATGGTACGTTAATAATATAGTCCACGGAAGAACAAAAAAAAATTAGTTGCGGGAAATTATTGTATAAACTGAGTGTGTATGTGTGTTTTCGTACTTTAATGAAATGCATTGCTCTAATTATAGTCACCATTCTTATGTGAATAAGGTGGGTTCTTCCCACCGAACAAAAGGTGTGGACTTTGCGTTGGAGAGCATTCACAACATCAGGGAGGCATTGCCGGAGCTCTGGGAAGCTGTTGAGAAGTCAGAAAGTATCCGGTACTCAGAGAAGGCTGCGATTGAGACATATGTGAGAGCTTAGGGTTATAATTCTTGAGCTCAAAAACAAATACTAATGTTTAACGGATGTGGTTCGATCCGTTATTTTAATAATATGTCATGCAATGATACTTTTAATTCAACTATCTTTTCTTTCTCTACGTTAAATGTGTGGAAGTGGATTCAGTCAGATTTGTGGATCCTTTTTTTGGAGGGTTTTGATGTTCATGTGGTATAATGGAGTTTAATTCAAGCCATCTATTTGGATCTCTTGTGGACATTGAGTGGAACCATTGCACACTTGAGTTGCAAAATGAGAGGAATCACGAAGGCTCTGTTTGGATTGAGAGAAATGGAGAGAGAAGACGAGGAAACTCATTAAAAGTAAAGAAGAGAACAAAAATTATTTCTTGTTTGGTTAGCTTTCATAACAGAAGAAAATAAAAATTTCAGGATCATGCTTACTCTTTACCCTCTAAATAATCATCATATCATACTTCATAAGTGTGACATACAGGTTTAGAATGTTTTACTTCCAGTGTTCACTTCTCTCCGGATATCTCAAAATTTGGGGGAAATAAAAATGGGCTTTTCTCCCTCTTATTTCTCTCCACATCTCTCCATCAACCTCCTATCCCCTCCCCAACTTAACTAGCCAAACAAGAGAAGTGGGAAGAAAGTGGTTTCATTTCTCTTCTCTTGTCTTCTCTCACCAATCTCAATTCAAACATGGCGTAAATCTATTTTCAGAGTCAAAGAACAAATATATATATACAGAACCCTTCTTATGAGGACTCCCTCACTTTGTTAAAGTGAGGACTTCTATTTATAGCCTTTGGATCTAGTTTTCAGTCTGTGAAATTACTTCAGTACCCTTAATGAAAACTGGATCCAAAGGCTATAAACAGAAGTCCTCACTTTAACAAAGTGAGGGAGTCCTCATAAGAAGGGTTCCGTATATATATATATATATATACAGAGCCCTTCTTATGAGGGATCTCTCATTTTATTAAAATGAGGGCTTCTAATCCTGGCCGTTGGAGATCATTTAATCAATGCAGTAAAAGTGAAATTTACTGTGCAGTAAATGATCTCCAACGGCCAGGATTAGAAGTCCTCATTTTAATAAAATGAGGGATCCCTCATAAGAAGCTTTCTCTATATATATATATATCCTTGCACATAAACTTTTCTTTTTCTTTTTTCTTTTATGGATACCCTTGTGTTCATAAATTACTATTAACACACCCATGCCAATGAGGGTATGGCTTGAGCTACATGTTAAAAATAACCGTCGGATCCTTATGATATGAATTCAAATATGAATACTCGTGTAAATGCTAGGGCGTTCCCTTTAAGCGACGCGTTGCGCCTGCCTTCGGGTGTTTCGAAAAATGTGCAAGGGGCGCCGCATCGACGCCCGGGTGCGGTGTTAAATAAGTAAGGGTTCCCGCGGGTAAAGAAGCTAGTCCAGAACTATAGCCTTAGGTTAGCAACTTGGAATATAGGAACCTTAACAGGTAAAGCTATGGAACTAGTAGACACTATGATTAGAAGGAAGGTTAATGTAGTATGTTTACAAGAAACAAAGTGGGTTGGAGAGAAAGCTAAGGAGGTAGAAAAGACCGGGTATAAGATATTCTATACAGGGAAAGATAGGCATAGAAATGGTGTCGGAATCGTGGTTGACAAGAACCTCAAGGATAAAGTTGTGACAGTCACGAGGAAAGGAGACAGAATATTGCTTATCAAACTGGTAGTTGGAGTGGATATAATTAATGTGATTAGTGCATACGCGCCCCAAGTAGGATTGGATGATCACACTAAAAGACAATTCTGGGATGAGTTGGACGCCTTAATGTAAGAAATACCGGGAGGAGAGAAGATAATTGTAGGTGGAGATTTTAATGGCCATGTAGGCAAAGATAGAATTGGATATGAGAGGGTGCATGGGGGGTATGGTTTTGGAGATCAGAATGAGGCAGGGGTGAGTATTTTATATTTCGCAGTAGCATATGATCTTGTAGTAGCAAACACCTTTTTCAAAAAGAGGGAAGAACACTTGATAACTTTTAAGAGTGGATCTAATAGAAGCCAGATCGATTTGTTCCTTGTGAGAAAGGTAGACCGCTTAGCATGTAAAGACTGTAAAGTCATCCCAGGAGAGAGTTTAACATCTCAACATAGACTTACTATTTTAGATATCCATATAAAAGGACAATGTCGTACTAGAAAAGACGAGAGAATGTATACAGAAGCACCTTGGAATTTGAAAGATGGAAGCAATACTATGTGGGATAGAATGGCAGGGTGCATCACGAGAATATCGAAGGAGGTCCTCGGAGAGTCGAAGGGAAGAGGGTTAGCTTCTAAAGATACTTGGTGGTGGAATGAAGAGGTACAAGCTGCAGTAAAAACCAAAAAGGATTGCTTTAAGAAGTGACAAAATGATAGAAGTGAGGAACACTTCAAAAGCTATAAATGTGCAAATAAGGAGGTTAAAAGGACAGTTAGAGTTGCTAAAATGGAAGCCTATAACGCCTTCTGCACCAAACTAGACACTAGAGAAGGAGAAAAATGTATTTATAAGCTTGCTAAGTCGAGAGAAAGAAAAACAAGAGACATTAATCAGGTTAAGTGTATAAAAAGCGATGACTCTAGGGTATTAGTGAACGACGAAGAGATTAAGGAAAGGTGGAAGAGCTATTTTGAGAAGTTGCTGAATGAAAAACAGATGGATAACACAATGGAAGAAGAAACTGGAAGTTACGATGAAACTAGAGAATACAGATTCTATCGGAGAATAAGGAAGTTTGAGGTGGAATTTGCTTTGAAGAAGATGAAACCCAACAAGGCCTTAGGACCAGATGGGATCCCCATTGAGGTTTGGAAATGCTTGGGAGATGTGGGGGTATCTTGGCTTACAAAAATTTTTAATAGGATTTTAATGACTAGAAAAATGCCTGATGAGTGGAGGAAGAGCATCCTAGTGCCTATATATAAGAGTAAAGGAGATGTACAACAATGCAACAACTATAGAGGTATTAAGTTGATGAGGCATACTATGAAGCTATGGGAGAGAGTGATGGAGCATCGCTTAAGAGGCGCAACATCAGTGTCAGAAAATCAGTTTGGATTTATGCCTGGGAGATCAACTTTGGAAGCAATTTATTTACTTAGAAGACTAAAGGAAAAGTATAGAGAGAAGAAAAAAGATCTACATATGGTTTTTATTGATTTAGAGAAAGCTTATGATAGAGTGCCTAGAGATTTAATTTGGTGGGTGCTAGAGAAGAAAGGAGTGACCAAGGGTTATATTGACGTGGTGAAGGATATGTATGATGAAGCGGTTACTTCAATTAGATCACCAGCCGGAGAAACCAGCGAATTCCCAATTACTGTAGGCCTGCACCAAGGGTCGGCCTTGAGCCCTTATTTGTTCGCCCGAATTATGGATGAATTGACTAGACACATTCAAGATGAGGTCCCATGGTGTATGTTGTTCGCAGATGATATTGTCTTGGTTGATGAGACTAAAAGGGGACTCAACACTAAATTAGAAGCTTGGAGAGAAGCACTGGAGACTAAGGGGCTAAAGATAAGTAGGACGAAAACAGAATACATGGAATGTACTTTTAGCAACAGTGGAAGTAGAGACAACGAAGCAGTGAAGATCGAAGATCAAGAGATCCCAAAGAGGGAACACTTTCGCTATCTAGGTTCAATGATAAGTAGAGACGGAGAGATTGGTGATGACGTGACCCATAGAATTAAAGTGGGCTGGCTTAAGTGGAGGAGTGCTTCTGGAGTATTATATGATCGGAGAATACCAGCAAAATTGAAAGGAAAATTTTATAGGACAACTATGCTCTACGGGACAGAGTGTTGGGCAACTAAGAAACAACACATTAGCAAAGTGAGTGTAGCGGAGATGAGGATGCTAAGATGGATGTGTGGTAAGACTAGGAAAGATAGAATTAGAAATGAGTACATCCGAGAGACTTTAGGAGTGACACATATTGAGGATAAGTTGAGGGAGAATAGACTTAGATGGTTCGGCCATGTGCAACGAAGACCTGTAGATGCACCTATGCGAAAGAGTGATAAGATCGTAGTGCCTGGAATGGTTAGGGGGAGAGGCAGACCTAGACTGACTTGGGAATATGTGGTGCAACAAGATACGAATATATATAATTTAAATGAGCATATAGCTCTTGATCGTGCAGAATGGAGAAAAAGGATTCATACAGCCGACCCCAATTGATTGGGACACAAGGCTTGGTTTGGTTTGGTTTGGTTATAAAAGAAGCCTAAGTTAACAAGATTGATTGAAACAACAGCACCTCCCTGTTTTGCCAATATAGCTAATAAGATAAAGAGCCCCCCCCCATTTTTTTTTTAATATGTTAGTCCAAATATCTTGCTATTTGGATGCTTCAGAAGGTTATGCAGATTCATTTTAAGAATCAAGATATTCGTTTCTGCATATATACATATATATATATATATATATCTGTTTGAGTGTGTGTGTGTGTGTGTGTGTATAGATTCCTATCTTCTCTAAAACTGGTTTCTAATTAACTGCAGTGCTTCCTGGAACCCATCATTTTATTTTTCAATAAATATCCCAATTTCAAGTTTGATAAATACATTAGAAATTATGCTCGTCCTTCTTGGCTACACAACCATCATCACCCCTTTTCTATCCCAAAAGGAATGTGAGACTGGTTAATAATAATAATAATCCAAAATCAACCTTTCAGTGAATACTTCTTCCCAGTGAATGCTCGGAACTTCGGTTCTTCTACCTTCTGAGGTGGTTCTTGATTGCTGTCCTTTCGAGTAGTAGTAGCCTACAAATGCAAAAGAATATCCAGCCATTAGTTAAATCTCAATTCTCAAGTCCTAATGATTTATTAACTAATGTTTCATACTCCAAGAAATTCGACAAAAATCCACGTTGGACGTACTTTTGGTGGTGTTACATTTGGAACTTGGTCCCCATTTGAGCCAAAAACAAGCTTCCCAGGACGCTTACTTAATGTGGGACCATGAGTCCCATTGGTAGCCTCCGCTTGGTGCGGTCTGATAATGGGAGAGCAATCCAGTCCATCCGATTGTATTAGAGGCTTCCCATCCAACCGGTTTGCTGAGCCTGTGAATGGGCTGAACTTCGGTATTTCTTTGGCCGGCTCTTCAAGAATTCAAAGATTCGTAAAACACGCATTCATTTGTTAGAAAGAATCAAATTTCCCATTCCAATACAGAAAATAAAGATCAAAACTCCCACAAACAAACAGAATTTAGAAAACAAAAAATAAAAACACCTTCTGGTAGTGTCTTGTTTGGTGGATTCGACCGCACTGGTCTTTCCGGTTCTTTATAATCAAGAGGAGGCGCAAAATCAACTTCACAGTCTGTGTCAATTATACTTATTGCAGAGGAGGGCTTTGTGTCTACTATATCTATATAGAATTTCTTGTTGTTAAAAGCAATCATGATAGTATCCCCCTTCGTCAAACACGAATAGCTCCTCAACGTTGTCTCCAGACTGCAAGTTAAAACATATACAAAGTATACTAATTAAATCAATATATAAAAAAAGACTTGAGATTTAGCCAAGAATCGAAAAAGGAAATGGCAAAAAATTGTCCAACTAACATTGCTCTTAGGTTGGATAAATCTATGAAGGCCGTGGTGTGTGGCTGCAACTTCACATATGTTCCCTTTGATAAGCTGGCATTCCTAATATTCACAATGTCCCCTTCTTGTAGGACCATGTTTTCCATCATCTGGAAGCACAAAAACAACAACAAAATATATACATATATATATGTATTAATGTATACATGTATGTATGAAGCCATGACAAAGAAGAGAGAAGCCTACCCATTGTGGTAAATATATCATCCCCTCATCTGCGACGAATTCTAGCACTCCACAATGTGAAACTTTCCCAGCAGGACTACTGAGTTGAAATAACATCGGGTAGTCGATTTGTAAATAGTCTGCAAAGCAACAATATCTTAACTTAAAGCACTTGATATTTAAATCTCTCGTGGTGTTAACTTATACTCGAAGACAAAACTACTAAAAGAAGGAATTGGGCATAAAAAAAATCAACTTACCAAGGTGATAAAGAGCCGAGGGAGGCATTATGACTGGAAGTAAGAAATCAGTTACATCAGTCGAATTGTTAGTCAATTATTCGTTAATAAGATAAAATGGAATAGAATTGCAAAAAAAAAAAAAAGTATTATGTAGTAGTTGATCAAGAAAACAAACGTACTTTTGTCACCCTTTTCCAGATGAGGCTGCAAAGTTTCATAAATGTTTTTGTTCAGTAATATCACTCGGATATAGTTATTGAGAAATAACCAATTAATAAGGTTAACTAAAGAATATGAAATATACTAGCTAGAAAACAGAAAGAAATAAGTACAAACTACTTAAAACCTTTTTAATAGCAGAGACCGGGTAACATCGGTAAGTCTGTTCAAAAGTTGAGCTGGAGTCGGAGTCCGAGTCCGAGTCCGAGTCCGAGTCCGAGCCAGAGTTGGAGTTGGAGTTGGAGTTGGAGTCGGAGTTGGAGTCGGAGTGGGAGTGGGAGTGGGAGTGGGAGTCGGAGTCGGAGTTGGAGCGGGAGCTGTCACAATCTTGGTCACACTGCACACATTAAAAAACACAGTAAGCTGACGAGTTAATTTCAAGTCAAAGTTCATGTTTTAACCTTCATTTAAACAGTGGAGGAACAAACATATATAGCTGCCTAGCTGGTATGTTAAAATCACTTTGATTTCAAAATCACAACACTTTGGAAACCAAATCACAACACTTTGGAACCAGATAACAACTTGTTGGGACCAAAAATTTGGGTTGTATGATGCAGCCCAAACCACTGGGCTACATCAAGTCCCTTCCTTCCAATCTCACAAGGCATTAAAAGTTAAATAAATAAATAATAAATTTGAAATATAATTGTTACTTGAGAGAAAAACGAATGGAGGAAAGTCTCACAAAATTCAAAGTTTTAATTTATTTCTCACTCTATTTTCTTTTCTTTCTTAGTCTTACTATTTTCCTTACACCAATGATAGGGATACACACCAAAGACACACTAAATGACACACTGTCCCTGTGCTTTTTGAATTTTCACACTTTTCTGTGTATCACTTACACAGCACATGGTACATGCATTTAAAGCTGGTGTGTCGTTTGGTGTGTATACTTATCATTTTTGTTTTCCTTACTATCGAAACAAAGAAAAAATTATTTCTTTAGTATTTTCCTTTCTTTTCCCTTACAAAATATAAGAACAAACAAAGCCTAAATCTCCAACCCCACAAAGTTCAACACAAGATAAATTCCACAGCCTAATACATAGAGCAATATATCTGATTGAATTATGCAGAAACATAATTAAATTGCTAATGTCATCAAGTTCCCAAAAGTTCAACATCACAGTTCAACTAACCACACCAAACACATACACATATAAACAAAACAAAATAACACAAAACAAAAATCTGGGTGAGTAACATTGGTACATACCATGATCACAGGCTAGAAAAATTATCCACTAAGTTGAAGATCACTAAAAATCTGCAAAAACATCCAACAATTACAAAACAATGACCGTGATCAGTATATAATAAAAAGCCCAATTTACAGTATAATTATATTTTAAAAAAAAAGAAAAGAAAATAAAAGAGGAGTAGTGGACCAAAAGGGTTTACACTATATGTTTAGAACTGAACTATTTATGAACAACACTACCCATCATCCATCCAAAAATATTAAAATAGTATATATATATATATATATGCATATATCTATTTAGCAACCAAAAACCCAGAAAAAAAGGTTTTGTATAGATACATACATGTATTTGTGTATGTATAATTCTCTTGATGTAGGATTGGGCAGGGGATGAAAAGAAAAAGAATAAGTTTGACTATAACTTTTATAAAGAAACTCTGTCAAACATACAAAGAATTTGCCAATTGCAGAGTGCAGATTAAGAAACCCTCTGAGAGAGTGAATGGGCCGCCGTGGACAATTTGTAGAGTCAAGGAACAATACTGTGTATGCGCGCTCACACCATCATCTTGAGTCCTAATACCGGTAGATATTGACACGTGGAAAATTACTTAATTAGGATTCTAGGGAAACTTGATACCCAAGAATCCCAAGATAATCCTCAATCATGAAAAAACGGATTTCCTCGAAAGACCGAAGATACATATAATTTCTTTTCTTTTTTTCTAGGCAATCTTATTTGGTTTTGAATTCTTGGCTGCGAAGAAGTCGGGAACATCCTAATGTGTTGTAACTGGTGACTGGTGTTTGCATGATTATATAATTTTTTTTGAAATATTTTTTTTTTTATACAAAAAATAGAAGAAAAAAAAAATTATGTGATGCTGTTGAGTTGCTCTCTGTGGAGGATCCCAACTCATCTTATTTTGTGCCTAATGACTGATCATCTACTTGAATTTTTTTTTTAAAGTTTTATGTTCCAATAATTGATAAATTGTTGTCCTTCCAAATTGAATTATTCCATTCAAATTTTGTATAGAAGTTAAAAGGTAAAATTTACCACCATGAATGAATCTATTTACAAATATGGGAGGTTACACCATATTTCTGTTTGCACCTAAAAAATATATTTTTTAAATTATAGAATTGGTAGAGGCCGATTGAGATATTTAATCGGACTTATGAGACCGATGGAAAAAATTAATGGCTAAGTGACTGGTTTTTTGCCATCGGGCTAATTATTATTTGATCGGGCTTCATTCTATCGGGCTCATCACCATTTCATCGGGCAGCTACAAAAAGTGGGCCCTGCTTCAATATGGCTGTATTGTGTCGCCATCGGGCTAGCACTTTTGCTCACTCGGACTAACCACTAGTTGATCGGGCATCACTCAATCGGGCTTCCATGTATGCCATTGCAATTCCATCAATGGGCTCACTTCATGGCCCAATCCAGTTGCACAGGCCCAATGCCAATTTAATTCAAGTGATAAAAGTTTGTAGAGCCCGATTGTTGTTCAGTCCGATCTTCATTTGGCCACACTTCATTTCAAAGACCAAGGCCACCTCATTAGCGAGTCATTTACGTTGCTAGGATTAGACCAACTTTGGCAACATATAACTTTATGCTAGGGCCCACATTAGTTTGACATTATTTTGATAAGGTAAGCTTTCATCGGGCTCAGCATTATTTTTCTTATGTCACTAGGATTAATCAGTATTTGAGGCCGTCAACAGTTCGGCTACAATAGGAATGTGATATGGTTGGTAAGTTTTGGAAAGTGTCTTCAATCCCTACAATTCCTCTATAAGATAATATTATCTTAATTGGAAATATTATCACTTAATGGGAGATGTTATCTAGTTAGGAAAGATAATATTTTTGGAGATAATATCAGCACTTTTTGGAGATATCTTTTACTTGGAGGGGAAGTCAGCCGCACCAAGCCACAAGATGGACCAGATTCAAGCTGCTAATATATATACACACCTGTATATATGTATATATTATGGAAGACTTTTATCAGATTTGGGAGATAAATCTGGTAAATTATACCAGATTATCATTCAAGAGCTTTTATTTCCTAATCAGCTTCAACCTCCATGGCCGCTATAAATACAGCAGGCTGGCCTAGCTATCAGGGCACTCCGCGTCTCTCTCGAATACCGCATCCAAAATGCATTCCTAGCATTCTTTTTATTTTTCTAGGCTTTCTTAGTTACAATTACATACTTGTAATTTCTCTTTTCTTCCTAATTAAATAAAAATGCTCTTTTTATTTAATTTCTCTTGCTTGTCTTCATCACTTGCTAGACTTGTGTGCTTCAACACTGTCTAGGGACCTTAGGCCAAGGGTACTTTCCTACTTGGCCATCACAATCGTTTGATAGAAGTCAGGTTTCCAAACCTTGTGTATCACTCACACAAGTGACTTAGGAAATTTTGTTTTATTAGTTTGGGTCTACCTCACAAGGCTCTGACACGCCCAAATAAATATTATAGCAAACAATTTCTTCTTTTGAGGCAATTTGTTCATTTTTCTAGAATGCCAAAATTCATGATTGCAAGCATCATTTTTGAGATGAGCATCCGTTTTTAAAATGAAACTATTCAAGCTCTTCATCTTTTTATATAAAATTATGTATGGAAATATGAATAGAATCATTTCATTCAAAGACTACCAAACATGCCCTAAATTGCCCATATTTTTTCTCCTATTTGAAAGCGCCTAAACTTGAACATTTGGGGTCACGTTTGTTGTGCGCAATTAAAGGAGAACTAAAAGATTGAGTAATAGTTCATTTTAAGGCATATGAGACGCCAATTTATTGCTGGACTATTAATTCATTTTAAAATAGTATGTGTCAATGACTATCCTAAATTGAGGCAAGGCTAATCAAACTGGATATAGTATAATTAAAATAGAGTATTTTCCAATCTACCCAAAGGATTCCAAAACATGCCTAAAAGTATATACAATAGAATCTCCAGACACACACGAACATGTAAAGCATTGAGAGCACCGCTTAATAAAAAAATATTAAGTAATGTTATGATTTTTAAATTTGTGTACTAATTTATTTATTTTTATTATTTTTAATTCAACGGGGAGGGGGTTTTGAACCTGCACCTAAGGCCTTGGGGGGAGTTGCTGTCAGCCAACTCAAATAGGATCTTAGTCATATATTTACATTCCAAATTTGATTCTAAACATATTGGCAGTATTACCACATTTGATAGTAGTGAAACTACTTGATTTTTGTTAACAACAATATTAGGGGCACAAACACTTTATATAAACTCTTACAAATACACTCTATCTCTCTTCTGGTGGCACTGTGGGGTCTGGATAATTTTAGTGAACACCACAGTGCAAACACTCTATCTCTCTCTTGGATGGAACTGTGGGGTTCGATAATTTCAGTGGACTCTACAATACCACACAAGAGAAAAATAGAGTGTTTGTGTAAAGTGATTGTGCGTAACGGTGTTGTTTAAAAGATACTACCCACATAAGTACTTGGGACCCACGTCTGAAAATTTACTCTAAATCATTTGGGTTAAGTTAGACAGGCCCGAATTGTGGGCTTACTATAAAGCCCAAACCCCAGGCTCGGCCCATTCGACCAATAATTTCTCGTTGAGCGAAGCCTACCAAAACAGAGAGAGAGAGAGAGAGAGAGAGAGAGAGAGAGAGGCCCGAGAGGGTGGTGCAAATCTTTACTTAAGAGCTCTGTTTCCACCCTTAGAAAGGAGTTCTCAGAATCTACAATTGCCAAGCTCGAGCTATCCCAGTACTTTGAGGAACTTTAGGTACTGGTTTTGTATGGTTGAATTCTGGTAATATTTATAGATATTTGAACTACTATTGCCTATATTCACATGGGTTTCTTTTATTTCTTGAGAATTTTTGGTTATGCGTTGCTTCAAATTAATGAAACGTCCAATTTGGACTTTTGTAAGCACCTGTAACTTGATTTGGGTTTTTTTTCCTATCCATTGAAACAGTTCATACAAAGGCCTATTATAGAAACTTCCCTTCCTCTACTATCCCAAACAAATGGTACTCTATCTTTTTTCTTTCAATTCTAAAAGACCAATAATAGTTGACCTCTATCTCTATTCATATGTTGGGGACTGTGCTCAAAATGTAAATTACTTATCACAAAGAAGTTTTCTTTTACTCTCTCCATCTCATATTTAGAGTCCTCAAAAGACAATGCAAAATTTACACTACTTTTTCAATTTTACCCTCATTACTTAAGGTGGAAGGCCTTTCATTAAGGTGTATTTTTGAAAAGAATCCACTGCATTCCAACAACTCGTCTTGGTTTTGAGGCTGCTCTGACACCCACGCTCTATCCCACTAGCGAGACCTGGGAACTCACAAAGTTGTACTGAAAAATGGGGAATTGAAGTGAGGGAGGAGCTTTCACTCACAGACTTGCGATGGGCCGCCAGTCCCCTGGTTCCTACGGGACTTTATATGGATAGGTTTGGATTAAACCCGAAAGCACGTTCGAATTACACCACTTTGTTCTTTTTAAGTAATGATGATGTTCCCTTAACGTACAAGTTGGAGTTCCAAAGATGAACTCTAAATATGGGATGCAGGGAGTAACAAATTTTCAATGAGAATAAAGTGAACTTACCTCAATAATGATACCTAAAATGCCATATATATATATATATATGTGTGTGTGTGTGTGTGCACACGAGTAATGCTAGGGGTAAAAGTACAACTCATTTATAACTTTAACCATCTCTATCCCTATCCTAAGTGGCACTGTGATTTGCGCACACTCGCGTGTGTGTCTTATGTATGTCCAGTGCTACATTCGCGATACTGTCTAATATTAGATGCACCCATTCGTATTTCAATATTCTCTAGATTCTGAGAAATTTAAATGGCATGTGTGTTTGCACCCAAAAACCGTCAATGGGTTTTGAGTCCGATTTATGTTAGAGGAGAGGCCGGGCTAAGGAGTGAATGACTTATCGGGCTCAAGTACAGACATAAGACCAATGATTGGGTTAAGGCCGGTTGGTGTGACAAGTAGAGCCCGATGGGATATGGGATTGTGGTAAGGTTTATCGGGCTTTGGGGAGACATAACCTGGCATATTGAAAGCCCGATGGTGGAAAGCATCAGCAGGATAGCCAATCGGACAATGCGTAATGAAGATGAGAGGTAAAGTCAGAATCTAAGTCCGATTGGTTATGGGCGGTTGAAGAAAGATGATCGGGCATGGAAGCTGATTGAGCCCGGTTTATCCAGGAGGAGCAATGATGAGGCCGATTGATGAAAAGAGGCCGGTGTTGTTCACAACTGGCAGGATGACATCACCTTCAAGAGTTTTAGAAACAAGAATCCGTTTAGGACAGAATATGAGCATGGCCAGCTGGATTGATGCGTCTGATCCCTAAATTAAAGGGATTGATGCAATCAAGTTCTTGATAAGGTAGGAATCATTGATATAAAAGGACTTCTTCAATTAACCAATCAATTAACAGCTTGGGGCGTAAGATAACGAATCATAGTCCAAGTAGAAATCAGCATTGGCCGCTATAAATATTGAGGCAGGCCCTCCAAACAAAGGACTCCGCGTCTCTTTCGAAAACAGCATACACAGCATTCAGCATTCAGCACATTCGAAGCATTCAGAGCACTTTCTTCAAGTCTTTGTTTTTCTCAGCTTTAGTAGCAATTAGGTCTGTCCTTTTGTTATTATTTTTCTTCTTTTGTTCTTTTGAATATCCAACCTTTTCTGGTGTGTTCCTAAGATCTGTTTTAATCTTTCCAAGCATTTAATCAAAATCTGTTTTTATTAAACCGTTTGTGATTTTGTTTACCCGTTTAAACTTGACACTTTTTAGCTTGTGCGCTTCAGTACTGCTAAAGGACTTTTAGTGAGGGTACTTTCCTACTCACTACACACAATCACCCTGTTTAGAAGTTAGATTCACCAAGCCTTGAGTATCACTCACTCAAGCAATATAGGAAATTAGTTTGCACATACACACACCGAACCACCATTGGTTCTGGCACGCCCGCACAGATTACAAGCAAACATTTTGGCACGCCCGGTGGGACCAACAGTGTCAAATCATGCCACCAAAGAGAGATAAGACGACGAAGAACGGCCAGGACGATCAGCCCACAGATCCACATGTGGAGGAGAGCACCGGCCATTTGCCCCAAGATGACAGCGTCACTCTCGAGGCAATATCAGAGGCCATGAGAGCCAACGTAGAGCCCATGTGGCAAGAGTACAACGCACTTATAGGCTCTATAGGCAATCTTAAATCGGTCATGAACCAAACGGCCGATGTTCATAAGAGTCAGGCTGAATTGGTCCTAGAAACCAGGACCACCCATATAAAGTTGGACCGCCTGACGGATGCAATCGGAAGGCTGGTTGAAACCTATAAGGCCGGAAGCAACAAAGAACAGGTCAACGGATCAGGCTCGGGCACTTTGCTTGAGTCTGATAAGCCGAAGGACCCGTTGTATGTCTGTCCAAACCTAAGAGAGGGTAATGGCTCAGGCAGGCAGACGGAGTCACAGGCCGGTATAGCAAGCGGTTCAGCAGTTACCGATCCCAACGGATCGGCGACTCCAGGTTTTGGTAGGTCAACAGGCCACACTGACAGTTCAGTCGGCCACTCACTGCCCCTAGGCCACGGCCATGGGGGGCAAAGGAACAACGGTGGGTTTTGGACTCATCAGGCCCATAACCAACAGCACGGACCGCCACCGTTGGTAACCCCGATAAGGAATGTTTAGCCCGTAGCCCAACCCATAAATAGGGAAGAACTGGTAGCGGCCATACACGAGGAGTATGGCCCGTTTATGCGAATACTAGAAAGGCCGACGTACAGACGGCCGTACCCCCCTGAAATTGACCAAGTCATATTTCCTCAGGGGTACAAAGTACCAAATTTCACTCTGTTTTCAGGAGAGAGTGAACAATCCTCAGTTGAGCACATTGGCCGTTTTATCGTTCAATGCGGCCATGTGGGTCACAGTGACCCATTAAAGTTAAGACTATTCCCAAATTCGCTAACAGGCATGGCATTTTTGTGGTACGTAAATCTCCCAGCCAATTCTGTGTTAACTTGGCAATGGATGGAAGAATTATTTCACGGCCAGTTCTATAGGACTGAGCCTGAGATGTCATTGGCAGATTTGTCCAGGATGATGTAGCTAGTTGTGACGCCCCGCAAAAATAAGCGTATTTCCATTGAAAATTAAATAAATCACACTTGATTCTTTAAAATAAAAATACAAAATTTCTTTAAAACTCCCAGCAGGTCCATATTCTCCACGGATCTCCTATATCATCCTTAACCTTATCTCCCTTCTAGGCTTCGGTTACCGGCACTGCCTGCATCTAAAAAAACCATACCGGGAAGTATACAATATGACATGAATAATAAAGGCTCAAAAGGATAATGACAATCAAATACATAGAACGACATCAAATCAATTGACCAGTCTCACAACCCAACTGCTCACACTAGCCAAACGCTCATACCAATAGCATCATACCAGGTTCCTCTTGATCACATAGCAAGAGACACCTCACCTCACCTCACCTCACCCGTCTCCAGTACGTCGGTCCCTGAGGCCTGTTGGACTGTTGATAGGTGCTCCTTGCTCATGACCCTTTAGTCCCATAGCACTTAGCAATAAACACATACTCATTGATTCCAAATGAAAACACAACATAACTGCAAAAAGAGTACAAGTAGAGATAACAAAGAAATACTCCGGAGAATTTAGAAAGCATATTGTACACAACCCGGTACCTATAAATGATGTTGAGCAACTCCCAAACACTTCTCTTCTTCTTCTTCTTCTTCTAACTCGAGGTGTATGTATATCTATAATTGTGTATATATATATAAATCTCTCTCTATGTGACTCTCTCAAGCTCTCTATGCTAGAAGTATAGAATGTGTGTGTTTGAGAGAGTATGTGAGTGTATAAATAGCCAAGCTTCCACTTGGAGACAATGGCCTAACAATCCACTTATTAACCACTAACTTCTAATTAATTGGTAGTTTATAAGGAATATGCAAGATGATGTAAACATACACTAATGCACCTATAACTCCACTTAGAGACATTGGCCTAACAATCCACTAACTTCTAATTAATGGGTAGTTCATAAGGAATATGCAAGATGATGTAAACATACACTAATGCACCTATAACTCCACTTAGAGACATTGGCCTAACAATCCACTAACTTCTAATTAATTGGTAGTTTATAAGGAATATGCAAGATGATGTAAACATACACTAATGCACCTATAACTCCACTAATATTAGTGTATAAATAACCAAACATAATGGCCTAACAACCTAATTATTAAAAGAGAAAATATTAGATATACTTTCTGATACACTAAAACTGCTACTGTAATCCTCGTTTTCTGCCCAAACGGTGCAGAATCTGAGAAAATTGCATTAGACGAAAAGTGTGCAGAATCGAGTTTTGCTTGAGACATCGCGGGCAGAACCTTAAATTTCATTCGTTTTCCTAACAAAAATCTGAAAACAAAATTCTGCTACTGTTAAAATTAAAAGAGAAAATATTAGATTTAATATGACTCGAAAAATCTTAACTTCCAACATGAATACCAAATCATTTAATCTCACGCAACTTTTCCCAAAAAAAAATATATTTTTAGTTCATGACTTATAAAATTGAAAAAATGACCAAAATACCCCTGTGACCAATTTTCGCTAAAATCGCACACGAAGTCTAAATCGTCAATTTAAACATGAAAACACGGGTTACTACACTAGTAGGAGAGACCGTGGAAACTTACATAGCCCGTTTCTGAAAGGCAAAATATCGGTGTAAGACAGTTTTGCCTGAGGAAGAGTATGCAAAGATGGCCATGGGGGGTATGTCTTTTGAACTTCGCAAGAGGTTTGAGGGAACTGACTTCCGTGACCTATTCGAGCTTGCCACACGGGCCGGTCGCTACGATCGCATTCTTTTGGACGAGCAGGAGAAGAAGAACTCCTCCAAGGGAATATATTATAAAGACCCCAATTACGATGTCCATTTGTTAGAATGTGACGTCGAAGTAGAAAGCGATATGGCCGAGTTAATTTGAAAATGGCCTGTCGTATGTAACGCCTTGAATAAGCCAGTAAACAACAACGCCGCTGCAAAGAAAATGGCGTTCGAGGCAGGAAAAAACTACACTTTTGATATAACTGTGGCGGATCAAATATTCGATGCCTTGTTGGCCGATAAAGTGATCAAGCTAAGTGAGGGTCATCGGATCCCTAAGGCCGATGACATGAAAAATAAAGAATATTGTAAATGGCACAATTCTTGGAAGCATTCTACTAACAATTGTGTTGTTTTTCGTAATTTCATACAGGAAAACGTAGAGAATGGAGTCTTCAAATTCTCGGACAAAGGTATGGGGATCGATTCAAATCCTTTTCCTCAGATTACGGGCGCTAACATGGTGATGCCCGATTTAACCAAGCTTTCAAGGCCGAGACTGAAGATAGACTTGTCTGACGGAGAGGTTCCAAAAAAAAGGGAGGGTAAGCAAATTGCTGTTTCGGCTACTGATGGGCCGAAGGTGACAATTCATGACCTCCAAAAGAGCTATCAAGAACGCAAGGCAGAAGCCCGAAAGGCCGAGGAAGAAACGGCCAAATCCAATACGGACAATTTGATAGCGGATCTACGGAGACAGCTGGAAATCATTGAACAAGGCTTATGCCCGAGGTGTAAAGCTGACGTCAAGAAGGAAGTCTCGAGCCCAAGCAAGAGGCCGAGAAGCTATGAACACCGGGAATCAAGCCCGAGATGGTCTGTACATGAGAGATTGTCAATACCATGGCAAGGTCAGGCCAAGCCCGAGTGGCGGGCAAAACATCAGTTGGTGCAGCGAGTCGGCCAAGGTGAATTTGGCCGACTGCAGGCAAGAAGTTCCCAGACGGTCCCAGGGCCTCAGATGCAAGCAACAACCTCTGGCAGGAGCCCGAGGATGGTGCTACCACCTCGGGTACAAGATCAAAAGTGGCATAGAGCTGAACACTCAAAATTTCCAACACGGCCACAATATAGTAAGTCTCAAAAAAGGAGGTATCAGAGGATGAGACAGGCCGAGCGAGAGCGTCAGTTCTTGAATCAGGCTGGAAACCATCCTGCTCCCACAGAGCTGAAGGTGTCCGATAACCAAGGACTCACCACGAGGGCAATGCGCGTTGTCACTGAGCATCCAAAGGAAAAGGTCCGACAGGAAAGACCACAGGAAGAAGGTGGAGTTACCTTGGACAAGATGATTGAGTCCGATGATGATGTGTCGGACTCAAGTTTTTCGCCAATACAATTCGGGACGATTCCACTAGGTTTGTCATCCAACATGGTATTCACCCTACCTATGTCCTTCATGGCCAAGCCGGACCAGCCATCGGCCATGGAAGGGGATGTAGTAGAAGGCCTAGCTAAGGACTCGGCCGTGATGGAAGAAATCTGTTGGAATGGGGGAGAGACCGTTAAGCCTAGAGTGGTAGAAGCCACGAGTAAAAATGTAGACGCCACTGACAATCAGACCGATCGGCCTAAGATCACCATCTTGAGGCCGAAAGGACATCAGACTGAGGATGGAATGAAGACTGGACCGGTTAAAGTGGTGTTTGAAAAGCCAACACACCAGATGTCCCAACATCTGAAGCCTTTGTATGTGAAAGGGCATATCGAAGGCGTCCCAATAAATAGGATTCTTGTGGATGGGGGGTCTACCATTAACATCATGCCCCAAATTATGTTGAGGATCCTGCAGAAGTCTGAGTCGGAGCTAATTCCGACCGAGATGAATGTCCAGAGCTTCACGGGGGCACCTTCGAGAACCAAGGGTATCCTACCACTTGAGCTGACCGTTGGCAGTAAAACGGTCATGACTGCTTTTTTCATTGTGGAAACTTCGGCGGCCTATAATACATTATTAGGCCGAGACTGGATACATCCCAATTATTGTATCCCCTCCACACTCCATCAGTTGTTGATTTTCTGGAGGGGTGATGAGGTAGAAGTAGTAGGGGCAGACACCAAGCCATTTGTAGCCCGGGTGCAGACGGCCGATGCAGTTTTGTATGAAGATGACATCGGACCAGTTAAGTTGCTAAGGTGCAACAAAATGGGAAGACCAAATTCAGCGACCTTCCGTAAAGGAAGTTCGTCGGACATCAAAGCATATTTCCATAATCTCAGTCGGACAGAAGAGTCAAGGACGATTGAGATCGTTGAACAAGAAGATGTCCATGGGGACTCCGATAATTGAAGAAAGGAAGCTGCAGGCCTTGAGGGCCAGCATGGCCAGATGGTGTGCATTCTTGGCCGATAGAAGGTTGGAAATCGGCCTTTGCGACGGAATGATCAACCTGGCTGATTGTATTTACGAAGAGGAAGCGCCGAGAGAAGAAGAGATTCAGATACACGAGTTGGAAATGGCCACGGCGAAGTTGGATGATCTCAAGGCCGATGTCCAAGACCCTCTCTTGGAAATCAACCTAGGCAGGGAAGGAGAGCACAAACCTACTTATGTAAGTCAGATGCTGGATCCTCAGTATCAGGCCGAGCTAATTGCACTCCTTCACAAGTACAAGGATTGTTTTGCCTGGGAATATGACGAGATGCTTGGTTTATCTAGGGAACTGGTTGAACACCGATTACCAATTAAATCGGGGTTTAGGCCGTTCAAACAGCTACCTCAGCGCATGTCACCAGAGGTGACATTGAAGGTGAAAGAAGAGATTGAGAGACTACTGAACGCCGGCTTCATTCGGACAGCCCGATATGTTGAATGGGTCTCGAATGTGGTACCGGTAGTAAAGAAGAATGGGAAGCTAAGGGTCTGCATTGACTTCAGGAACTTGAACTTAGCTACCCCAAAAGATGAGTATCCCATGCCCATGGCCGATCAGTTAATCGATTCGGCCTCTAAACATAAAATTCTGTCATTCATGGACGGGCATTCGGGATATAACCAGATCTACATCGCCGAAGAGGATGTCCCGAAGACTGGTTTTCGGTGCCCGGGGGCAATTGGAACCTTTGAGTGGGTTGTCATGCCTTTCGGGCTGAAGAATGCTGGAGCCACATATCAACGGGCAATGAATTCAATCTTCCATGACATGATCGGGCAGTTCATGGAAGTTTACATAGATGATGTGGTGGTAAAATCAGGAGGTGACGCCGATCATTTGAGGGATTTGGAAAAGGCATTTGAAAGAATGCAGGCTCACAGACTAAAGATGAACCCTCTCAAATGTGCATTCGGCATTACAGTAGGGAACTTTTTAGGGTTTTTAGTACATCAAAGGGGGATAGAGATTGATAAAAATAAGGCTCGGGCTATCCAGGCAGCAAAGCCACCTGCTAATAAGAAAGAGCTTCAGAGATTGCTGGGGCAGATCAATTTCTTAAGAAGATTCATATCAATCTGTGCAGGGAAGACCCAAGTATGGACCCCACTATTGAAGATCAAGGCCGATGAAGACTTCAAATGGGAAGACAGCCATCAACAAGCCTTTGAAGGAATCAAGCAATATCTGTCAACACCTCCAGTGTTAATGCCACCTAAAAAGGGTAGGTATTTAAAGTTGTATATATCGGCCTCTGACTGCTCTATAGGTAGTATGCTGGCTCAAGATAATGAGCAAGGCAACGAGCAGGCCGTTTATTACTTAAGTAGAATTTTGACTCCAATCGAGCAGTGTTATGCGTCGATTGAAAAGTTATGCTTGGCCTTGTATTTTTCTTCACAAAAGTTAAGAACATATATCTTTCTGTTTCAACTTACATAATATGTCAAACTGATGTGATAAAATATATGTTGTCAAGACCAATTATGTGAGGCCGAATTGGGAAATGGACCCTGGCCTTGATGGAATTTGCCATCCAATACTGATCGCAGCAATCGGTAAAAGGCCAGGCCATAGCCAATTTCTTGGTCGATCACCCAGATCCTACTGATTTGGGGGAACTGCCTTCAACACCCAAAGTACTGAGCACGTCCTTGGTCCCATGGATGTTGATCTTTGACGGTTCCAAAAACGCAGAGGGTGCTGGGGCAGGAGTGGTGATTTTATCACCCAAGTACAAGAAGACAAAAATGTCTTTTCGGCTCAATTTCAAATGCACTAACAATCAGGCCGAGTACGAAGCACTTATAATCGGACTTGAAATACTCCTTGAAATGGGGGCATCGTCCGTGCACATAAAGGGAGACTCAGGGTTGGTGATCGGACAGATAGCCGGGGAGTTTCAGATTTGGAGTTGGGAGCTATGCCCGTTCCATGCAGTTGCTACTCAACTCATGGAGTCATTTGATGACATTAGTGTGAGCTATATTCCAAGAACAACGAATACTGAGGCCGATAAGTTGGCAAAAATAGGATCAGCCTCACCTTCTTAGAAGAGCGCAGAGGACCAACTAGTCACTATTCATGTCCGATCACTCCTGTCCGTTGCAAAAAGAGGTTGGTACGCTACTACCAATTCGGTCTTAATGGAGGATGACGACTGGAGAATCCCCATCATTGAATACCTGAATCACCCAAATGTGAGGGTAGACCGAAAAGTTAGATTGTTTGCTGTCCGATTCGTGGTACTTGATGGAGAATTATTCAAGAAACCGATCAGAGACGACGTTGTCTTGAGATGTCTAGGGAAGAAGCAGGCTATGCAGGTTATGGCCGAGGTGCACGAAGGGATATGTGGAGCACATCAGGCTGGCACCAAGATGAAATGGTTACTGAGGAGGTATAATTATTATTGGCCTGGTATGTTGAAAGATTGTATCAGTTATGCCAAGGGTTGTCAACCTTGTCAGAAGCATGGTCCGATCCAGCATGTGCCGGCCAAACAATTGCAACCCATAATCAAACCGTGGCCGTTTAGGGGATGGGCGATGGATTTAATTGGAAAGGTCCTTCCGCCATCATCAGGCCAGCATTGTTTCATAATAGTGGCAATGGACTACTTCACCAAGTGGGCCGAGGCCATACCTTGTAGAACGGTGACACAAGCCACCGTCATAAAATTCATTGAAGAACATATTATCCATAGGTTCGGCCTTTCGGAAACAATTACGGCCGATCAAGGATCTGTGTTTACGGGGACGGAGACATCGGCCTTTGCTGAAAGTAGAGGAATCAAAATTCTTAATTCTACGCCCTATTATGCACAGGCTAATGGTCAGGCCGAGTCTACTAACAAGATCCTTAAGGGGATCATTGAAAAGATGATAGTGGAGAATCCTAGGGAATGGGACAAACTCTTGTCCGAAGCACTATGGGCCTATCGGACGTCTAAAAGATCAAGTACTGGGGTTACACCGTTCATGCTGACCTACGGGCATGACGCGATGTTACCTATGGAAGTAACAGTCCGGTCGGCTAGAAGAGCTTTACAGAATCATCTTGAGCCCGCTGAGTATACGGAGGCTATGATAGCTGAGTTGGAAGGGCTTGATGAAATGAGGCTAACGACCTTGGATTCATTAAAAGTGCAAAAGCAGCGGGCCGCCCGAGCTTATAACAAGAGGGTGAAGGAGAAGTCTTTTTGCACTGAAGATTTGGTATGGAAGGCCGTGTTACCAATTAGGGACAAGGATAATCGTTATGGTAAATGGTCGGTCAATTGGGAAGGCCCGTTTATCGTCCACCAAGTCAAAAGAGGTGGTGCTTATAGGCTGCGTGATTTAGATGGAACTGTTCATGTCCGATTAATCAATGGTCAGTATTTAAAGTCTTATTATCCAACGTTATGGGAGACCATTGATCTGGATTATAAACCTAATCCAGGGTTGGAGTATGATCAGTTGATAAATTATGAGCCTGAGCCCGAATGATGTAGATAAACAGTGTTTTTGTATTGATAGGCTGAGCACAGCTTACTTACAGAATGATAAAAAAGAAAATTCTTTACAAAGAGGAGTCGGCCTCTAGGCCGACCCAAAATTCCTAAGCTTAGCCTTCAAGTCCTCCCAGGTTTTGACGGCTCCAGACCGGTCCCTCTTGGCCTTTTTTAGCTTTTGGGCCCAAGCCCGGGATATGGGAACGCTGGATTGCAGTTGATCGCTGCACTTCTGGGCATCACCGCCTAGTGAAGAAAGGACCTCATCAATTTTCCCAAGGGCGGCGCTGTTAGTAATGACATCGGCCTCACATTGGGCAAGCTGAGCCTTTAGTACAGCAATACGGTTCCGCAGCCAGGAGTCCCTTGCTAGAACCTGAGCCCGAGAGGCCTTCCCTGCTTCAAATTTGGCTTTGGCCCCTTCTAAGAAATCTAATGCCTTCTGCCGGAAGCCCAAGTGAAGTTTCGCATCAGCTTGAATTTTCAAGGCCGATCTATCCATAAGACGGGCACTGGGGAGTCTCTATTTTATCTCTAGGAGTAATGATAGCTGCCCGTCTGAGAGAGAGGGATCAGCCATGAGAGTGTTCAAGGCTGTGTCAATATCAGCGGCAGCAGGAAGATTGGAAAATTCTTGGGTAGCCAGTCCGAGGAGTAGGTCCTTGGCTTGTTGCAGCAGGGAAGGAGAAATCGCTTCGGGCTCCAAGGGGCCAAGGTCAAAAGCTCTCAGGTCCAGACCCGAGAAGAAGTCGTTGAAGGGAATTATTGGCACTAGACCTGAGGGATCGGCCTGTTCAAGAGAATGCAGTTAGGCAGGGTTTTTAGAGAATTATACGAATTAACATAAAGCAACACTGCACTACCTGGGTGTGAGGACTAAGGGAGGCCGAGATCGCTTCGCGAATATCGGCCTCACTTGGTTGAGAATGTGTTGGTTGTGAAGAAGAAGGGTGGCCGGTCTCCATCTCTGGACTCGTCGAAGCCACCGTTGTCTGCAGGACTTCAGTTTCTGGGACTGAGCCCGAATTATCATCACCGGCCTCTATGGCAGATGCTTCAGGAGGACTGACCTCGGCCACTACTGATCCTGCTATTGTGTGAACAGGAGGACCCATGGCCGCGGTGGGCTCCCCTTGCCCGGTTTCAATTTCAGATGGGACGGTTTGGTCTACCTCGTTCCCAGCAGCTTCGACGGTAACTCCAGCATCGGCCAAGTCCTCAGTACTGGAAGAGAGGACGACTTGCTCCGGAGCTTGGATGGAGGTAGCAAGGTCCTCGTCTCCGCTTGAAGGAGTTAGAGGAGGCACGATGTGAAGTGGCATCACCCGTACGGCCACTCGCTCTAGATAGGCCGTTGCAGAGGCCGGTGATGTAGGGAGAGTTGGAGGAAGAGTCTGAGCGAGATTTGGAAGTGGATCCTCTCCTGAGTCTTCGTCAGCAAGCTGCAAAGATAGAACAAAATGATTAATACTGGATGAAAGGAATTAGGGCTCAATCACTAAACGAAGGGAAAAGAGCAAACCTGAACAGAGGCCGGTGTTGTTTTTTGTTTCTTTTGAGAAGGACCCTTGCCCGGAGCTGGTTTGCGAGCCGGTCTCTTGGCAATTTTCTTACGCCGGATTGGAGCTGCAGTTGGTACAGGGACATCGGCCTCGATGGATGATGAAGCAGTAAAAGGCACAAGGGCCTCAGCAGCGGTGCTTGAAAATATGTTTCGAGCTCGTTCACCCCACCACTGGGTGAATTCCTCTGATACTATTGGCCGGGCAGAGAAGGGTGTAAAGTTGAATGCGGCTTTGAGCCGGTCCGACCTCTCTGTTATCTTTTTCACCTGCCCGTCATTAACAATGAGGCCACGTTCAACCCAGTCAACATTGACAGTAATGCCAGGGGGAACGGGCACGAGTTGTGTAAGCCCGAATTGGCGGGCATAAAGAGGAGCAAAGTAGTATTCGGCCCCGCATTTATTGTTGGCTGATGGGATGCTCGGGCTAAAAATAATATCTCTAGCCACTAAGTAGCTAGAGAAGATTTCGTTGTAAGTAGACTGGGTGCCCGAACCCCAGTTGGAAGGATTATTGGAGAGCTGAAGGAATGAGGAAAATTGAAGAGAAAAGAATGGGGTATAGAGGTTGACAGCCCGAGGGGAGCAACCTTGGTAAAAGAAAGTGAAACACTCTTCGAAAGAGTGTGAAGAAGGAGCTACGTCCATAAACTGAACGGCGGAGATAGGAACATCGGCCAATTGGCTGATGGTGGGTTGGAATTCGGGAAAGTAGGAATGAAGCCACAATTGGAGCACCCACATCGGGCTCCCACCAGCTCCGAAGCCTGAGTGAACAAAATCTGTTATGCCTCTGACCAAGTGTGCCCAAACCAGTGTAGCCATGGCTAATGGTTTCCCCGATGCAAGAGCCAAGGCTAAGGTTGTATATTCTTTGGTAATGGCTTGGGAGGCTGAACAGAAGAGATATTTGTTGAGCCAATAGATGAGGAAGGCAGTGTGTTCTGCATCGGACACCTCTGTATCATCTGCCCCGATGCAGGCAGCAAGGAAGCCTCCAAAGGCTGTGATCGGCCTATGAGAAACGGCCCCGTCCCTGACAATTTCCTGTTGTGGATAGGCAAAGCTGGCTGTCCCAACGTCAAGCCCGGGAATGATCTCTGGGCCGTAGGGATGAAGGCCGAGCAGGTAGCTGATGTCTTTGACAGTAGGAGACATTGGTCCGCAACGGAAAAGAAAGCCGTTGCAAGACGAGGACCAGAATAGTAAAGCAGACAGAAGAAGAGGTCGGTCTATCTCTATTCGAGACCGACTGAGCATTATTGCATCGTAGATGCCTGTTTGTTTCCAGTCACCGGCCTTGGAGGCCGAAACCCTGGTAACCCATTTGTCCCAGTCAGCGGCAGGGGTCGGCCATCCTCGAATTGGATGGTTAGCACTTTGGACCTTGTGCCAGTGAGCAGGGACTTGTAGGAATTCTTTGTTTTCTATGGGAGAGAAGAAAGGAAGAAAAGCCGCCGGAGGGTGGCCAAGAAACGCCGCGCCCAAGCCTGGTGCAGCAGGAGAACCATCGGAGGAGCTGTAGGGGGTAAGGTACTCTGTGGAGATGTCAGCAGCGTGAGCTTTGGCCAGAGCCCTAACCTCTCTGCATCAATTTTGTGGTGGTGGAGCGTCTGCGAAGGATTTCTTGCTTTTTGTGGTGGCCGGAGCAGTCTTAGGAGCCATCTGTAGAAATAAATAGGTCGCCGGAAAAGATGGAGGTTCTAGAGAGAGAAGCTCTGTGTTCTGCCTGAAGTGTAGAAAGAGAGTGAGAATGTCAATAGGTTGTAGGGAGTTTCGAAAGTTGGGCGATATTTAAATATCACGACGCCATAATCATGGCGCATTAAATGTGGAGTGACTGGTGGGATTCTCCATAATCTGACAAGTTGCTGCGTGCTTGACGCGTGGCTAGTTTAAAATTCAAAACGTCACATCAATCAAGGCGGGATGTTTGATATGACCTTTTGGGGGGCAATTGTTTGCACCCAAAAACCGTCAATGGGTTTTGAGTCCGATTTATGTTAGAGGAGAGGCCGGTCTAAGGAGTGAATGACTTATCGGGCTCAAGTACAGATATAAGACCAATGATTGGGTTAAGGCCGATTGGTGTGACAAGTAGAGCCCGATGGGATATGGGATTGTGGTAAGGTTTATCGGGCTTTGGGGAGACATATCCTGGCATATTGAAAGCCCGATGGTGGAAAACAGCAGCAGGATAGCCAATCGGACAATGTGTAATGAAGATGAGAGGTAAAGTCAGAATCTAAGTCCGATTGGTTATGGGCGGTTGAAGAAATATGATCGGGCATGGAAGCTGATTGAGCCCGGTTTATCCAGGAGGAGCAATGATGAGGCCGATTGATGAAAAGAGGGCGGTGTTGTTCACAGCAGGCAGGATGACATCACCTTCAAGAGTTTTAGAAACAAGAATCCGTTTAGGAGAGAATATGAGCATGGCCAACTGGATTGATGCGTCTGATCCCTAAATTAAAGGGATTGATGCAATCAAGTTCTTGATAAGGTAGGAATCATTGATATAAAAGGACTTCTTCAATTAACCAATCAATTAACAGCTTGGGGCGTAAGATAAGGAATCATAGTCCAAGTAGAAATCATCCTTGGCCGCTATAAATATTGAGGCAGGCCCTCCAAGCAAAGGACTCCGCGTCTCTTTCGAAAACAGCATACACAGCATTCAGCATTCAGCACATTCGAAGCATTCAGAGCACTTTCTTCAAGTCTTTGTTTTTCTCAGCTTTAGTAGCAATTAGGTCTGTCCTTTTGTTATTATTTTTCTTCTTTTGTTCTTTTGAATATCCAACATTTTCTGGTGTGTTCCTAAGATCTGTTTTAATCTTTCCAAGCATTTAATAAAAATATGTTTTTATTAAACCGTTTGTGATTTTGTTTACCCGTTTAAACTTGACACTTTTTAGCTTGTGTGCTTCAGTACTGCTAAAGGACTTTTAGTGAGGGTACTTTCCTACTCACTACACACAATCACCCTGTTTAGAAGTTAGATTCACCAAGCCTTGAGTATCACTCACTCAAGCAATATAGGAAATTAGTTTGCACATACACACACCGAACCACCATTGGTTCTGGCACGCCTGCGCAGATTACAAGCAAACAATGTGGGAATATGGGTGAGTTTGATTTGAATTTATGACTGAAGAACCATTAAAAGTTTACTTTTGCTGCAATATTGTTGACTCATTTGGTACTTGTGCATATATCTTGATATCCTAAACATCACTACAAATCTCTTTCTCCTCTCTCTCTCTCCGAGATGCAGCATAGTCATTGACTGTATGTCATTTCAAAGTTTTAATCCTTCTATTGATGTAAGTAACAAGGCTTGAGTGACCTGAATTTTTTTAATTTTTTTTCCATCTACGACTCTATACCTTTCTGAGTTCTTGTGGCTTTTCAAAAACCTTTGTCTTGGTAGAAATTGAATGAAGAAAAAGCAAACCTTCATCAACCAGATGCCTCTGCCACTTGATCTGGCAATCAAAGTGGAAGTACTCTTGATGGGTAGGTATTTGCCAGCACTTCCGCGCGCGCACGCACACACACACACACACATAAATATATATATATATACATATGTACATGGCGTGCTCACTCACATGCAGATTCGCAGACTTATTCTAGCTTCTGATCGATGACACATTGTTCTCTCTTTTCATTCTAAAAGAGAAAATATATATCCCAACTGTTTGCTTGTAATTTGCGCGGGCGTGCCAGAACCAATAATGGTTCGCTTGTGCAAACTAATTTCCTATCCGCTTGTGTGAGTGATACACAAGGTTTTGATGAATCTAACTTCTAAACAGGGTGATTGTGTATAGTGAGTAGGAAAGTACCCTCACTGTAAGTTCTTTAGCAGTACTGAAGCGCACAAGCTAAAAAGTATCAAGTTTAACAGGTAAACAAAATCACAAACGGTTTAATAAAACAGATTTTATTAAATGTTTGGAAAAAACTAAACAGATCTTAAGAACAAACCAGAATAAGACTGATTATTCAAAAGAACAAAAAGAAAATAACAAAAGGACAGACCTATTTGCTATGAAGACTGAAAAACATAAAGACTAAGAGTACTTTGAATGCTTTGAATGCTTCGAATGTGCTGTATGTATGCTGTTTCGAATGTGACGCGGAGTCCTTTGCTTGGATGGCCTGCCTCTTATTTATAGCGGCCTTATACGATTTTTACTTGGACAATAATTCCTTAACTTGCGCCCAAGCTGCTTAATTGATTGGCTGATTTGAAAAGATCCGTCTTCATCTCTGATTCTTACCTTATCCGTATTCTGATTGAATCAATCCCTTCAATTTAGGGATCAGACGCCTAATACAGCTGGCCATGTACAAATCCTTTCCTAAACGGACTCTTGTTTCCAAAACTCCCAAAGATGACGACATCCTGCCAGCTGTAGACATCACCGCCTTCACCTCAGAGTCAATCGGCCTCATCACTGATTCTCCTGGATGAATCGGGCTCTACCTGCTTCCATGCCCGATTACCTTTCTTTAACCCACTGTGAAGGACATCAGCTATCTGCTCGGCCTTCGCCCCCATGGACAAGAGATCATCCCCGGGCTTGACGTTGGAACGGCCAGCTTTGCCTATCCTCAACAAGAAATTGTCAGGGATGGGGCCGTTTCATACAGGCCGATTACAGCCTACAGAGGTTTTTTGACTGCTTGCATCGGGGCAGACGAGACAGAAGTGTCCGATTTCAATTTAGGGATCAGACGCCTAATCCAGCTGGCCATGTACAGATCCTTTCCTAAACGGACTCTTGTTTCCAAAACTCCCAAAGATGATGACATCCTGCCAGCTGTAGACAGCACCGCCTTCACCTCAGAGTCAATCGGCCTCATCACTGATTCTCCTGGATGAATCGGGCTCTACCTGCTTCCATACCCGATTACCTTTCTTTAACCGCCCATGGCCAATCAGACTGTTACTTCCATCTTTCATTACGCGGTGTCCGATTGGACTTCCTGTTGCTTTATTCCACCATCGGGCTCTCAACATGCTGGGTTATGTTTCCCCAGAGCCCGATAATCCTCACCCATATTCAATCTTTCAACCGGGCTCTCCTTACCTTACCCAACATCTATCATCGGTCTCACGGCTATACTTGAGTCCGATGAGTCATTGATTGCTTAGCCCGACCTCTCCTTCATTCAGCTCCACGCAACTCGGGCTCCAAAACCATTTGACGATTTTTGGGTGCAAACACCAACACAGGATGGGTCGGCGAGCTCAAGGTTCGATAGTTTAAAAAATTATGCCAATGGAGACCTTTAATTTTTAAAGGAAACAAGCTGAAGTCATCTCTAAAATGCAACATCCAAATAAATCACAGAAAAAGGGTCAAGATGATGAGCAGTCATTGCCAAAAAAAAAAAACAAAACGAAAAAGTGCTCACAAGCAATCAAAATGTCAAAAGCTGGACTAGAATGTTCTAAGATCTCCAAAGAGTCCAAGCAAACGAGGTCGAGCACTATCAGGTGATCACTTCTATGTGAATTTATTTCAGCATGCTCGAAATTTTGGGTTAATATCACCTACCACCTCTGAGTTTTGACTAGGGAATAATTACCCCCTGACGTTTGAAGAATAACACTTCCCCTGCTATGGTAAAATTACAATCTAGCCCTCAAAATTAATTTAAGAAATAATTGAAAGTGTTTACAAAATATATAAAGAGTCATCTGCTAGGTATTTACAAATTTTACAATTTTTACGATTTTAAAAAAATTATTTCTGAAATCGTTTGAACAAATTTCATAATTCTTTTAAATTTTCTTAAATTTTCACGATTTTTCACGAATCTGAAATCTATTTTCAATATTTTGCCGATCCTTTGAAACACATCAATAATTTTTTTCCAAAATCCTGATTTTTTTTCTTCTTGATATCTTCTCGTATAAATAGTTTTAAAATTTATATAATTTTCATTTTGAAGAGGAGGATATGGATCTATATGCCAACCCCAAAGTCGTTTCTATCTTTTAAAAATTAGAAATTTAGTAAAAAGTCCCTCATTTTAGACTTATTAAGCTTAAAGGACAATTAGTTTTTTTTTGGGTCAAAACTCCATGACTACTGCAAAGTAATCGGATCAAATCCCTATATTTTAAAAATTCAGTGATATTTCACATAACTAGTTCAATTTTTTTCACAAAGTTATTTGAAATTTCACATAACTTTTATAACATGTGGACCTTTTGCACTAAAATAAAAAACCGGGTTGGACTTAATATTACTACAAAAGTTTATTTTAAAGTACTTTTGACTTAATTACATTCTAATTAAAAAGAGGGTAAGGGTAGTTTAGGTATATTTTAATAAACCAAACACAGTTCAATAAACAGAAGGGGGGATTTGTTATGACTAATAAAAGCTCAGGGGGAGTGCTGTTCTTCAAACTTGAGGGAGTAAGTGTTCTCAGGTCAAACCTTAGGGGTGGTAGGTGATATTAAGCCCGAAATTTTTGAACTATGGGTGTAATTGGAACTTTCTGCAAGCCTATCATTAGCAGTTGATTGATTTTCCTTGAGAGTTTTGTTTAATTTATTTGAAGAGGTAAATTAGTTTTTTTTTTTTTTTAAATTGTACCCTTTATGCGCATCTTGACAATATCTAAAAGGAAAGGTCAGCATTGCATTTAGTATAAATCAGCTCTCAATCTTAATATGTTGTGCAAGAACATCCAATATCAGTACAAAACATATACTATTTCTACACTAACATATGAACAAAATAAATGACTAAGATCAGGGAGAGACTCAATTGAACTAGTAATTAGTGCCTCTGCTTAGATTCGCAAAATCTTGGTAGCATGTATATATATATATATATATATATTGCACCCTTTTATTAATTGACTCCGAGACATCTCGAGTATCAACATGATAGCATATCGATAACGTATCTATAACTCCTGGACAGGTTTCCAACAGGAGAGAGCGTAGATGACCCGACCCTTCCATCCCTGCAGCATCCACTGGCTGTCCTCGTCCACAACGAAATCTCTATGGTACTCCAATTTCACCTTCCTCCTCACAGCCTCCAAGAGTTCCCGGTTCAGTGCCACCTGCTTGAATCCCGCCCTCACATTCCGCATTTGCCACTGCTTGTATGTCTCCGGCCTCTCAACCCTCTCGGTGCCCTCACACGCTATGACGCTCATAATATCCGTTCCAAACACCTCTTTCTCATACAACAACCTCTGCTCATCTTCATGAGGCACATTTGCATCAAACATGTCAAAAAGTGAAGAGAAGTGGAAGATCGCTTCTCTGAATCGTGTGACAAAAAAAGGGGCATTGAATGTTCCGTTTACAACTCCATGGATGAACATACTCGGGTTAATCCTCTTGATCAAGTTCAAAACCGCGTCTCTCGGACTCTTCATCGAGACACTATCATCATGTATGTTCTTGAGTCGATACAGACAATTCACTACAAGCACTTCATCTTTATCAATTTCCAGATCTTCAAGTTGAATTGTATGCCATTTCTTTGCTATGGCTTTGTACTCAAACGGGACGTTGAATCTCTTGCAATAACTGGTTAACCGGCGCCCTGTATCTTCAACCCTCTCTGCAGGGCGGAACCCAGGTTGGGGAAAGTCTATTCCTGTGATCCGAAGCTTGGGAGGTCCATCGGGTCTTACGGAGAGACGTTGAATAAGGCAGGGCCATTGGAACCCGTATAGAATTCCGAAATCAATTATGTGGAGCTTTGTTGAAGAATTCTTTGCCAGCTTTCCAATCGATCTGTTTGCATAGAAATTGGACATTATTTTGAAAGGACAGGCGGAGATATAAACCTGATAAGCTTTCAAGATTTCTGCAGTTGATATTCTGTTAGAAGCCGTGTACAGTGACATTCCTGTACCCGCCAGGCGCGCCTCGAGGGCATTGGCAAAGTAATAAGCCATCCTCTCGGTGCCTTCCCCCCCGCGTGGAGAAGCGTGTTGCCTGATTCGATTCAGCAGATTGTTCGCAGTTCGGGTATCGCTGCTCGAGACAGCTTGTGCACATTGCGTTAGGAGAGCCCTCAAATCCACAACTTCTTTCTTGTTGCCTTGCTGCTTTTTCCCCCGGGGCCTTCCAACGGGTGAGCTTTTCGACTGCTTGTTCTGCTTTAACCTCTCGGGCTCAGGCTCACCGTGCAAATGAGGGTTAAGGTCAGCACAGAGCAACACTTTATCGAGCATTTGTGAATCCTCGGACTCGGGAGCATAAGTACTTGCCAATTGCTTGTTACTCCGGCCTACTACTTCTGCATATTCACTATCCTCGTGGCAACGATTTTTCTTTCCTCTTGGCCCGTTCGTTGAATTGTCCGTCTTCCCGTTCTCCTCAGGCTCAATCACTCCCCTCGAATTTGCATAATTTACGGAGGAGAGAGACGATTTTGAAAGCCGAAATGGGCTAACAAGAGCGGCCATTGACCCAACATCACCATGGAAGCCATTGGAAGGGCCAAATGACTGCAAATTGTACTGCAAAATAGGTTCATAGGTGTGCTGATATTGTCCAAATGACGAATCAAATTCGCCTTGATCGCGAATCCAATTGGAAGTTGTTGTAAAATCATCATCTGGGCTCTCTTGATTCTGATCAACAAGAAGCGGATTTGTTGTAGGAGCTGGGGGGTCATTATTATTATTATTATTGTCAAGAAGATCAGAAAGTGATTTCTCAGCAGCTTGGAGAGCCAAACTGTCCTGGAACATGCACGGCTTGTACTCCAAGTCCTCCTCTTCATCAAGCATTTGGCTCACGAACTTGAGACACGCACCAAAAAAGTGACTGTCGTCCGCTGAATTATCGGATTGCGGGCTGCTCGTTCCTGAACTCGGAGATGCCTCGCTAGGATCTGCGGAGTTATTATGTTGGTTGAGATTGTAGTTATGGTCCAAAATTGCAGGAATTGAGTGGTGATGATGGTAATCGAATCCATTTGTGGGATTAGAATATCCTTGAACAAGGGTATCCATGGAGAGCTGGAATTCGAATCCTTAATTTCAAGAATGAACAACACCACAAAATCTATCGAATAGCCGAATTGGTATTTGGCTTTACGATCCAATTGTACAAAAGTAGAACACAAATTTTGAAAAAAGTTTTTGAGTGTTGATTCAAAAGAAATCAAGATTACTAGATGAAGTGGACAGAGTAGAGGTGATTGAAGAAGATTAATACAGAGTACCCGGTTGACTTATTGTTAGAGAGAGAGAGAGAGAGAGAGAGAGAGAGAGGGGTATGATGCTGGTTGGAGTAGATAACATATGTACGTCTTTAATAGGTAGAATTTGTAATCTTCAATTCATAGTTTTTAATTAGTATCGAAACTTCCTGGAAATGAATCTGCTGACAGAAAAAGACCCATCTGAAGCATGAACTGGGTACGGTTATGCCCGGTCAGTTTCAGCCAGTTGAGCCGGTAATCGGTTTTCTCATCTGAATCTTCTCTCCGATTACGCGCGTCAGCAAATGTGTATATATATATATATATATGTATAGATGCGCAATATATATATTTATTGGATATGAATATTGTATGTTGAGGGTACGTAAGACCTTACGTAGCACTTTAGCAGTGTTGTCGGAATCAACGGCAATTAAATCCCCAATTTACCCCGGCGATCAACAGTATGTGAACAAGACAACAACATCGTATAAGAGCATCTCCAACCACATTATGCATATGCATATTTTGGTGAGATATGCATAATGTGGTGAAAATATGGTACTCCAACCATTATGCAAAATGTTTATGCATATTTACAAGTGCCATCAAAACTATTAAATTTGCATAATAATGCAAAAGTCCTATGCAAATCCAATGGCCATCAACATTTCATCAAAAAAAATCAAACGGCTACCAAGACTCCAAGTAGTGATGAAAAATTATAAAATATTGATAGATAACCAAAATGCATACCATGATTGGAGTGGTTATGCAAAATTCATGTTGCAAAAATAATTTTTGGGTGATTTCTATGCATTTTGCATAAAAAGATGCATAACATGGTTGGAGTTGCTCTAACTCGAAAAGATTTGCCGGTGATTTCTTTGGTTTTTTTGGTTGTTTTTCACTGACCGTAAAATTTTTGATACTGTTTTTATTTGGACTGCAAGTGGACTGTGGGGCCGCAGGGAGAAGTGAGGGTGTATTTTTAATCCAATTAAGCTTTGAAAATGAAAATTTTAGCATTTATTTTATTTTAGTGCGTTTGTTTTCAGCGCCTTTTTGGTTGTTTGGCTTAATGACTAGAGTTTTTATGATTTGAAATTGTTTTGTTTATCTGGAAGTGGCAAAGGTAGACAAAGTTATCAAATGCCAAATGCATTTAGCGTTAGGTATTGGTCAAAAACACACATTAGAATTGTTCGATAGTGTCTTTAAACCGGGCGGATATCATTTAAAATGTCTCTTAAAAAGGTTGATTTTTCAAAAGTCACCTTTACGTGGGTTGAAGGAACCCCAAGAGTTCATTTTTATGTAAAAAGTTCTGAGTTTTTAACCATTGAAAGACTTAGATACAAAAGTCTATCAGAGGGGTTTTTGATCGGTCGAACGGTCCTACTAAACTGGTCAAAAGTCCCTTTGCAACACTTGAGCTCCAACTGGGTACATTCAACCGGTTGAAGGGTCCCTTTGGACTAGTCGAAAGACCACCTACAAGCCTTTCCAACCAATTTGTCCTGTTTTACAACATTAAAAACACATATACAGACTTGCCAAAGTTAAACTTCACCAGCCACTTCTCATACTATCTGGATTTTAAACATAAACTTCCAAGAGATATTGTCGATGTGCTGTAATGACTTGAGGCAAGTTTTAGTGGCGTGTCACGTGTCCTAGGTTCATATGTGTGGATCTGGGGCATGACATTTAGTAGTATATGTAAAAATTGTGCGGTTGTTCCATTAGTTTCACGTATAGTGGGTTGAAGAATAAAACACAACTATTTATTGACAAATTAATATTTTTGTAACTCTTTTAAAAAGGAATTTCTTTTCTTTTCTTCTCTTCTCTCTCTCTCTCTCTCTCTCTCTCTTTATTTTTTTTTATTTTATGTAGTTTCACTTATAAAATAAAGAATCTTTAATATGTTCAAGTGGGATATCTACAAAGTCATAAATATTTGAGTCTAATTGAGTAAAAAGATGTTTATATGGGTGGAAGTTAGAAAAAACATAAGGGCCAAAGTGAGAATTCTAAGTATATAAATGGGGCAAATTAAAATTTTCAAGGGGCACAAATATTACATACAGTACAATACAAATTGTGTAAGGTAAAATTAAAAAAAAAAAAATTCCAAAAATTGAGAGGCACATGCCTCTGGTCCTAGTGTGCCTCCGTCATGCTAATAAGACAGGAGTAATGCTAGGTGTATACACTTTTGTAAAATATTTTTTGACACATTGCTTTAAATGTATATATCCTGTGATGCGTAAGTGGTGCACATAAAAAGTGTGAAAATTTTAAACAACATAAGGTACACATATTTAAAGCAAAGTGTCAAAAAGAGTGTACACCTACCATTACTCATAAGACAGTCCAAGTAAGGAAGGTAAAGACTAAAGCAATGCTGTATAAATCTGTATATAATAATTAAGGGTAAATATCACCTACCTCCTATGTGGTTTGGTCTTAATACACTTACCGTCCTCTCAAAATTTGAAAACTCACTTACCTCCTTTATTTTTGAATTTTAATATTAGATTTTGATAAATTTTCCAACAGTTTATATAGAAAATGAGAAATTGATACTACAAATAAAAAATAAAGGAGGTAAGTCAGATTTCTGAATACTGAGAAAAGATATGTGTATTAAGATCAAATGTCAAATAAAGGAGGTAATATTTATCCATTAATTAATTAATTAGAACACGCAGCTGTTAAATATATGTCACACCCCCCAAAAATTGAGAGTAATGCGATTCTAACCATATGATCGATCACGTTTGAATTTTAGTCAGTCATCGAAATATTAGTATATTCTAATTAATACAAACTAACCCCACCTCGCCCAGTCGCTGACGCCCACTGATGACAAGGATTTTAGAGTTACTTGAAGCCGCCGGTGGTTACCCCAATTAGCGTGGGAGAGCATTATTATTTGGGCAATGTCATTGTGAGAAGCTACTCACGTGAGAAGGCGGGTTTTAATTAATGAGTAGCTTCTCACAATAGCATTTTCCTTTTCATTTACCTAATTTTAGTTCCAAATTATTCACGTAGGTCATCAGAGAGTGACATGTGTGTCATTTTAATAATTATGTTAATAATACATGCAAAAAATGAGAGTAAAATAAAACATATATTATCTAATAAATACCTAAACGAGCAATAATAAACCAAAAAATGGTAAACAAAATTAGCGTGGTGTCCAAGCTCCTACATATATATATATATACAGTCAGACTTTAAAGATGGCGCCCTCTTTTTATTAAAGAGAGGGCCTCTGTTTTGGTCGTCGGATTGTGTTTTCATTAATAGCAGTTTTGTCATTTCACAATTTTTAAACACAATCTAACAGCCAAAGCAAAGACCCTCTCTTTAATAAAGAGAGGTGGCCCTCTTTAAAGATTCATTATATATATATATATGTCTATATATTACATGTCCAAACCAAGAAAATATTACTACTACACATGCTTGACCGCACGCTCGGCGGAGTGGGCCCTCCTAATCCTGAGAGGTCTATTCTTCCATGGATTCTTTTGTTGGGGTCATATATAGTGATATGTATAGTCTTATACCTGGTGCTCAAAACCAGCAATTCTATATAAAAAATTTATGATGACCCAAAAAAAAAAAAAAAAGTGGGGCCAAGTCGTTGAAGTTTTTGAATAAAAACAATAAAATTTAAATGTCTGTTCTGTTGGAAGATTTGACAAAATTTTATCCATTGTTATGCATGGAGGAATTGGTGGTGATTTATTTTTTCCTCTAAAAAGTATGATGGAGCATAACGTGTGAGTAAATTCTATCAAATTTTCCCACATAATTGAATATTTGGACCACATTGCTTCTATTTAAATACTTCAAAGACCAAATTGACGCAATTGAATATATATATATATATATATAAGGAATAAGGACTAAGAGGACATAACTTCAAGAGTATATTTTGTAATTAAACCAAAATTTATTGATATTAATTAGTGTTTGCACCATAAAATAAAAATTAAGATGGGTCCACTAAATCCAATTAGGAATTACATGTGGAGAGGGCGTGAAAGTAGATTCATGGGAAAGGCAGACTAATGCGACATAACAGATACCTTAACTTAGTGCGTATGCCACGTCAATGGCAAAGCGGTTACTGGCAGTTATTTCAGAACATGCCAATGACACGTGTGACGCAAAGATCGTAAAAATGGTAGTTATGGACGAAGACTCATTATGCCCAAGTCATGGATATAGTGGACTGTTTTCTCAACTGTTGAACAATAGTTACACACTGCGATCTATATAAGGGAAATGAATGATAGAGAGAAGAGGTCCCCAATCAACCAAACACTTGGCACTTTTCATATCTTCATGTTGTTATCTTTCGTTTATCGTGTAATCTCCAACTCCATTTACTTACCTGTTTTAGGAGTAGATTAATAGTTAAATTTCAGTTAGAAGACGGATTACCACTTCTAATTGAACCCTGTTCTATAAGATATTTAATTGAATTCCATTTATGTTATTTCTTTGATCATTCTCGATGTTTCTCATATTTGAAGTCTTGGTTAAAGCAAGTAAACCTATTTGGAGAGATTTCGTTCCTCTTTCTCTCTATTCATTTGATTATGTCAAATTGTTCACATTCCAAGAGAACATTTGTCTGGCACGCCCGCACCATTATATTTGTAGATTTCTAGTAATGCAAATTTTGGCACACCCGGTGGGACCGGTGTGAGAAATTTGGTAATTCATCATGCCACTGAGAAAGAATTTGACAAAAGATAAGGGAATTGTAGTGCTACCAGAAATAGATGCACCCACTATGGAAGACAATGTTGAGGGATGAGTTCATGGTAACACTAGTGATCAGCCTCATACTGGTAGCCATGAATCACTCCAACCGAAGCCTGAAGAGGTTGGAGCCACTACTGGTGGCCCAGATTAGCAGACTATGAAGGATTATGCAGTGGCAATGCGTTTCAGTCTGGACAGTGCACTGCACGATTGGCTCCAAGCTAACTTGCAGCAAACATCTATGATTGCGAAACCGTTCACAGATATGATGCAAAATATGAGTGTCCAAATTACTAGGAGCATTGATCTGCAAATGTCATACATGACGAAAAAATTGGGCCCAACATCATACTTGAAATCTAGTGCCCAGAAGGAACCTATATAGGTCCCCATCAATCAGGCTCCACAACGGAGTTATGGGTATGTCAAGCTCCTTAACCGTCCCCTGGTTCCTGGTTTCCTTAACCACCGTAGTACTGTGTAATGACCCAAAAAATAATAATAATTAGGACGTTTATAAAAAAATTTATTTTCGTCAAGAAAAATACCAGTTTTGGAGTTTTTCACAGTATAAATTTTACCTGCGTGTGTGTGACACCCGCTCCCGCGGTTTATATTTAATACTGTTTTAGCATGCATAATCATGAGTTAATGTTAATTGTAGTGTTATGTGACACATATTGGAAGTGGGTTTAAACCACTAAGTTGTTTTTGGGTGTCCAGTTAGGAACCCAAATTTAGCCAGTGTGGCAGTCCCAAGTTGGGATATGTGTTGATGGTCCCAGTTGAGATGGGACATTATATGTGGAATACCCTATGTGCCTAAATGTTTATTAAGGCTTAAATGATTTATTGTTTTATCGTTAATAATATCATGTTATTAGGTAGTGACCACTTTTGGGTCAGTTAGGGATACCTTTGTGAGCACGAATTGAACACGTTACATAATAAGTAGGCTAATTAGCAATTTCATATAATTATATGGGCCCACTTATGGGACCCATGCGAGACCTAGACAAATACTCATTTAGGTTTGGGATAGTTTCAGTACAATTTCAAAATTAGTAGGGGCGTAACTGCAAAACTAGCAAACTAGTGGGGGTTTCATAATAAAAATGAAAACTTATATATGTTTGATACCCTAGAGATGATTCATCATCTCTATACACAGCATTAGTTAAGTTTCAGAGAAGTGACGAGAAGATTGTGACGGAAATTTTGACGGTGACGTTCTCGACGACGGTTGTCGAGCTGAACGACGTTGGTTTTTAATTTTGATCACATATTTGGACTCCTAGGGGTGAGTCTAATCTATTGGTACTAATTTTATTGAGTTTTGTGACAGTTTTTCCGTGACCCTTTTTGGGGTTTAAGCTCATAACTTGTAGTTTTTGTATAAGATTTGTACCTGGTTCATAGTAGGGCTATAATTTCACAATTAGGAGCGAAACACAAGAGGTGAGTGATGTTAATTTTGATATTTGGATGATTTCCATGTTGGATTCAATTGTAATGCCAAAGCATGCCTAATTTGTTTAATTTAATTTATTTAGATTATAATTGGACAAAATTCATGTGGTTAAATTAGGCCCAATTTATTTGTGAAAGTATGGTGTAATGATTAAATGAGCATGTTGAGTTGCCTATTTGGGTCAATGGAAATTGCTAGTTCTATACCACCATGAGGTAATCTTTGTGGTGACGACCACGGCCGCCAGAGGCCTATGGGACCGCACGTGTAAGGGCGTCGGTCATGACTAGTCGCGTGGGCTTGGGGAGTGGAGCCGCGGGCTAGCCGGTAGTGGTGGGAGTGAACTAGTAATTGCCAGAGATTATAGTTATTTGTAATATGTTGAATTGAGCATGTTTATTACCCACGATCATGATTAGCATTATTCACTAAGCATATAGCTTATATATTGTAGTGGTTATTGAATAACCATCGTAGGTGATCGCGGCGAGGAATTTGGGAAGTGAGCTGGGAAGTGGCTGGCTAGTGCATGGGTTTTGGGGGTTGTTGTAACCTTGTTAATAGTTACTTGCTTTTTAGTTTAAAGCTTGCAATATAGTTGTAATTAATCGGTTTAATCTGGATTGTAGTACGAGTCGTATTTTGGTTGGTTTAAGACTTATGTAATATTTTTAGTTAAACTTTATACTTTAGTTGGATTCTAACTTAACTCCTGTAATATAAGGTTGGACTGTGTTAGTTGGGATTATTTGATCATGGTGTTACTATGACTAATGTTATTAGATTGGGACGTTTGAACTTGGAGATTTATTTATTGGGTTCGTTGTAAATTGTTATATTTAGTATTTTTCTTAAAGTATTTAAAAACTCTTGCTTGGACTTTGGGAGCTCATGACTATGATTTGGTAGTAAGGGTGAAATCGGTTCGGTTCGGTCGGTTTTGGGGGGTTTTTTTCACCGACCGATCGGTTCGGTTTCGGTCGGTTTTTTCGGTTTTAGTGCAATTTTGTCGGTTCGGTTTCGGTTTTACACTGTGTGCATAGGATGAAAACCGTCCGAACCGATCGGTTCGGTTCGGTGATTCGGTTTTTTCGGTTTTGGTTTCACCCCTATTTGGTAGTGTTATTTGAGAAGTTACTATTTGTTAAAACAGGGTTATTTTGGCTGATTGCAAAGACAGGATTATGTTTTTTTTTTATTTTATTTATTATTGTTGAGCTTCTTTGGTGTAAGTTTATTTTAAATTTATTTTTGGTACTTTAATCACTTGTGTAAGGCCTTGATGACGTGCCACGTGTCCTAGGATCATCTGGCTGGTTCCGGGGCGTCACATTTAGTGTTATCAGAGCATTAGGCTTAGAGCCTTGGGTACGAGAGACGACGATTGAGAGTACGTGTAGATGACGAGCATATAAATGCATTTCATGAATGCATATGAATAGTTGTTGCTATGTTGTTATATAACATATTGGCATAGCATGCAATATATTTATGTCAATTGACTGATAGGTAAGAAAATGGATCATAATCGGGAACGTTCACCTCATTGGAGGATGGACCACCTAGAAGATGTGGTAAGCAATTTTGTGAGGGCAGTAAGTGATCAGATGGGATGTGATAGACCTGCAAACCCACAACCACGGCCCGAGCGGGGAGGCATTGAACAATTTTATAAAAGAAAACCAAGTCAATTTGATAGAGGCCCAGATCCATCGCAAGCCGACCATTGGGTGATGGATATGAACCGTATCTTTCGGACAGTAGAGTGTACAGATGAGGAAAAGATAATGTGTGCTACTGATACATTGAAAGGGGAAGCCCATAACTGGTGGGTAAATGTGATTGACCAAGGGGCACCAGAGACGTGAGACAGATTTGTGAAGGTCTTCTACAAGCGGTACTTTCCAACATCCGTTAAGACACAGTTGGGCCGTGAGTTTGCAAATCTGCAACAAGGGGATATGTCAATAAATGAATATGCAGCCAAATATAATAGTCTACTTCGGTTTGCACATCGAACAGTACCAAGGGAAGTGGATAGAGCACAAAAATTTGAGGAGGGACTACGGGATAATATTATAAGCCGAGTTGATACACACCAACTTCGAAAAGTTGCTGATGTACAAGATGTTGCCTTGATAGCAGAAAGAGATATTGACAAGTACAAACAGAGCCAACAAAATAAGCGGCCAGCTGAAGAAAAAGGTAAAGGACAAGGTATTTTTAAGAAGCCATTCTTGCGAGGTTCTGGTTCTAGCTCAGGAGTTCAAAGGGGAAGTTCCTTATCTGGGGAGAGTCGCCCATTATGTCCAACATGCAATCGTCAACATTGGGGTGTATGCCACTTGACGCTAGTATGCAATATTTGCAAGCAGAAGGGGCATATAGCGAGAAATTGCTCACAAGCTCGAACTCAAAGTACGGGGAGCATAAATCTAGACATGAGGGAAAAATGCTTTGAATGTGGCCAGCTAGGACATCAAGCCAAAGAATGCCCAACAAGACAACAGCGAGGGACAGGTTCTGTAGCTTTAACTGGGGCAAAACCAGGAGCAAGTGTGAACAAAGGGAAAGGGCTTGAGCAAAGACAAGGAATGTATTTTTGTCTAACACCGGGGGATGCCGCAGCTACTGATTCCGTGGTATCAGGTATATTACTCATTTGCTCACACCCGGCGTATGTTTTAATAGATTCGGGTTCAACACATTCTTTTGTTGCACATGAATTTGTTAGACACTTAGACAACATGTCAGAACCTTTGGGGTATGATTTGTCGATATCTTTACCCTTAAGCAAATCCATGGTGACTTCATCAATATTTGAAGCATGTGACATCAGGGTAAATGATAGAATGTTGACAGTGAATTTAATTCCGTTGGCCATTAATTATTTTGATGTGATTTTGGGTATGGATTGGTTATCCGCGAACCAAGCTACAATCGATTGTGAACAGAAAAGAGTTACTTTTCGACCAATGGGACAAGAGGAGTTTAGTTTTCAGGGAACTGGTGTTGTAGCACCACCATATTTGGTTTCAGCAAACCAGGCAGGCAAATTGTTGAAACAAGGTTGTCGGGGATTCTTATGTTCAATATTTGACACATGGGTCACAGGGACTAAAGTAGAAGATATTTCAGTTGTACGAGAATTCCCAAATGTCTTTCCTGAAGATCTACCTGATGTACTAGTTGAGCGAGAAATAGAATTTACTATTGAAGTAGCCTCGGGGTCTCAGCCAGTATCGAAAACACCGTACAGAATGGCACCGGTGGAGTTGAAAGAATTGAAGATTCAGCTGCAAGATCTTCTAGATAAGGGATTCATTCGACCTAGTGTATCACCATGGGGTGCACCAGTTTTGTTTGTCAAGAAGAAAGACGGGACTATGAGGATGTGTATCGATTATCGAGAACTCAACAAGTTCTATCAAGAACAAATATCCGTTGCCTAGGATCGATGACTTGTTTGATCAACTTCAAGGAGCCCATGTCTTTTCTATGATTGATCTGCGATCAGGTTACCATCAATTAAAAGTCAAGGAAGAGGATGTGGAGAAGACAGCATTCAGGACCCGTTATGGTCATTATGAATTCCTTGTTATGCCTTTTGGAGTTACAAACGCACCGGCAGCATTTATGGATTTGATGAATCGAGTGTTCAAAGATTATTTGGATGAGTTTGTAATTGTCTTCATAGATGATATCTTAATATATTCCAAGAGTGTAGAAGATCACGAAAGGCATCTACGGTTGGTTCTACAGCGACTTCGTGAAAAGAAGCTATTCGGAAAGTTGAAGAAATGTGAATTCTTGTTAACTGAGATAGCATTTTTGGGGCACGTGATTTCAAAGGAGGGTGTATCAGTAGATCCACAGAAAATTGAAGCTGTAGCCAATTGGAAGTCGCCAACAAGTGTGCCAGAGGTACGAAACTTCTTGGGATTAGCTGGATATTACCGAAGGTTCGTGGAAAATTTTTCAAGAATTGCAATGCCAATGACACAACTTATGCGAAAAGATGTTCCTTTTATCTGGAGTCCAGAATGTGAAGAAAGTTTTGCTGAATTGAAAACTCGTCCGATGACAGCACCAATATTGACCATTCCTTCAGATACTGTAGGGTTTGTGATATATAGTGATGCTTCATATCGAGGTTTGGGTTGTGTCTTGATTCAAAACAACAAGGTAATTGCATATGCCTCATGACAATTAAGGCCACACGAAGTGAATTATCCGACTCATGATCTTGAGTTAGCGACGATTATCTTTGCTTTGAAGATTTGGAGGCATTATCTCTATGGGGAAAAATGTGAAATTTACACTGATCACAAGAGTTTGAAATATCTGTTTACACAGCGGGAATTGAATATGAGGCAAAGAAGGTGGTTAGAGTTAATGAAGGATTATGACTTGACAATCCAGTATCATCCAGGGAAAGCTAATGTGGTGGCCGATGCGCTGAGTCGAAAGTCTACAACTAATTTGGCCTATGCTTTGACTTCATAAGAAAAGTTCATTCGGGAAATGGAGCAGCTAAAGTTGGAGGTGATTCCAGAAACTAGAGGTGGTCTAATGTCAGCCATTATTGCACAACCATCTCTTATTGATGAAATTCGAGCCAAACAGCTTCAAGATCCAATATTGAAGAAGATTCATGATGAAATACCTGAGGGTAAGCAACCGGAATTTACTTTTGAGAATGGTATGTTGAAATTCAGGAATCGGATTTGTAAACCCAATATAGATGGTATCAAGGAAGTAATTTTGGAAGAGGCACACAATACGAGGTACTCAATCCATCCGGGTAGTACTAAGATGTATCGTGATTTGCGGGAAATCTATTGGTGGTCAAGAATGAAACGAGAAGCAGCTGAGCACGTGGTAAAATGTGTGGCTTGTCAGAGGGTAAAAGGTGGAACACCAGAAACCAGCGGGAAAATTGGAACCATTACCTATACCAGAGTGGAAATGGAAAAATATCACAATGGATTTTGTGGGAGGTTTACCGAGGTCTAGGAAGTCAAATGACAGTGCATGGGTAATCGTTGATCGATTGACTAAGTTTGCACATTTTCTACCTATTAAGACCAATGATCCAAAGAAGTTAGCTGAATTGTATGTCCAAGAAATTGTGAGACTTCATGGAGTTCCAGTATCTATAGTCTCTGATCGAGATAGTGCATTTACATCAAGATTTTGGCAAGGAATGCAGAGAGCGATGGGTACAAGATTGAGTTTCAGTACAGCTTTTCATCCTCAAACCGATGGCCAATCAGAACGTGTAATTCAGATACTAGAAGATATGCTTCGACTTTGTGTTTTGGATTTTAAAGGTGACTGGGAAGAGCACTTGTCGTTGGCTGAATTTGCTTATAATAATAGTTATCAATCTAGTATTGGGATGGCGCCTTTTGAGGCTTTATATGGGTGTAAGTGTCGTTCTCCACTTTGTTGGACCGAGGTTGGTGAGAGGAGATTGATAGGGCCTGAAATTGTTCAGCAGACTACGGAAAAGATAAAGACAATACAACAACGACTTCAAACAGCACAAAGTAGATATAAAAGCTATGCGGACTTGAAAAGAAGACCGATGGAGTTTGAAGTTGGGGAGTTTGTATTCTTAAAGGTATCGCCGACAAAGGGGATTACAAGATTTGGAAAACGAGGAAAGCTAAATCCAAGGTATGTTGGGCCATTTGAGATCATTGGTAGAGTTGGACCAGTAGCCTATCGGTTGGAGTTGCCACCGGAGTTAGCTAATGTACACAATGTATTTCATATATCAATGTTAAGAAGATGTGTATCAGATCCAAAGAAAGCAATTATTCCAGAGTCGTTGGAAGTCAGGGAAGACTTGACTTATATCGAACAGCCAGTCAAGATTCTTGACAGAAAAGAGCAAGTTTTGCGGACAAAGACTATTTCTTTAGTTATGGTGCTGTGGCGAAATCAATCTGTTGAGGAAGCCACGTGGGAAAGAGAAGATGAAATGAAAGAGAAGTATCCATTCTTATTCGAAACTTGAGGTACTACGAGTTTGGGGACAAACTCCTTTTTAAGGAGGGGAGAGATGTGACACCCGCTCCCGTGGTTTATATTTAATACTGTTTTAGCATGCATAATCATGAGTTAATATTAATTGTATTGTTATGTGACACATATTGGAAGTGGGTTTAAACCATTAAGTTGTTTTTGGGTGTCCAGTTAGGAACCCAAATTTAGCCAGTGTGGCAGTCCCAAGTTGGGATATGTGTTGATGGTCCCAGTTGAGATGGGACATTATATGTGGAATACCCTATGTGCCTAAATGTTTATTAAGGCTTAAATGATTTATTGTTTTATCGTTAATAATATCATGTTATTAGGTAGTGACCACTTTTGGGTCAGTTAGGGATACCTTTGTGAGCACGAATTGAACACGTTACATAATAAGTAGGCTAATTAGCAACTTCATATAATTATATGGGCCCACTTATGGGACCCATGCGAGACCTAGACAAATACTCATTTAGGTTTGGGATAGTTTCAGTACAATTTCATAATTAGTAGGGGCGTAACTGCAAAACTAGCAAACTAGTGGGGGTTTCATAATAAAAATGAAAACTTATATATGTTTGACACCCTAGAGATGATTCATCATCTCTATACACAGCATTAGTTAAGTTTCAGAGAAGTGACGAGAAGATTGTGACGGAAATTTTGACGGTGACGTTCTCGACGACGGTTGTCGAGCCGAATGACGTTGGTTTTTTATTTTGATCACATATTCGGACTCCTGGGGGTGAGTCTAATCTATTGGTACTAATTTTATTGAGTTTTGTGACAGTTTTTCCGTGACCCTTTTTGGGGTTTAAGCTCATAGCTTGTAGTTTTTGTATAGGATTTGTACCTGGTTCATAGTAGGGCTATAATTTCACAATTAGGAGCGAATTAAACACAAGAGGTGAGTGATGTTAATTTTGATATTTGGATGATTTCCATGTTGGATTCAATTGTAATGTCAAAGCATGCCTAATTTGTTTAATTTAATTTATTTAGATTATAATTGGGCAAAATTCATGTGGTTAAATTAGACCCAATTTATTTGTGAAAGTATGGTGTAATGATTAAATGAGCATGTTGAGTTGCCTATTTGGGTCAATGGAAATTGCTAGTTCTATACCACCATGAGGTAATCTTTGTGGTGACGACCACGGTCGCCAAAGGCCTATGGGACCGCACGTGTGAGGACATGGGTCATGACTAGTCACGTGAGCTTGGAGAGTGGAGCCGCGGGCTAGCCGGTAGTGGTGGGAGTGAACTAGTAATTGCTAGAGACTATAGTTATTTGTAATATGTTGAATTGAGCATGTTTATTACCTACGATCATGATTAGCATTATTCACTAAGCATATAGCTTATATATTGTAGTGGTTATTGAATAACCATCGTAGGTGATCGCGGCGAGGAATTGGGGAAGTGAGCTGGGAAGTGGCTGGCTAGTGCATGGGTTTTGGGGGTTGTTGTAACCTTGTTAATAGTTACTTGCTTTTTAGTTTAAAGCTTGCAATATAGTTGTAATTAATCGATTTAATCTGGATTGTAGTACGAGTCATATTTTGGTTGGTTTAAGACTTATGTAATATTTTTAGTTAAACTTTATACTTTAGTTGGATTCTAACTTAACTCCTGTAATATAAGGTTGGACTGTGTTAGTTGGGATTATTTGATCATGGTGTTACTATGACTAATGTTATTAGATTGGGACGTTTGAACTTGGAGATTTATTTATTGGGTTGGTTGTAAATTGTTATATTTAGTATTTTTCTTAAAGTATTTAAAAACTCTTGCTTGGACTTTGGGAGCTCATGACTATGATTTGGTAGTGTTATTTGAGAAGTTACTATTTGTTAAAACAGAGTTATTTTGGCTGATTGCAAAGACAGGATTATGTTTTTTATTTTATTTTATTTATTATTGTTGAGCTTCTTTGGTTTAAGTTTATTTTAAATTTATTTTTAGAACTTTAATCACTTGTGTAAGGCCTTGGTGGCGTGCCACGTGTCCTAGGATCATCTGGGTGGTTCCGGGGCGTGACAGTGTGTGTATCATCGCGTGAGCTCAACACACACAAATATCTCCCATAGGAGACTTAGGCCCAAAGGAATGCATATGTGCACTGTGTGTGCATATCTAAGCTGTGCATATGTGTGTGTGTGTGTGACGTGAGTGTGTGTGTGTGTCGTAAGTGTGTGTGAGTGTGTGTTGAGTGGTGAGCAAGTAAGTGTATGTATATATATTTACACTCAACACACCTCTCAATCTCACATCTCCACTCTCTATACTCTCAACTCTCTGTCTCTCTCCCACTCTCATAGTCTACACACACACATATTATTACAAATATACACACACACTTGGGTACATAGCCAGATACATATATACATATATGTATTCAAGAAAGTAGTGCAATTCAAGCTTTGAATTTGGGTAAGCTTTTATTATTTTAATTTCAGTTTATATAAACTGTGATATATATATATCGTTAAGGGTGCAAAAATAGCGAGCAGAAAAAACGGTAACAGAAACTTAATTTCTTTATATCAAATGAAAGATATTGACCCCAAGGGGCCATGTTTCAAGTTTTGTGCGATATTTTATAACGGTCATGACGAACGAACCATTTGATGTTTCGAAAACTAAAACTTTTATTTTCTATATAATGATCTACCGACATCGGATTTGATCGCGGTCCCAAGCGTAGAACTTATAACTCGGTTAATTACAGTCTGAAATAGTAAAATTACAGTTGTTGATATTTTATATAATCCCTGTATTTTGATGTATTTACAGAATTACCCCTAAACTTTTAAAAATAGTATTTTGGTCACTATGTAATTTAGTAAAGCCATTGTAAATCATTTATACTTTCCATAATGATATTATGTGTTAATAAATACTGTTTTATAATTTTGTTAATTATAAAACTATAGAATAGTAATATAATTTTTCTATTTATCATCAATCTATTTAAATAAAGATTTAATCATTCTAAATAATTGTTATATAATATTTCTGTAAATATGAAAAAATTACAAAAAAAATACTATTATGCCAGGGTACAACTATAAAAAAATTAGTTTTAGATTTAAAGTCTAATATTTGGGCATAGATTTAAAATTTTTAGTCTTGTTATAACCAACTTAAAATTAATGTTTTGACTTCAAAAATTAATATTAAATAATCTACAACTCTGAAAATTTCGCTGGCAATTCTTATAGTCTTAAAATAATGTCTAATATTATACTTAAAAGTTTGGAGACAATCCGATACCGTTTAAAATACAGCTTATTTGTGGAGCCCGCGTTTATATAGGAAACCCCACTTTTGAGATAGAAATTGCCCGAACTCCGAATTGAGCCTAGTCAGTGGCGTTGGACACAGAATAGTATAATGATATCAATAGTGAAGTTTTAATATAATTTTAGCAAAATTACCAAAATACCCATAGGAAAATTTTAATTACTATTTTACCCCTACACTTACACCTTTTTGCTTACATGTTTAGCTCTTTTACCCCTGTTGATGTAGGAACTATCTCATCATCAAATCCCTAAGTTATCAAGGTGAGTGATTCATATTCCTATTGCTGATTCTACTCCTCTCGAGTGAATCTGATTCTATCTTCGATTATTAATATTATGAAATTGCTATTATTCAATTGGGGACATTGTCGTTTGGTTCCACTTAAACAGGTTTATGCTCATTGTATGTCATAACCCAGACTTTCTATGTTATCATACGATACATTCATTTATTCATGTACCTTGTTATTCAGATTTTATATATCATTCAATCAATTATTCATTGTCAATTACCACTACAACAAATTATAACGTATAACCTATGTATGCGATGAATTGAGCCCGACTATAGGGTTGCCTTTGATCATTGTGCGATGTAATAAAAGAATGTGTGCGTGAGTGGGTGGTTGGTAATTTGACATTCATATCAGACAGTTTCAATTCAATATCATTGACTTCTCATTTATTCCGTATTTCATATCGATAATGTTGATTTTCTTTTACCTCATATTCATTATATAAGTGTCATTGCAATTAATATATCTTTTTTCGAGTATAAACAATTCTTCTTGAGATCTTTTAAATAGGTTATGTTCATTCACTGAGCCTTACGCTCACACTCTCCAAATTGTTTTAAAAACCTTTTTTGATGACAAAGACATGCCCTATGCTGATCCAAATGAGGAACAGGAGATAGCTATAGAAGGAGAGGACCCTCTTCTAGACGCCCTTGAAGGATCCCTATTTTAGAAAGTCCCCTTATTGTATTTTAAGCATTCCTAGAATAAATTCCTTGCTAGTACTGTATTTGAAGGCGTTGTAAGCCTAGAACTCTGTCTGTAAACTTATTAAGTATGGTTTTGTGGTTCTACTAACCTCAATTAAATATATTAAATAAATGTTTGTATGCTCCCGCTAGACTCTGTACAGGTTAAAGATGACCCACAAGGTCGGTCCCGCACTCAAAATCCACGGATGGATTTTGGGGTCGTGACATACTGGCATGTGTTGACCATGCGTCAAGTTTCAGTAATCAATCAATCCTAAACCAAGCTGGTCAGAGTGCAGGATTCCCTAAGAATCAACAAGGGCTACCTGGGCATAATACAAGCCCATACTAGTTTTTAGGGTGGGCAGATAACGGTCCCAGTCCATCAGACTAGATATCATGAAGGCACTTAGCCTCAAATGTCTGCTTCACCACCATAGGAGCTATTTACACAAACAGTAGTCCCAAATACACGGCAGGCGACTCAAGAAGGCGTTCACATGGTAGGCTTACCTCAGTCATAGATGTACCAGGCTAGAGGGGCACCTTCATCAGCCAGCAGCACAAACTTGGGGGCACTACTAGCCAACAACGCAGACTGGAGGGCAACATCAGCCAGCAGTATAGGCACGAGTCCAACTTCAACAACCTTTGATGCCAAATGGAGGGCCATTGCATGTGCCCGCAGTAGGATTGCCAGGACATTAACCTGTCAGTAATGAGGTACGTAATCCTTAATACCCTAATTATCATGATCACGTCCCTGTAGGGGTGAATAGGGATGAAATGGTAGAGGCTATTAGGGAACAGGTTCATGGATAAGTTAGGGAACAAGTCAAAGACCAATTGCGAGAATAATTTGGGGCAGTGATTAGGTCCCCTATCCGTCCTCACTATCAAAAGTCGTACCTAGACTTTATAGACTGAATGTTTGAATTCCTAAGGTACTTTAGGATACCTGACTTCACATTATTCTTTGGCGGAGACAGGTAGACTATACCATAGCACATTACACGTTTTACTGCACAATGTGTTGAAGCTTCCCACAACGACATGTTAAAATTGAGACTATTTGCCAACTCACTCACTGGAATTTCCTTCACTTAGTACATAAACCTTCCTATAGGTTCAATCCAAACTTGTCAAGATATGGAAATAATCTTCCATAGTCATTTCTTTCATAGATAGTTCAATCAGAATCTTCTGTAGTCAGTTCTATTAGAATCTTCCATAGAAACATATATTGCCAGGTTTAAGTCTGCTCGGAATAGGTGTAGGGCTAGGTTACCAGAAGAGGAGCATAGCGTCTGGTTGTAGATAACTTAAAGTCCACACCCAGAATGCAATTTGTAGGCCAACAATTCACATATTTGTGCCATGTGGTCAATGCTGTGGCACGATATGAGAAAGTAGTGGATGAAGAAAATCAAAAGAAAAATAGGACAAAGGACACCATCAGCCTGCACATCTGGTCGAAATTGAGGATGATGGCCAGGTTGATGAAGATACTGAGAATGAACATGAATGTGTTGTAGCTGAAATAACGGCCCAAAAGCCACTTATATGTGATGTCTTGCATAAACATCCCCGCGTTCAAGGAAAGAATTCTACTTATAACCAGCTGATTAGCCTGGTAAGAAGTATGACTTCGATATTACCAGAGATGATTTAGTTAAAGAAAAGAAAATTAAATTGACACATACATTGCCATCAAATGAAGAAAGCAAGCGTAAAACGTATTGCATATGGCATTATAAATGGACCCATAGTATAAATAATTGTACAACTTTTCGGGAGTCCATTCAAAACTGGATTAAAAATATAACTGTGAAATTTCCTGCTGATAAGCCTATTCAACAAGTTGACAAGAACCCGTTTGTGACTGAGGCACATCAATATGGTTTAAACAGATTTTACAAACATGACAAAGCCAGCCAGGTCAAGATCATATGTTCAAGCTTCTTCTTCCAATGGTAGAAAAATGAAAAGTGTGGTTTCCAAGACCAAGGGTTTGAATCCAGAGGCACCACCGTTTGAGACCAGAGTAGGGGTTTACTACCATGCTGCTAATCCTTATGATTCGTATGTGATGTCAAGACAGTCATTGCACGAATTGGTAGAAGCAAGTGAATAGCCAATCCTCTGCATTAGTTGCACAGAGGTTTTGGCGGTACCACTCCGAAACCAAAATCGTAATGTTAAGGATGATGAAAGAATACTTGGGGAAGAAAGCAAGCAGGGTAAGGTGGTTCAACGACTAGGAGGATTTCAGGTTACGTTGAATAATAATAAGTCTGAAAAAGGGGCAACAATGTCTTAAGAAAATAAGCACTACAAGCCTGATCTTGCCAGGAAGTTCAATAAACAGAACACATTCAAGAGTTCAGTCAACCAGGGTCAGAAAAGAAGATCAGAGCCTGCACCTTATCCAAATACCAGACCAAGAATGGTACTTCCTCCTGCACCCCAAGAAGGACGATGGATGTATTCCAACACCCAAACTTTCCTCAACACCACGACTCACCCTTTATGACTAGAACCCAAAAAAGATGTATGTTGCATAAAAAGGCTGTCCAGAAGAATAAATAACCACTCGTTAGAAGATTCGAAGGCAGGTCTAATCAATGGGTACGTAAAGTTAAAGGAGCTCCTGGAAGTCAGGGTAATAAAAAGGGAAAAGTAGCAGCGGCAGAGGTGGGTGATGACTTATCAGATTTCGATGAGTAGCTAGGACAAGACAACTTAGAAGTAGCATATCACCAGTCCTCAAACTCAGAGAATTTTGATATATCAAAATTCGGAGTGATGGTACAGGATGATGAAGTTAGCCAAGCTGATGCTGAACACCCAATAAATGTGGTAGATTCAAAATGGTCAGGAGATGACAATTCAGGTCACCTCACAAAAGATGAAATGTTCCAGTTAGGAAAATCATTGCTTTATGTTTATGACAACATGGTGTATACAATGCCATTTGTTTTTGCTGCACACGAATGACAACCTGATGGTCTGGAGGAAGATGTTAATGATAAGTTAGAACCCATGGTTCTTATCACTAAGGAGGTATAATCACTTAATCTAGTAATCCACAACATACTGATCTCAGATCCCTAGCAGATGGCCATTGTGTTTGATAAGCCAAATGTTGGAATGGCTAAACACTTATGGCCATTACATGTCAAGTTAAATTTAATGGTGTCTCAATATCCAAAGTCTTAGTGGATAGTAGAGCCTCTATTAATTTACTGCCTTCATATATGCTAAAAAAATTGTAGAATACTAGCGATGATCTCATCGAGGCTAACATGGCCATAGTGGGCTTCTTTGGAGCATCAGTCTAACCAAAAGGGGTGCTCCCAATCACCATGTCCATTGGAAGTAGAACTGCCTTAACTACATTCTTTATGGTCAACACCACCTCTCACTATAATACTCTGTTAAGGCGGGACTGGATTCACTCAGTATGGTGTGTGCCATCTACCATGCATCAATGCTTGATTTTCTAGAATGAAGAAGAAGATGAACCAAAAATCGTTGAGGCTGATAAAAAACCGTTCCTGGAAGAGTCTCATGTGGTTGAGGCAAAATTCTATGATATCAAACTGGCCCCGTTGAGATTCTGGAGAATTGACAAAAATGGTCGTCCTAAGGGGATTGTTCCTGCAATAAGTAGAGGTAGCCATGAATACACTGAATCAGACAATGTTGTTTAATGGAAGACAACATCCTGCGTCGTATCCAAGATGATGTCCAACTCAGTGTTCATAAGATAGTCAACTTAGTAGATTGCGTAACAGAGGAGATTGCTCAGGCTGAAATATATCGAGTTCATTTGTCAAAATTGTCACTAACCCTCCAAATTAAGCTGGATGATACCAAAGCTAAAGTTTATGATCCGTTGGAAGAAGTCAACTTAGAGGGAGAATATGGTCCCAGGAGGACTACATTCATAAGTCAACTTCTTCCAACATAATTTAGAACACATTTGGTTAGCCTGTTGTGTCAGTATCAGGATTGTTTCGCTTAGGACTATCACGAGATATAACACCCGCTCCCGCGGGCAGTATTTAATTGTGTTTATCAAGAATATTAACATTTTGTTGATAATGTGATTATATGTGTTAAGTGAGTTTTAACTCACTAAGTTAATTAGGGGTGTCTAGTTGGGAACCTAGAGATAGGCCAAGTGGCAGTCCCAGTTTGGGACAGTTATGAGAGGCCCCCGTGCGATGGGACAGATACGTGGAGTAATCCTTATATGCTTAAGTGTTTATTAAGGCATATGTGAATATTACATTATGTTGATTTTATAACATGTTGATTGATTAGAGACCACTTTTGTGGTCTTTTAGGGATACCTTTGTGAGAGAGAATTGGACACATTGGATAATTAGTAGGTTAATTAGTAACTTCACAATATTATGTGGGACCACTTATGGGACCCATACGTGACATAGACAAACACCATTTAAATTTGGGATGATTTTAATAAGTTTCATTAACTAGCAGATGTATAAACCAGAATTGATAAAACTAGGGAAGCCATTATAAAAACATAAAATGATGAGTTGCATGTTATGAGACACCTAGCATGGTCACTCATAGCAACTCCTTCATCTTCCTTAGTTTTGCAGAGAAGGAAATACAAAGAATTTGACGAATGTACGCCAAAGCTCTCGACGTCGACTAACGCGCTTAACGACGTTCAATTTCAAAATAGGCTACGTATTTGGACTCTTGGAGGTAAGTCTAACGCGATAGTACTAATCTTATTAAATTTTGTGACAGTTTTTCCGCAACCCAATTTGAGGGGCTTAGCTCATAACTTATAAATTTTGTATAGAATTTATACTTGGACCTTACTAGGCTCTTAATTATACAAGTAAGAGCGAAAATTCAAGAGGTGAATGACAATAACTATAGAATGTGGATAATCGGATGTTTGAGTTTGTCTTTGTGATGCCCATCTTCACATGTTTAGAGTAATTCTGATAGCCTATGTGTAATCTGTGAAATTGCTCGGTGATATGATTATATGAGCATGTTGAGTTGAATATATGGGTCAACGAGGAACTTGTACTTGCCATCAAGAATGTGACTAGGTGTCAAAATGGCCATGGAGGTTGCAAGTCTGACTAAGAGAGGCGTGGGTCTTGGTTAATCGTGTGGACTAATGGAGTAATCGCAGACTAGCGTAAAAGGGTGGTCAGTACTTACATTTTCGGAGACCATAGTTATGTGTAAAAGATGAGATTGAGTATATTTGTTACTTATGTGCATAATGTTGTCATTCACCAGCATATACCTAATATAGTATAGTGGCTATTGAATAACCATTGTAGGTGACAAAGACGGAGTATCAAAGAAATGAAATCGGTAGTTGGGAAGAAAATGTGGGACTTTGAGAATGGTTGTAGTTATGTTAATAGCTTCATGTTTAAACTTAAACTTGTAATATGGAGGTAGCTGACTTGGAATTCAGGGAGTTTATGTTTATAGCTTTGGTTTTTGCTTATGACAACTAAGGTGGTGGTATGGTTCAAAACTATGCTTGTTTGGTGGTTATATAATTTGGACAATGGGATCATGTAATGGCTTGCTTGTAGGTTAATGGTTGTAACATAAGAATCATGTTTGTTAGTTTAGTTTGGGAATGTTGCGACTTTTATAATTTTGCTTGGTTTGGTTTGAACGACGGACTCGGAGTTTAACTCTTAGAGTTCGATACAAAATGGATTTTACGTTTGCACTCTCTTTAATTTGTTTTAATTATGGTTATGAACTATTTGGAGTCCAAGAGATTGATTTATTAATATTTTTAAATGTTTTGGAAGTAAACTTGATGTTTTGAAAAGTTTGGAAGTGTTTAATTTCAAAGTGGTTGAATGGCTTTAGGCAAAATTCTGCAGCATGGGAAGGATTTTGCCCAATGGTCATTCGACCGGTTGAAGGGGCCAGTTCGACTGGTCGAAATACCCCCTGTACCACTTTTGGTTCTATCACTTCGGGTGTTTTGTTTTACTTTTAATTACACATGAGGGTACCCTTAGGACCCCTTTGAACTATAAAAGTGTTACTTTTGAAAATGAGCTTCGTTAGGATGAGTTTGGAAATGTCTTTATAAAATCTCTTTGGAAATGTTTGAAATGTGTTGAGTTCATTAGTCAAAACATTTATTAATGGTTTTGTAGAACTTTAATGACATGGGACATGCCTTAGTGGCGTGCCATGTGTCCTAGAATTGTATGTACGGTTCCGGGGCGTGACATAAAATGCCAACTCTGGATAGAAGCATGGTAGAACATCAGCTCCCTATAAAGCCAGGGTACAAGCCTTATAAGCAGCTCCCATGACGAATGGCAAATGAGATCATCTTGAAAGTCAAGGAGGTAATGGAACGATTGCTGAAGGCTGGTTTCATCCGCATAACCAGGTATATGGAGTGACTTTCAAATATCGTTCCCGTTTTGAAAAAGAACGGAAAATTGAGAATATGCATTGACTTTAGAGATCTTAATAAGGCAACTCCCAAAGATGAGTACCCCATGCCTATTGCTGATATGTTAATTGATTCAACATCCGAGCATGAGATACTTAGCGTTATGGATGGTCACTCTGGCTATATTCAAATTTTTATAGCCAAAGAAGACATGGCAAAAACAGATTTTCAATGTCCATGGGCAATTGGGACATTTGAATGGGTGGTAATGCCATTTGGGTAAAAAAGTGCTGGAGCTACCTACCAACGAGCCTGAATGCTATATTTCATGACATGATTGGGATGAGATATCATCAACTCAAAATGAATCCATTAAAATGTACGTTTGGTGTATCAACTAGAAATTTTCTTGGATTTCCAGTGCATCAAAGGGGAATTGAGGTTGATAAAAATAAGGCAAAAGTCATCCTGGAGGCCAAACCACCAGCTAACAAAAAATAGTTACAGAGATTGCTTGGCTAAATTAACTTTTTACGCTGATTTATCTCTTATTATGCAAGCAAAACTAAAGTGTTCTGTCCACTGTTGAAACTGAAAAATGAAGAAGAATTCATGTGGAGGCAAGAGCATCAATGGGCTTTTGAGCAAATCAAGGGATATCTTGCCAAACCTCATGTTTTAGTCTCCCCTAAGCCAAACAAATCGTTAAGATTGTATGTATCACCCTCCAATGATTCAATTGAAAGCTTGTTGATTTAGAACAATGACAAAATGTAGAACATGCGGTTTATAATTTAAGCCACTGACTGATGTAGAACAAAGATACACATCAATTGAAAAGTTGTGTTTGGCTTTGTTCTTCTCTTGCAGAAAATTGAGGTATTACATGTTACATGTAACAGTAGAGGCTATGTGTAAGACCGATGTTATTAAATATATGTTGTCAAGATGAATTATCATTAGAAAAGTGGCAAAGTGGTCTTTAACTTTATTAGAATTCAAACTGCAATATGTCCCATAGAAGGCCACTAAAGGATAAGTCATGGCTGATTTCCTAGCTGATCATACATGTTTGAATATAAGTCTTGAAATCCTGAAAGGGGTTGAAATTGGATATGTATCTATTACCCTGTAGGTACTATGGTTTGATGCGTCTAGTATAGAAGAGTCAACAGGTGCATGAATCATCCTCACATCCCCATTTGGAAAGAAGACACAATTTTCTTTCAAACTTGATTTTTAATGGTCCAATAATCAGACTGAGTACGAGGCTCTGATCATTGGTCTTAAGATTTTGTTAGAAATGAAGCCCATGACTGTGAAACTGATTCGGGATTCATAATTGGTGGTCAATCAACTAGGGGAAAAATACAAAGTGCATAATGACATTCTAGAAAAATATCATGCAGTTACTATGAGGCTGATTGATAATTTTTCCAAGTCGATAGTAAAATATGTGCCTAGAGAAGAATATGAGGAGGATAATGAGTTAGCCCAAATTGTAGAATTCCCACCGATGCCTTTCGGAGGATGATCACAATGGAAAAAATGTCCAAGTCCTCAGTTTTAGAGGTGGATAACACCGTTTATGTAATGCCTTTTCAGACTGATGAGGATGATTGGAGGATCCCAATCATTAAATTCTTGGAAAATCCAAATGCCAATACAGATGTTAAGATCAGGAGAAAGGCAATGCATTACTTTCTGACTGACGATGAGTTGTTTAAGAAGGCAGCAAATGAGTCAATTTTGTATTGTCCTAGTAAGATAAAAGCCTTAAAATTGATAAAGCAAGTGCACAGTGGATTGTGTGGTGCTCATCAGGCTGGAACCAAGATGAGATGGTTGATAAGGTGGTATAGCTACTACTGGCCAACTATCCTAAAAGATTACATTAACTTTGCTAAAGGTTGCCATGCTTGCCAGAAACATGGTATTGGGATTGTGCCCTCAAAACCATCCTTCAAGTATGAGACATTGACATTTTATATATGAATATTAGCTTACATTTGACTATTTATGTTTTCATGAATTGATTATTGTAATCCATAAGCATCAAAGTAGATAATTTGTGTATGTATGAGATACATATGTGTGGGATACGAATTACTATTCTTTGATACTTAAAACTTATCACAGTGGATGATGAGACTGGATATCTCATCAGGTATACACTGTAGCTTGATTAACTATCATTGGATGGAGTGATGAATCTCAATCGCTAGAGTATGACTCTTAGTTAATATGCTAGTGCTTATAGTGCATTGACGGACCATGAGGTTTCCTTTTGACACTTAAAACTGTCAACAGTCAATAGGAACTCATAATTTGTATAAGGTATGTGTTCTTAATCTTGAGATGATTATGGACACAGACTATGAATGCGGCTACTTTCACTTACCAATCAGTGAGGTCTTGCAAGATCAACACCTGGGTATATTGGGTAAGTCATATTCATAGGGTTTTGAACATATATTATCGAGATAGAATCTACCCTCTAATAAAGAATATGCATTCCCTTGAGAATTTTACCAAGTTGATTACTGAGAACTACAGTCTTGTTGATAAGTAGTTATCAACATGTTTGGTAATTATCAGAGGTGAATGATACTCAAGGAATGTGAGATGTAATCGTCATTCAGGTTGATAAAGACAGTCATCCAACTACCTAAATGTGATTATGAATATTGATGGTAGAGGGACATTAGTACACCATACAAGTCTAGTTATAGCTTCGAATTTGTTCTTTTGTGTTGGAGTGCAGTTATCAATTTATAGTGGAGTAAGCGTTAACTGGTCAGTTAGTTAATTTGCTAATCAAAGAGTTTGATCATGGGAATTAATAACTGGTCTCAGCCAACAAGAAAGAACCTAAGAGGTCCCACTCTTAGCTCTGCGAGAATGCTTGGAAAGGCATATGAGGATGATGAACCAATTGATTGAAAGAGTTTCAATTGATTGAAGGTTCAATCAATCGAACTTATTTTGATCGATTGAACTCTGTTCAGTTCGATCGATTGAAGGTTCAACCGATCGAAAGAGTTTCGATCGATCGAAAGTAAAAGTCAGTTTGGAAGTCTATAAATAGGGCAGCTGCATACATAATAGTTTAATCATCATTTTTATTCACACAAATTCGGAGAAACAATTTTAGGGTTTTCTAAACTTTTATATCTTCTCTATTAGGATTCCCACCAACCCTAGCCACTCCGGGAGCATTCATAGGAGACATAAGGGTGAAGATCATCTAGAGGAAGCTGCTGGAAGTTGAAGATTTCAAAATTAGGTTCAAGACCGCAAGGCATAATTCCTGTCCCTCTCTTGTACACATCTATAGAATTGATAAGTAGTAGATCCGAGTATACAAATAATGTTTTGAACACATTTTTCCCTATGCAAGGATTTAAAGTTTTTCGAAACCTAAACCTTTCATGGGTCAATTCAACATATGCCTGCAATCAGTCTCCAATTATCAAACCATGGCCATTCCGGGGGTAGGCAATGAATATCATCGGTGAAATTAGCCCACCATCATCAATGAATCATGCCTACATTCTAGTGGCCATTGACTATTTCACTAAGTGGGTGGAAGCCGTGCCGCTTAAATCAGTTAGTCAGAATGAGGTCATCAAATGTGTCAAAGAAAATATTATTCACAGATTTGGATTACCACAGACCATCACGGCTTACCAAGTACACTTTACTAGGGATGATATGTTGGAATTTGCCTTTGAGTATGGTTTTACTATTCTGAATTCAACACCATATTATGCCCAGGCCAATGATCAAGGAAAGTCAACCAACAAAATTCTTAAGTTAAATATTCAGAATATGGTTGATAATATCCCAAGTGTTTGGCATGAATTGCTGTCTAAAGTCCTTTGAGCATACATAGCTTTAAAGAGGTCAAGTACAGGAACCACACCGTTTGCGTTGACTTACGGGCATGATGTAGTTCTGCCATTAGAGATAACAGTAAAATCGTTAAGGGTGGCTACACAAAATGATATGGGAATTGATGATTATAATCAAGCCATGCTAACAGAACTAGAGGACTTGGATGAGATCAGACTGATGGTTTAGACCACCATCGGCTGCAAAAACGTAGAGCTAAAAAGGCCTATAATAAAAATGTGAAAGCCAAATCTTTCTTTGTGGGAGAATTAGTCATGAAGGCCATTTTGCCACTTAGGCTCAAAGACCACAGACTGGGCAAATGGTCCCCTAATTGGGAAGGACCCTTTAAATTCATGAAGCAATAAAAGGGGAAGCCTACCATTTGAGAAATCTAGATGTCAAATTCACTACAGGCTTATAAATGGCAAATATCTAAAGAAGTATAAGCCTTTCATGTGGAAATCCTACTTGCATCAGTTAGAGCAAGATGAAGAAAATACCCAAGGAGTACAAATTACTCCTGATTAGTCTGAAAACTTGGATCCTAATCATGTCCAAAAGCAGACTGACAGAGGGTAAGAATAGAAACTTAGGACAAGTATGGTGTGCTAAGAAACAAAGCCATGTATATATATAAAAATTAAGCACATTGTCCAGAAACCAAAAACATGGCTAGAGCAAATTAAAAAACCCAGAGTGTTAGCCCCATGGCCAATTTGCAAAAATCAAACCCAAATTACGAAGAAGTCTACCAAGTATCTAAAAAACATAAAAGGAAATCAAAGGAAGAAAGGAGCAAGAAGGGTCAAGGCATGAGACCACTGATCATCAATCTAAGCTAGGTGTTCTCTACAGTCTTCTACACCGTCATCCATGATTCATCTTGCACATCTAGAGTAGAAATCTCATCGGTCAGTTGGTCTAGCTACTTAGGGACTTTTTCCAAATCAGCCTATTGAGAAACATAGTCAGCTTCTATCTTCTCTAGGTTAGCCCTCAATTTTTTAATGTCTTCCAACAATAAGGCAGATTTTTTACTCTAGCTTCAGCGGCATCAGCCAAAAGAATGCATTGGTTGGCTACCTCATCCCTATTCTGAAATAATTCCCTCATGCCAGTCATTTTCTGGGTAGCTTCGACCATGTCAGTGGAAATCTTCTTGAATTGGTGCAAAAAGGATGTCGAGGATGATGAAGAAGAGGAGCCAGTGAAATATGTGGAAAGCAAAAAGACTGCACTCTCTATAGCCTCTTGCTAGCCCATGGCATTTCGAAAGGTTGAAGAATGTCAAGAAGCCAAGAGATCCCTGGCTTGGAGTTGGGCTTCAGTATATATAGGAGTGGCCATGGTAGTAGTTGGCTTCAGGAGTAGGGGGCCTGAGCTTGGTCTCTGAGTGAGTATTAGTCTAATATTTTGTGGTCTGAGACGAAAATCTTTGACATTCTGAGAGCCCGAGGAGGTTGAAGTAACAAAAGTGGATGAACCAGGTCACACAGCCAAAGAAGGGGATTGAGGAAGGAGAATTTTTGGAGGCTAAGGGACCTTGGATGGTTGAATTAAATTAGCAGGATCCTTAGAAGTATCAGTGTCACTTTGACTAGTGTCACTTTGACTAGTTTGTGGAAAAGCTTTGGCAAGAGGACTTTGGAGAGAGGAAGGAGAAAGTCCAGGAGTATTCACGGCATCAGATTAGTGAATTGACTTAGAAGATGTTGGAGAAGCACTTAAGGCCAGTTCATAATGCAGTTGTTTTTTAGCACGAGCCTTTTTTCTGGCTTTCGTAGCCGCACTAGGAGTTTCTTGCTCAGAAAGGTGTCCATTGTCCTCTTTTTCTAATGGGATAGGATGTTCCATGGTGGTTTGTTCCAGAGTGGACTTCTTTGCCATCACTTTGTAACCAGGATGTTTGGTGTCTCTGGAACTACGCCGGACCAGAGTTAAAGAAGAGACTTTTGTGGGGGCAACCATTTTTTCAGCCCGAACAGCAAAGGAGGGTTTGGAAGGACCTGACCAAAAGAAAAAGAAAAAAAAGGATTAAGTAAATTTGGTCATAAAAGGTAAACAAGTTAATCAGTCCTAATACCTAGCTATCCAGTGGGTCTCGTAGAACTAAGTATAGAGACTGGCCAGCTGGTGTGGGGGTTGCCCAAGCAGTCTGATCTCTAGATAGGGGAACACCTTCAAATATGGGAGTCAGGGGAATGCCAGATTGATAGCCAGCCACGGTGACTCCCACAGACGCGTCAGCTTGGACAATCGATTCTATAATCCCAAATTCAACCAGGGGTGGAAAAGGGCATGTCTTCCTGACCTAATTTTCAGCAGAAGCATAGAGCTGCTTCCAATTTGGGGCTTTTTCATGCTTCTTCCTATATTTATGAGCCTTATTTTCTACCCTTTCCCTTTTTAGTCTGCTTCAAATTCGATGCGCCTCTGAGATCGACTCAGAGGGCTTTTAAGGATTCCATTTTAAAACTCTTCAAACTTTATGATGGAGTCGTAGTCTGGTTTAAGGTTAGGATCCATACCTTGGCTCTTTTTTCCATTTGCCTGCTGTCTGAACAATAGAAGGATTAGTTGTAGATGATGGTAGTAATGGAGACAATGCATTTACTAGAGTGGCATAATCATTGAAGCAACAATCAAAGTGCTCGAGCCAAAATGTGTCGAATGAGGGAGTAGAAGCAGGACTAGGAGAAAAAGGTTGAAACTCAAAGCATCCAAGGAAAAGCTTGTTCAGTTCATCCACTTGCTGGACTGCCTAATAAGTCTTAAAAATAGTGCGGACCAAGGGATCCAGGTTGGTTGATAAAAAGTTGGGGTAAGGAAGAGTTTGGGTCAAATCAAATTGGTGTGCACAATAATTTGGAAAATAGGACTCCACGCCACACTGGTTATTACCTAAGCTCTCTTTCATTACACGGCGATGGAAGTCTCGAGAAGTAAGATAGTATGCCCATATTTCAGGATAACTATTTGGTTCAATAAAAGAGGCCTTAAACTGAATTGGCCCGTAAAGAGGAGGATGATAGGGCAAGAACCTAGACGGAGGAGGAGTCCTAAGGGTGAAGAAAAAACTCAGACAATTGGAAAATCCAAAAGAGCTGGAAGAGAATGTGGCCAAATTTAGGCCATAAATAAGTAGATCAGTTACGGTAGTACAAGGGGGACTGATCTCAAGAAAATACAGATGAAGTTATAGTTGTAAGATCCACAAAGGCCCACCCCCAAGTGTCCAGGTTGCAGTTAATCAGCCTGAAATAGCCTCTGTATATCTGAGCAAGAAGAAAAGGACCTAAGGCGAGAACTTGGCCAAAAGCTAAGGCTAAGGCCAGGGGCAGATCAGATTTGACCACCTTAAAGGTGGGTGAACAAGTCAAATATCTGCTAACCCAAAAGTGAGGAAAGCAAGATATTCAGCATCAGTCAGGGGACCATCAACCTTCTTATGTTCTAGGATGAAGGGTTGATAGCTGTGTTCTTTTCAAAGCCCACAGTAATAGGGGGAATTGAGTAGGTTTGCTGGGATAACAGGGCACTAATTGGGTCACCGTTCGGCCTCACCCCGATCAGGGCAGCTAAGTCAAGACAAGTGGGGGGACATCATCCCACAAGGAAAATGAAAGGAATTGGAGGATATGGGTCAGAAAACCAAGGCGGGGGAAAGAAGAGGAGTGTTCATTGGTAAGGGTACCGTGGTTAGATGAATCAAATCGTGAATATTCTGCTTCTTCCACTCATCTAATTTACTAGGGGTGAGCCCGGATACCCAAGCTAGCCATTCTGGTAAGGGCTTTGAAGGCCAAAAACAGATGTCCTTGCTGTTACTCCATCTATGAAGTGGGGGATTGGGGCACTTAGACAGAAACAAGCCATTACGAGGGAAAAGTTTGGACACTCTAGGGAGGACAAACTCTTGGGCAACGCTCAGACCGAGGATGGGAGAAGTGAAATCAGGAGAGAGTTCCATTACTTGCAGGCTGACGCCTTCAAAGGTGGCACTGTGGAATTATTTCAGTGTTTCTTAGGCTCGTGAAAGAGGATTAGAGGGAATATGTTCCGTGCTGGGTGATGAGGTAGACTCTGCTGGATTTTCAGCCATGGGAGCTAGTGTTTGAAGGCTCATTAAAGAAATTGAGGGTTTCGGAGATGATGACAAGAGATAAGATGCCAAAAGGATTTGGTGAAAATTTAAATTGCAGAGGTACAAGGAGAAATGGAAGGGTTATAGGAGTTGGAATTTAAGTCAATTTGAAATTTCCTAAATTGGCGTTGGTTTCAAATTGGAATTCCCTAAGAATAGGGATGAAAATAATACATGGTACAAATCAACATTAATAGGAGTGAAGTCAACGTCTTCTCAAGAAATAACATCTTTACTCTTGGGCTACCACCACACCATTCTTGAAAGTGGCTGTAATGAAGAGGATGCTCCATTTAGAAAGAGGATGCCCGTCTCAGAACTGATGCTTGCAATCATTTATTTGGCATTCTAAAAAGAGGTAGAAATGACCACATAAGAAGAAATATCGTGAAGTTTCTTATTTTTATAAATAAAATCATTCATGGTGATGAATTTTGTTTCAAGATTTAACATAAAATCTGAATGAAACTATTTACATTCAAGTGACAAATAAATAAACCCTCAAAGAATTGTTGTTGGTCCATATCCATCTTTCAAAACTGAAATTTAAAGATCATATCGTTATTTATTTTTAAAATTATACTAAATAACAAGAATGACACAATAAGATTGATTAAATATAGGCAACACACTGAGAGAAAGCATGAAGAGGAAGAAGAGAGGAAGCTCAATGCCTTGGACCAACTTTTGACCTAGGACATTCCACATTAGTTGCTGAATATTCAAATTATATTATATTGTGTTAGTTCACAGTCTCACAGTGCAGCCAAAGGTATAAATAAATTACTATATTTATTTTTGTCTCTTTGATGCAATTATTGGATGCTCTTTTAGGCAGTCAAAGAAGACCCCATCCATTTGTCGGAAACCATCTATCATGGACCAAGTTGACCCCCCTAAGGTGGGCCGTGGCGCCTTTTGTTGGGATTACCGCACTCAAACGTTACCATCCAGCCGGTAGTAATTTTCCAACTCCAAAAAATTAAAATGAAATTATATGGTATACATAAAAATGCGAGTCAATCACAATTTTTTTAATTGGACATAAACTACGTTAGACAGCTCTTGACCAAAAGTTGATTCTGCAATTGAACCACACAAGCAAAAGCTCTTGCCAAACGGGCCCAAAAGGGCATTGGCTAGACAATTATGACTTACTATATATTTCATAAGTGATCTAAATGTACAGTCAAGTGATTGGATGATGTCTAAAAGAATAAATATGTACTTAAATTTGAATTTTAAATTTGACTTTCAAATGCATTAATAGTTGAACTATATCTTGTGGTAATGGTTGACGGTACCACATACAAATGCATATAGTGCAACAATTATAAGCATTGAGGAATCAAATTTTGGGATTCAAATTTAGGAAAGCATAGCATTGCTCAATCTAAAATCGCTATTAAGGTTGTTTGGGAAATTCTAAGATATCACCTGGTTCAGTCCAAATCTCACTTCTTATCTAGTTCTTGTAAGAACTAAGATTATGTTGGTTTGCCAATGAACCCGCTTTAAGAGAATTATTAGACTGGTCACAGACTTGTATCAGGAAACTAACACATTCATGCACCAAACACTTGAACTAGTAGAACCGGTTACTTATGAACCAGAGAAAAATTCGTTGCTTTCCCAACAGTCCCTTAACTTTTGTTCTTTAATTTATCAAACTAATATGTTGATGACTTTTTTTTTTATTACCGGTATATTGCACTTTTCACCACTGTAGTTTGAGAGTTGTAACACTTTGATCCATATAGTTTCAATTTTGGCAATCTATAGTTTTATTTTTGTGCGCAATTAGTCCTATTGTAAACGGCCATGACACACATGTGACGGAGCAAAGGCAAGATGGAGATTTCACATTTCATTGTGCTTTGTCTTTCTAATTTTTTTGGGATTTTATGATTTAATGTAAAAATATTTTGCAGAATCATGGTGAAAAATGACCATATTTGGTTCCTATGGCTTTATGTAAGGTAAATATTATTTTGCATATTGAGTTAATTTAATCTCAATTGATTTGGACACATACTGATTTGGTTGGATATATTGGGTTAATATAGTGAACCAATTGAGTTTGATGGTCAGTCATTATATGACTAAAATAATAAAAGAATAATGTTATGCTTTCCAAATTTTCATCTCAAATCTCCATCTCAAATGATGTGGCACTGGGACTGTTGGGAAATATTTGAGGGTTAAGAGAGAATTTAGACAGACTTCCAGGCACGGGATCACTATCTTTTAGACAAATTTCTCCCCCTCTTATTAGAATCACGAGTGCAACAGGGTATACGAGAAACGCCTTGAGGATACAAAGAAGCCTTCTAATTGTTGTTGATGTTTGAATATGCACTACTCAAATCAACCCGAAAACACTCTGAGATGGTTTTGATGATGAAAGAAAATAAAAAGAGACGTTCTGTACTGTTGGAATAATGGAAAAATTAGATTACAAATGAGGGTGAAGTCATGTTCCATTTATAGACGCAAGTAATGTGTTGTATAGTCACCAGGTGCTATTTGCGTTCATTGACCAAATGGTGGCTTAGGCATCTTTTGGTATGGATACACATGTTCACAAAGAATTGTGCATCTCCAATCCAAGTGGTGCTAAGACACCTCCAGGTGTTATGCCATCCTTTGGACTCGTGTCCATTAAAGTGACAAGGCACCCATTCATATGACACCGAGCCATTCTTTGGATACCCATTCGGCTATTACTTTCAATTATGGAAAATATCCAACAATTCTCCCCCATTTTCAAAATTGAAATAGATGAGGAAATGTAATACAAGAAATTTTATTATAATCGGGTTAAAAAAAAAATAATAATAATACAATGTTATCATCATTGGACTAAGTACATACATGGTAAGTGTCTTTTGGACTTGAACTTCCACTTAGTATTGACAACTCAAAGCGTCATCAAGGTGCTGTGGTGAACGGATCTTGAACCAAGGACCCTTGTAGATAAGCCGGAGTTGCCATACATACTGAATCCTGCATTTAGAGTGTTCCTTATTTCGCACATTCATGGCCTTGTGCTACATCCTCATTCAAAGAGCACTTTTGAACTAGGTCACGTAATTCATAGGAAGCGGCCCCACATCCATACTCTTATAGGTAGATTCTTTAGGCAAGTCTGCAAATCACCCGTTGAATCTATTAAGGATCCTAATCCAACCTCTCTCATGCAGACCCTAAAACTAGACCGAATATAGGACATGAGGCAAAAAAATTCTAGTGTTATACTAACCAACCTTTTAGCTTGTTTGTACCCATTGAACTTAGACTATAATTTCAAGACTAAAGTTGGGTTCCCACTAAACATAATTGAATTTCATATTGACCTTAGCCCCATTCCTTTTGATGTTTTCGAGATCATCTCTCTAGCCCGACCTTTCGTTAAAGGATCTGCTAGGTTTGCCTTTGACTCTATGTAGCCAACAGTAATTATTCCCTTCTTGAGTGATTGTTTCAACAACTGAAGCCTAAGACTCAAATGTCTTGATTTTCCGTTATAAGACTTACTTGAGACTTTGTACAATGTCGACTGGCTATCACAATTGATCATTACTGCAGGAGTAGGCTTTTTCCATAATGGTATGTCCATTAGTAAGTTTCTAAGCCATTCTGCTTCTTTACATGTCTCGGCCAATGCTATGAATTCTGATAGCATAGTTGAATCAGAAATACAAGTTTGCTTCTTAGAACCCCAAGACACTGTAGCACCACCCAATGTAAAGATCCAACCACTTGTAGATTTGGACTTCGATTCTATATTATTCCAACTTGCATCATTGTATCCTTCTAATATAGCAGGATATCCCTGATAATTTAGTCCATAATCTATAGTTTTCTTCAGGTAACAAAGAACTCTAGAAATCGCTTTCCAATGCTCTTCACCTTGGTTACTCGTAAATCTACATAACATACCTACTGTGTATGCTATGTCAGGTCTCATGCAATTCATAGCATACATGAGACTTCCCACAACACTCGCATACTCTAATTGAGATTTAGTGTGCCCAGTGTTTTTCGTTAACTTAATATTTGGGTCTATGGGGGTAGAAGCTGGATTACAGTCAAAATGACCATATCGCTTAAGTAATTTTTCAATGTAATGGGACTGCGAAAGTACCACTTCTTTGTCTTTTCTTAGGATTTTAATGCCCAAGATTACATCAGCTTCCCCAAGATCTTTCATAACAAAGCTAGATGACAAGAACGATTTTGTGTCTTCCATACAAGCAATATTAGACCCAAATATAAGCATGTCATCGACATAAAGGCATATGATCACTACATTGTTGTTATGAGATTTACAATAAACACATTTATCTGCATCAACCACGCGAAAACCATAAGATAGTACAATTTGATCAAATTTCTCGTGCCATTGCATAGAAACTTGCTTTAAACCATAAAGCGATTTAAGAAGTTTACAAACTTTCTTTTCTTGGCCTGGAAGAACGAAACCTTTAGGTTGTTCCATATGAATTTCCTCCTCTAGATCACCATTTAAGAATGATGTTTTTACGTCCATTTGGTGGACAACTAATTGAAGAATTGTGGCAAGAGAAATTAACACTCGAATTGTAGAAATTCGTGCAACAGGAGCGTAAGTGTCAAAATAGTCTATCCCTTGTTTTTGTTTGAATCCCTTAGCGACCAATCTTGCCTTAAACTTATTGATTGAACCATCTGGATTAAGCTTCTTCTTAAAGATCCATTTACACCCAATGGCTTTAGATCCAGGGGGTAAGTCAGACAAAACCCATGTTTGATTTGATAGCAAAGAACTCATTTCATCATTGATAGCTTCTTTCCAAAGAGAAGCATCTCTTGAATTCACAGCTTCAAGGTATGTTGTAGGGTCATTATCTATATTCATGACGAACATGGTTTTATCCTTTATTCCATGTCTATCTCCTTCAACAAGATAGACAATAAAGTCTGGCCCATATGACTTTTCAATTCTCGGTCTCTTGCTCCTTCTAGGTTCAATGTCCATAGAAGTATCTGGAGCAAGGTATTCTGGGGAATTGCCCTCTGGCTGAGTGGATTTTGTATTGACACTTTGAAAATTAGGAGCATTAGAACTAGACTTAAATAAGTGCTCAAAAAACTCTACATGTACAGATTCTATAATATCATTAGATTCTAGGTTTAGAAATCTATAGGTAGAACTATGCATGGAATATCCAATAAAAACGCACTTATAAGTTTTACTTCCTAATTTAGGTCTCTTAGGGTCGGGTTTCCTTACATAGGCAAGACAACCCCATACCCTAAGTCTACTGAGATTGGGTTTCCGTTTAAACCAAATCTCGTATGGAGTTATATTTCTTTTCTTCATAGGAATTCTATTCAAGATATAACAAGCAGATAAAATTGCCTCTCCCCAAAAAGAGAGTGGCAATCCAGAGCTAAGTAACATGGCATTTACCATTTCAGTTAAAGTCCTATTTTTTCTTTCGGCTACTCCATTTTGTTGTGGCGTATAAGGCGCCGTAACTTGATGGACAAGCCCATGAGATTCACAATATTTTTCAAATTTGGTGGGATAATATTCACCCCCTCGATCAGATCTAAGGACTTTAATTTTTTGATTAAGTTGTGTTTCAACTTCCGCCTTGAAAATTTTAAATTTTTCAAAAACTTCACTTTTAGCCTTTAAAAGATAAACATATGCATATCGAGAACAATCATCTATAAAAGTTAAGAAATATTTATTTTCGTTTCTTGTTTCATGATTTTTGATATCACATACGTCACTATGCACAAGATCTAATAATTTAGAATTTCGAACAACAGATTTAAAAGATTTTCTTGTGATCTTAGCTTGGACACAAAAACGACATTTAGTATGATTATCACTATTGTAATGTGAAATTAATCCTAAATTAGACATATTTTTTATAGAACCATAATTCACATGTCCTAGTCTACCATGCCATAAAGAAACAGAATCCACAGTATAAGCAGAAGACATATTTTCTATTATATTTAATTTAATCATGCCATTACAAGAGTACCCCTTTCCAATAAACAATCCATTCTTAGATAAGATAAACTTATCCGATTCATACACTAGTTGGAAACCCCTCTTATTGAGTAAGCCTCCAGACACAAGATTTTTACTCATTTCAGGAACATGCAACACATTGATCAGAGTAATGTTTTTCCCAGATGTGAACTTTAGATCCACACTGCCTTTACCAATGACTTTTGTACGGATATTGTTAGCCATCTTGACTTCCATTCCGCCATTTGATGCCTCATAAGTCTTATAGAGACTACGGTCCTTGCAGATATGAACGGTTGCCCCAGTATCAAACCACCATCCACTTTCGATGCCAATGGAGTTTGCTTCAGTCACTGTAGCAATCATCGGATCTTCATTCACCACATTTGCTTGATTTTTCAAATCTCTCTTGCGTTTACGGCACTCGCGAATATGATGTCCGGGCACGTTGCAATAATGACAGTTTCCTTTCTTTTTGTTTTTGGAATCTTGTTTCTTAAAACCTTTATCATTCTTAGGCTTAAGTTTGGCCTTAAATTTGTCACCCTCGACCATATTTGCCTTAGAAAGATGATTCTCTACTTGCTCATTGTTTTTCTCACAGTTGCGAGAATCTTCCTCTATGCGAAGGTGTCAAAGTAGAGACTCTAGAGTATGACTTTTCTCTTCATGCTTAAGTTTCTTCTTGTAGCCATTCCAAGAAGAGGGCAGTTTTGAAATAATCACCCCTACTTGAAATTCTTCTACAAGGCTAATCCCAGCGGTTTTAAGATCACTAACAATAAGTTGCAATTCATGAACTTGCGCTAAAACTGACTTATCATTAGACATCTTAAAATCAATATAGTTACCAATTAAAAACTTTTGATTACTTGCCTCTTCAATGCGGTATTTGTTGTCCAATGCAGTCCATAATTCTTTGGCAGTTGCTACCAAACGATGTGCACTATAGATTGTATTTGAGAGAGCATTGAGAATGTGTCCTCGACACAGAAATTCATCCTCCTTTCGCTTACGTCATTTTTCCTTCAATTCAGGGGGATCGTTGTCAGCTGGTGCGGGAATTGCTTCGAGATCGTCACCAAGAATGTAGGCCAACTTGAGAGTAGTAAGGAAAAATAACACCTTCTCTTGCCACCTTGTAAAATTTTGTCCGTCAAAACGATCTAGGCGAACCAAATCTTGGTTCATTGCTTGGATGGATTGTGCAATGACAGTACCCTTCATTTGGTAAAGGAAATTTGTCTAAAAATTGTTGGGAATTATTTGAGGGTTAAGAAAGAAAGTAGACAAACTTCTAGGCACGTGATCGCTATCTTTTAGACAAATTTCTCCCCCTCTGATTAGAATCACGAGTGCAATAGGGTATACGAGAAACGCCTTGAGGATACAAAGAAGCCCTCTAATTGTTGTTGATGTTTGAATATGTACTACTCAAATCAACCCGGAAATACTCTGAGATGGTTTTGATGATGAAAGAAAATAAAAAGAGACGTTCTGTACTGTTGGAATAATGGAAAAATTAGATTACAAATGAGGGTGAAGTCATGTGCCATTTATAGACGCAAGTAATGTGTTGTATAGTCACCAGGTGCTATTTGCGTTCATTCACCAAATGGTGGCTTAGGCATCTTCTGGTATGGATACACATGTTCACAAAGAATTGTGTATCTCCAATCCAAGTGGTGCTAAGACACCTCCAGGTGTTATGCCATCCTTTGGACTCGTGTCCATTAAAGTGACAAGACACCCATTTATATGACACCCAGCCATTCTTTGGATACCCATTCGGCTATTACTTTCAATTATGGAAAATATCCAACAGGGACAACTAGATTTTTATTGGAGAATGTTGAAGTGACCCCGCAGTGGAGCCACTGCCACATCATTTGGAATAGGGATTTGGGATAAAAATTTAGAAAACAGAGCATTACTCATTGATCGGCGACGAATAGTTACCGTTTATAGTTCTAAATATACGCTTTGTTAGCCCATTTCATATAATTATTAGTTATTTTTTAATAAGTATTCTAAATTTTGTAGGATTTGGAGCTTTAACTTGAAAATGCACAAAAATCCAATGATTAGTGGCTTTGGAAGTCATTCTGGGCTCAAACGGTGATTCCGGTGAAAGCTGAATGCAGTAGTTGTCTCGGAAAATCGCATTTTTGACAAAGAATACTTTGGATTTACTAAATTTATCCAGAGATATAAAATGTAGATCTTCGAGTTAAGGACGCGTGGCATCAAACAGAGAGTCAATCCGAGTTCCGAGCAAAAGGTTATCGTAATTCTACGAAAGTCGCGCAGTGTAGCGAAAAGGACCTTGCGCGAGCGACCTGTGAAAAAACCAAAAATGCGTATTTTATTAAATTAAAGTGCCCAGCGAAGGTGGTTTGTGCATATGACGTCCAGAAACATAAATATAGCTGTTTTAGTACGATTTGTCTTAGTAAAGCTTCCTAAATCCTTCCAAACTCTATATAAATCATATTCTAAATCAAATTGAAGGTTACAAATCATTACACAACATTATACACAGCCATATACACAAAAACTCCAGCCATTGAAGAGAGAAAAACAAGGAGAAGAAGAAGAAGACCAAGGATTCCCATGGCCTCCTCCATCAACCTCTTGCCGTTCATCAATTCCATGGCCAACTAAACCTAGATCTAGGGTTTCAATGAAACCCTAGCCAAGTAATAGGGTTTTATTTATGTTTTTATTTTAGTTTTATTATGTATGGATGATGATTACATGTTCCGAGGATTTTTATAAATAAATCGTGCTTCTAATTGATTAAATCATCACTTTCAAAGTTTATTCTTGTCTTAAATCTATTTTGACTGTGATGTGCTCAATGATCTATATTTGCTGTGCTTGTATGGATTATTTACATGTAATGGTGCTTTATTGAATTGTGCTATCAAGTATCTGAATAATCCATGCCTAGGTTAGACGGATTATGTCACAACCCTAGTTTAGTGTGGGATAATTCGTGCTAACCGAAGATGGATTATGTTGGTGCTTGAACCATAGTTATTTTCTTGACGGAGGAATTGGGCTTGTAGTTACAATTCCCCATTATCATCCAACTTAATAATCTAATTGAATGCATAAATATTCCTATTATGAAGCTAGTGGTGGATTTGCAATCCTAGGTTCCTTTAAATATATTTATAAAAGCACTTTTAAATCGCTTTCATAATTTAGATTTAATTTCATTAATTAGTTTCATTAATTTAATTAAAATCCAAATCAAAATCTCATTTTCATAATTAATTAGACTTAGGTTTTAAAATTAAGAGTCGTAGTAATTCAATCTCTGTGGGTTCTACCTTTGCTTTCACTACTACAAATCTTTAGAAAAGTAAAATACACTTTTTATATCTTGATATTGACAACATCAATTTTTGGCGCCGTTTCCGGGAATTGCAAATTACTACCTTTAGTTTTAGAATCTTAGTTTAGTTAATTCGTAAATATTAGATTAGGTTTTCTTTTTCTTATTTTTCGTTTTATTTTGAGTTACTAACTTTTTATTTTTATTTTGTAGTGTCTCGAGTCGTCAAAATTCTAACGTTTCCGAGCGGATTAGCTAATCACATCAAAGGAGCTTACGCAAATCAATAATTTTTTTTTAAGGAAATTGCTTCTTGTGAAACTCGCTTTAAACCACTGTAAGTCAGGACGCTGTGACGCACTATTTGCATTAGTTTAGGGTTAATTGCACTGCATTAGCTAGGACACCCAGGGCACTGGGAATTGATGCGGTCATTGCATTACAGGATAATATACATGCATCACAGTAGTTGAGTGCTTGTTATCTTAGTTGCGTGATTGCTATTTGTTTTTTGTTTTTATTATTTGAGTCAGTTTTTGTTTTTAGTTTATTTTCTTGTAGTTTATGTTTGGTACTCGCTCAAGTAAACCGGAATTAAAACCTTGCGATCTTGAACTTGAACGTACATTAAGAATTAACAAGTATTCAAACATAACTTCTAGAACTAGGTTAAACATAGAGGACGAATTAACTCCAAAACCATCGTCGTTGTTTGAGTCCGAAATACGTAGTACCCTTAAAAACCTAAAGAAATCACGCTTTATTAACGTAGAACCTATTCCAATGGCCGACATTGGAAATAATCAAAACAATGGAAATAACAATAATAACCCTAATGTACCGCCACCTCCTCTGCTTAAAGATTATTTTATTCCTACGACTTACACGCCACAGGCTGGTATCGAATTACCGGAGGCGACGGCATCTCACTTTGAGATAAAGTTGTCTACCATCTCACTACTTCGTTCTTTCCATGGCCATATAAATGAAGATCCATATCAACACTTAGGGGATTTCCAAGATATATGCTCTACTTTAAAAATCCAAAATTTCACTGATGATGAATTAAAACTGCGTCTCTTTCCATTCTCTTTAAAAGATAAAGCGAAGTATTGGCTTCAGTCACTAGAGCCAAACACAATTAAAACATGGGAAGCCTTACACAATGCATTTTTACAAAAAATTTTCCCAATCACAAGAACTAATCAGATAAGAAAATCTATAACTAATTTTGGGATGCAAGATGGGGAAACACTTTATGACACATGGGAGAAATTTAAAGAATTATTACGTTCCTGCCCACATCATCAGGTTCCTAAGTGGCAGTTGGTACAGGTCTTTTACGAGGGACTTATTCCCTCTGTCCATAATACCGTCGATGCCGTTTGTGCGGGTACCTTCCTACATAAAAGCGCCTATGAGGCCTTGAAAATTTTTGAAACGTTAAGCGAGAACTCGATGCATCAGACTGTGTCGGTACGTTCTGAGGGGTATCATCTGCAACCCAAACGTGAAGTAAAGTTTGAGTCAAGCCACTCAATAGAATTTCAGGAACTATCTAAAAAACTTGACCAACTTTTAACAATGAACCAAACGACAGCCCCACCTGCTCATGAAGTATGTGCAATATGTTCCGATCCGTCACATTTTATCCTTGCCTGTCCATCGGCAAGTCAATTTTCGGAGTTCGTGGAGCAACACATTAATTCTATTCAACAATACCCACGAAATAATTATAATCCGACTACTAATAATCCGGATGCGCCATGGAGAAACCATCCTAACTTCTCATGGAAAAATAATTATAATAACCTAATGAGGCGACTAATTTTCCTAATGCATATCGAACTCAGTTTTAACCTAATCAATACCAACAACCGCCTCTTTATCCGAACCCTCTAAGGGGTAACGCTTTCGAGGAGAAAGTGTTGGCGTCCCTTAAGACTATTGAAACACAAGTTCAAACACAAGCACAAATAGTGCACTCACACACACAATCCATTGCGAAGCTTGAATCCCAAATGGGACAACTAGCTACTGTAGTGAGTCGTAGAAACGAGGGGATGTTTCCTAGTCAAACAATTCAAAATCCTAAGGGACAATACAAGGTTAAGGAGTCGAATGAACAAGTAAACGCCGTCTCAACTAGGTTGACTACACGAGAGGAAGAGGTAATAGAAATTTCGAATGAGAATGTGATAGATAGGAACATCAACTCTAATAAAGAGAAGGGTGAGGACGTGAGCCAAAATAAGAAAGAAAAAGAAACGGCCCTAACTAATCATATACCGAAATTGCCATTTCCACCTAACGTTGAGGGACCGTCACATTTGTCTAAGAAATGGTCAAAGGTTGAGGATATACTCGAGGTGTTTTAACAAGTTAATATCAATATTCCATTCCTCGATGCTATTAAACAAATTCCCGCTTACGCTAAATGTCTTAATTTCGTAGTCATACCCCGAAAAAGGTCTTTCTCACGGAAAAAGTAAGTTCTATTTTTCAACACTCACCTCCAAAGTATAAGGATCCTGGTACGCCAACTATTTCATGTGTCATAGGTGACACTGTCATCCATAGGGCTCTCCTTGACTTAGGTGCGAGTGTTAATCTCTTACCTTATCACGTTTATAAACACCTAGGACTAGGTGAACTTAAGCCCACGGCCGCGACTATTCAATTAGCGGATCGTTCCGTCAAATTACCTAGAGGAATCATCGAGAACATATTAGTTAAAGTTGATCAATGTTTTTATCCTGTTGATTTTATGGTCCTTGATACCGAACATGTCCTAGATGCTAAAAAGCACACCCCTGTTATTCTTGGTCGTCCATTCTTAGCCACCGCTAATGCGCGTGTCAATTGTCGAACGGGGGTGATGAAAGTGTCATTCGGAAATTTGAACTTAAAATTAAACGTGTTTAACGCTGTCGATCAACCTCCCAAAGACGATGATTATCTATGTATAGAGGGTAGTGAGGTTATACGACAAATTGAACCTACTAATGCACTACACATGGGTGAGGAAAATAATATGGTTAGTGATGAGCGGATGAATTTGAATAATCAAGACCCCAAAGATGAATTTACTCGGAAGGTAAAAAATAGATTTGAACATAATAAGGATGAACCGTCAATTGAATTGACTCATAGCGACGTTATTTCTGCTTATCACCGGACTCTTCCTGATATCCTTAAGGGTACAAAGTCCGAGTTTCAGCCTCCATAAAATCTTGAGCTAGAATGGTCTAGCTAAAGACGTAAAAGATAGCGCTTCTTGGGAGGTAACCCAAGCTTTATTTCATCTGGTTATCTTATTTTTGCATATTTTTGGGTCGTTTTGGTCAGTTGTGGTCTTTCTGAACAGGTTTGGGGGTCAGAGTAATTTTATTTTTGCTTAATATACATAAAATAATTGAGCCACGAGAAATACCCTTCTCGCTCGCGCGGACCGCTCGCGCGAGACGTCGCTCGAGCGGCCCGCTCGTGCGAGAATGTGCCTTAGTGAAATTTTCGTTTTCTTTTTGTTTGAGCTCTCAGGTTCTGCTCGCGCCTGGATTCGCGGGCGCGAGGCATCTCGCTCGCGCGAGATTTTAATTTTTTTTTTTCAGAATTCGCACGCGCGACGGCTGCTCGCGCAATTCCCCATTTTTCTGATATTCTCTTTTGTTTTCTCTATCAGTCCTCCACACCTGTTCTGGTAGTTTTTATTTTTCTGTTTTTGTTTCTTAGGTCCTTTTCGATCAAGTCGTTTGTTATTTTCATCCGTTCTGGTTATCCTTTCTTTCCTTTTATAGTTTATTTTCGTGTTGTCTTCATAGTTTTGTTTATTCTTATAGTTTATTTAATTTCGTTTCGTTTAGTTTAGTTAGAGTTCTTTTAGCTGCTTTTATTATTTTCTTTGTTTGTCTTTTATCAAGAAATAACTGGTAACATTGAACTTTATTGACATATTCATTTGTGTTCACTTGTTTGTGATTGCCGAGATCGAGGTATTATCGTTCCTTCTTTACGTACTCTCCTTTCGTTCGTTTTATTGTTTCATTGGGGACAATGAAAGGTTTAGGTTTGGGGGTATGCACTCACATTATTATTATTACACTAAATTTTTCAAAAATTTTTCGATACTTGTGCTTAAATAAACGATGATTACCGACGTTTTTGTAATATAAATTTGATACATCTTGTTATGTAACTTGGATTGTTATAGAATGGTAAACAAGAGAAGATGTGATTAAATATTTACTGAAGTCATGATGCAACATTTTAGGTCATGTATCGTTTGAATCGTAGTTTTATATCATAAATTTGCACACAAACCTATGCACTGCACGTAGTCGCTTGAATACATGTTTGATGTGAACTATAATATGATTTGGATTTCTAGATAACACATGGTGGAGACTAAGTCCGGTGAGCCTTTGAGCCTATCTTTTCTTTATAGAGGGTTATAAACACATTGTGTTTATCAAATTTCATTAAATAGCGTATTAACTTGTTTAGTCTCATTATTCTTCTTTTGGTTGAGAGTCAAGTTAAAATATTTGCTACCATGCTAAATAATCTTCCATTGTAAACGTTGAAGAACTATATCACCCTAGGAAATGATCTTAGGCCCTTCTTTGTTTATTATCGACCGATAAATGAAAAAAAAATTCCTTAGTTCGCCCTTTAAGCCATTAAAATGCCGATTTTTTTTTTGTAATTACCATTATCCTGCTTTTGCTCCAATTTGGCCAACTTGGAGTTCACCCCTGAAAGATTGATAAACTTTTAGTGGTGTTAAGGCGATGTGTTGATTGAGAAGAAGAAGAAAATAAGATGGTGTTTGGGGTAGTTACCTTGGTATTCACTGAATATTCATTTCAGAAGAATGAAAAAGAAAAGAAAAGAAATGTTAAAAAAAAAAGGTTGAAAGAAGAATCAGGTTGAAAAAAAAAATAGAAGAAGATGAAAGAAATGAAAAGAAAAATGAAAGAAGAGAATGAAAAGATGAATTTGGTAGAAGAGACGAATGAAAGAAATTGAACATGCATTACAATGTCATTCTGAGATTTCCTACCTAACAAATCCTTTCTATCCCTTTTCATTGCCTGAGCCACGTTATAACCTTTGAAAAATCCTATTTGATCCTAGGAAACATGGTTCGGATATGAAAACGATGGGAGAGGGATTAAAATATTGTAACGATTAATTTTTCTTGATTATTGGCATCCTATCCATGAGACTACTGTTCTTTCGTGTCATGCGTCTTGTTCGAGTCATATGTGAGCATTTCTTGTTTTGAAAACATATTTTCTTTGCTCGCATATACGCGATAAATTACACCTGTTTCTGAGTGTTTCATTTTAGAGTGTAATTAACATTGCGAGATTCGTAGTCGAAGCATAGTTAGATGGTCATCCGAGTTATATTCCAAGTTCATGACATGCGCGTGTTCATTTAACTATCATATCACACACGTGCAATTTTATGAGAAACTCTATTGATTTATACGATGCATGTGCTTGAGATTGTTTTTCATGTTGTAGGTAGACGTTTGATTCCATTTCTTCTTGTTCGTTATTCTATTTCAAATCATCATTTTATGATAAGGAGTATTGATTATTTTGTTTTTTGTTTGAATAAAACTTTTTAAATTTATAAATTAATAAAGATGGTTGTGGGTGACTTGTTGACGAGAACCCTCACGAGACTTCACTCGTCTGACTAGGGACACCTAGGGGTTTAAAAGGCTTGTTGCATATGCTAAATGCAATCGTGATCCATGCGAAAATGGAGTAGTATTTGTAGTAGTAGTTTTATTTTTCTTTTCTTTTTGCTCGAGGACTAGCAAAGAGTAAGTTTGGGGGTGTGATCGGCGACGAATAGTTGTCGTTTATAGTTCTAAAAATACGCTTTGTTAGCCCATTTCATATAGTTATTAGTTATTTTTTAATAAGTATTTTAAATTTTGTAGGATTTGGAGCTTTAACTTGAAAATGCACAACAATTCAATGATTAGTGGCTTTGGAAGTCATTCTGGGCTCAAACGGTGATTCCGGTGAAAGCTGAATGCAGTAGCAGTCTCGGAAAATTGCATTTTTGACAAAGAATACTTTGGATTTTAGAAATTTATCCAGAGATATAAAATGTAGATCTTCGAGTTACGGACGCGTGGCTTCAAACGGCGAGTCAATCCGAGTTCCGAGCAAAACGTTATCACAATTCTACGAAAGTCACGCAGTGCAGCGAAAAGGACCTCGCGCGAGCGACCTGTGAAAAAACCAAAAACACGTTTTTTATTAACTTAAAGTGCCCAGCGAAGGTGGTTTGTGCATATGCCGTCCAGAAACGTAAATATAGCTGTTTTACTACGATTTGGCTTAGGAAAGCTTCCTAAATCCTTCCAAACTTTATATAAATCCTATTCTAAATCAAATTGAAGGTTACAAATCATTACACAACATTATACACAGCCATATACACAAAAACTCCAGCCATTGAAGAGAGAAAAGCAAGGAGAAGAAGAAGAAGAAGACCAAGGATTCCCATGGCCTCCTCCATCAACCTCTTGCCGTTCATCAATTCCATGGCCAACTAAACCTAGATCTAGGGTTTCAATGAAACCCTAGCCAAGTAATAGGGTTTTATTTATGTTTTTATTTTAGTTTTATTATGTATGAATGATGATTACATGTTCCGAGGATTTTTATAAATAAATCGTGCTTCTAATTGATTAAATCATCACTTTCAAAGCTTATTCTTGTCTAAGATCTATTTTGACTATGATGTGCTCAATGATCTATATTTGCTGTGCTTGTATGGATTATTTACATGTAATGGTGCTTTATTGAATTGTGCTATCAAGTATCCGAATAATCCATGCCTAGGTTAGACGGATTATGTCACAACCCTAGTTTAGTGTGGGATAATTCGTGCTAACTGAAGATGGATTATGTTGGTGCTTGAACCATAGTTATTTTCTTGACGGAGGAATTGGGCTTGTAGTTACAATTCCCCATTATCATCCAACTTAATAATCTAATTGAATGCATAAATATTTATATTATGAAGCTAGTGGTGGATTTGCAATCCTAGGTTCCTTTAAATATATTTATAAAAGCACTTTTAAATCGCTTTCATAATTTAGATTTAATTTCATTAATTAGTTTCATTAATTTAATTAAAATTCAAATCAAAATCTCGTTTTCATAATTAATTAGACTTAGGTTTTAAAATTAAGAGTCGTAGTAATTCAATCTCTGTGGGTTCGACCTTTGCTTTCACTACTACAAATCTTTAGAAAAGTAAAGTACACTTTTTATATCTTGATATTGACAACATCACTCATAATAAAATGGCTTTGGCTCATATACAGTAGAGCACCACTGGGATAGTATGATATGACCATATTGACTGCACACGATACTGATTTTGCAAAATATTTTTATGCTAAAGCAATGAAATCCCAAAAATTTAGAAAAGACAAAGTGCAGTGAAATGTGAAATGTTCATTTTGCCATTGCTCCGTCACATGTGTTTCACGACAGTTTGCAAAAGGACTGATTGCGCACAAAAATGAAATTATAGGGTTAAAATTGCCAAATTAAAACTACAAAAGTCAAAGTGTCACAATCCTCAAGCTACACGAGTGAAAAGTGTAATTTGCCCTTTTTCATAATAGAAAGTTGTTAGGGAAGGGGACTCCTTTCAAATTCATTTTCGAACAGACCCTAGAAGTTATGTCTAATCTACTAACATGATACTGGCATTCACAAAAATGAAGTAAAAAATTTAAAATGGGACTGTATCTGATTTTTGTGCATCTCAAACAGATCTAAAGGCTTCAACAATCAAGATTCAAGACTAAGAGAGCTAGACATGAAAAATCCAATCTTATTTGTTACTTAGGGCCTGTTTTTGCGATTGCGAGTGTGGTAACTTTTGTCAAAATAGATTTTGATAGTTGTGTTTGAGTAATGTGTTATGAAAGTGTTATGAGGGAAGAATATATTATATAAGTGATTGGTTAGATACCAGCAAAAGTGGTTTTATATGTCCAAAAGACAATTATGCACATATGATATGAATATTGAAATACCTAATAAGTTTATTTTGTTAATATGTATTATTAAATGTTAACAGAAATTAATTAGCTATATAACTAGTTAATTAAATGGATTTCATATATCATCTAAAAAAATTTATTTCATATATAATATACAGACTAATGTATCATCAAATTTTTATATATAAAAATATAAGAAATAGTCCCTCTCCAGCCAGTTAATTAGAAGTTAATCCATCGGAAGGGCTAGATTAGAAATAGACCCTTAATTAGGCATGCTAATTAGAAATATGTCATTTACCTCAATTTAATAAAATTTTAATGTCTAAATTACCCTTACTCACATGGCCAGTTATATACATATATATGTATTCGTGTATCTATATATATATTTAAAGTTAATGTCATTAACTGATAATGGGATTGTGTTTCCTTAATTCAAGGGATATCCTTATCTGCTCACCATGATCTTTTGGTTGAAATTCAAATTATTTAATGCGTTTTTCAAAGAGAGAATTTCTCAATCTTTTATGAGAATTTCTCAGTCTTCTGTGAGAATTTCTCAGTCTTTACACAGTCCGTCTTTTGGGTTCGTTTTTTATGATCCGCTTAAGATCTGTACTGTATATTCTTGAATCTACATATGGATATATACATATAGATTTGAAGTTAATGTCATTAACTGATAATGAGATTATGTTTACTTAATTGAAGGGATCTCTTTAATCTGCTCACCATGATCTTTTGGTTGAAATTCATATTTTTTTCAAACGTTTTGTAGACTTAAAAATTGAGAAATTCTTACTCTTTTGTGAAATTCCTGAATCCTGATAAATTTCTCATTAAAATACTGCGAAATTCCCTATTTCTCATTAAAAAAACTGAGAAATTCTCACTCTTTTGTGAAATCCCTGATTAAAATACTGAGAAATTCTCACTTTTTTGTGAAATTTCTGATCCAATAAAATGAGAAAATGTGCATAAACAATATCATTAGTTCTATACATATATATATATTCGTATATCTATATATGGATATATATATATATATATAGATATAGATTTGAAGTTAATTGATAATGGGATAATGTTCCCTTAATTCAAGAGATCTCCTTAATTTGCTCACCATGATCTTTTGGTTGAAATTCAAATTATTTCATTCGTTTTGTAAACTTAAAAACGGAGAAATTCCCACTCTTTTATGAAATCCCTGATTAAAATATTAAGAAATTTCTTAATCTTGAGAAATTTTCATTAAAATATTGCAAAATTTCATATTTCTTATTAAAAAAACTAAGAAACTCTCACTCTTTTGTGAAATCCGTGACTAAATACTGAGAAAATCTCATTCCTTTGTGAAATTTTTGATCCAATAAATTGAGAAGTTACGCATAAATAATATCATTAGTTCTAGCAATGAATCACACAAATGGACACATATATATATATCATATTTTTTCACTAATTTTTTTTAGGGTAAATTATGACCAAATCCTTAATTAAAGCAAACAAAAGTTTAAATGAGCCGTTTTTTTTTTTTTTTTTTTTTTTTTTTTTTTGAGAATTTGTCAAAAGTCCCTCTCACAAGCAAGTGGCCAAACATTGCCCCAAACATTCCACTCACTCACACCGTGTGAGTGGCTGTACAATACCATTCCTCAATTCAAAAAATATTTGAAAATTTTAACCCTCCATAACTTTTGATCTACAACTCCATTTTTTACAAATTTTATACCGCTGTAATCGCGTCGACGAGACCTACAAAACTAGTACCATTGTTGATATGTTTTGAGCATTTTTTTTTTTCAATTTGAAGAAGTTTTGAAAAAAAATAGAGTTTTGTGAAATTTCACAAAAATAGTTTTGTGAAATTTTCAGTTACACAAGGCATGTAAGATTTTGATTTTTTTTTTTGCTTAAAATATATCAACAATGGTACTAGTTTTGAAACTATCGTCGACACGATTCCAACGGTATAAAATTTGAGAAAAATAGAGTTTTATATCAAAAGTTATGGAGATTTAAAGTTGCAAAATACTTTTTGAATTTAGAATATCATACGGTACAATGCTCATACCGTATGAGCCGCTGCAGTTGTGCGTGAAAAGTTGGGTGGAAGTGGAGAAATGTGAGAAATGTTTGGGTGCATATCAATTTTATCCTTTTGTCAAAGAACATGGACTTTTGATTAAATGCATATATTAAATGTATTTTTTATTAAATTTTTAACTGACAAGGGATATATCTCTACCTGTTCTTTTTTTCTTGTAGTAACAATTAAAATTGCTAGTTACTAAAAAAAAATTATTATATACTCATTAAACACATCTTGTACTAATTAAGAAAAAATATATATATACTCTCTCTGTCCCACAATAAGTGTTCACATTTCCTTTTTTGGATGTCCCACAACAAGTGTCCACTTTTCTAAATTGGCATATAGCTTTTACTTACTTTCCAAAATTACCCTTATAATAAAGACAAAATAACATTTATTTGTGGCCTCAAAACAAGCAAAAAGTCAAATACCCATCACATCTAAGGGCAAAATTGGAAAGTGACCATTTAATGAACCAAAAAAACTAAAATAATACAACTTTCTTAAACAATGTGCAAAATAGAAGTAGACACTTATTGTGGGACGAAGGGAGTATAATATAACAATTAAATTGCTAGTTGGTCCTCAAATCTTAGCACACGTGTCACTTAATCATAAATACAAGGTTTAAAAATTCACGCTGTTATACTATGGAACTTTATTTTGGTATTACCACATTTCTTCCTCCTTTCTTATTTAATTGCTAGTTTCAGAACTTTATTGATGAAACTAATACTTCCTCCTTTCTTATTTAATTTGTCTTTAACAACTTCCTCCTTTTTTTTCTCACCCTGATCTTACTAACCTAGACTAGTATAAGGACAGCAATGCACGCTTCTATGTAACAATTGCTACCCAAGAAAAATAAATGTCAAACATAGTAGCTAAAAGAAAATACTTTTGCTCACCCCAAATTTGGTACACCAATGCTCACCCAAGCATTCCATTGGCCAATGCAGTGGGGCCCAGGATTAAACAATATTAAACAACATTTGTTTAATCCTGGACCCCACTGCATTGGCCAATGGGATGCTTGGGTGAGCATTGGTGTACCAAATTTGGGGTGAGCAAAAATGCTCTCTAATAGGTAAAAATGTAACAATGACTTTTCCTCCAAGAAAAAATAAAATAAATGAATGTCAGCCGCTTGATTCAAATCTTAAGGTCTTGAATGAAAGAGCCAAGGTTGGACTGATCAAGGGGCAAGGGGATTAAGTCCTACCTAGATTTTTAAAAGGGTTAATTAGTGATAAATCCCTAGATAGTGCAATTATATAGCTTTAGGTTCTTGAGTTAAAACATGTTTATAATTAAGCCCCTGAATTTTTTTAGGGACTAAAATACCCCTCCCTAATCAAGTTTGGTAATCTTCAAAATGGTAACCCCCTCCATTAATGTTTTTTACCAAAATTTCTCCCCAAAAATTAAGAGAATCATAAATTATGGGAATCAAAATTTGAAAATCATCATCGCTCATATTAACAGTCATTTTCAACCATGGATTGGAAGAGAGAGACACAACTTGAATTGTGAATTTCACAACATATTTGGAAAAAAGGGGAATGGAAGAGAGAGGCACAACATAATTTGTGAATTTCACAACATGTTCTAGAAAAATGGTAATGGAAGATAGAGTCCCAACATGATTTGTGAATTTCATAACATGTTCTGAAAAATGATAATGGAAGAGAGAGCCCCAACATGATTTGTGAATTTCACAACATGCTTTGAAAAATGAAAAATGAAAGAGAGAGAGAGAGTCACAACATGATTTGTGAATTTCACAAAATGTTCTAAAAATTGAAAATGACAAAAAGAGAGTCACAATATGATTTGTGAATTTCACATGTTTTAGAAAACAAAAATGAAAGAAATAGAGTCATAACATGATTTGTGAATTTCACAAATAACATGATTTGGAAAATGGGAATGAATAAGAGAGAGAGAGAGAGAGAGAGAGAGAGAGAGAGAGAGAGAGAGAGAGAGAGACAGGCAAGAAAAATAGATTGAGAATTTCACAACTCAAACTGCGGCACTAACAATAATCATGGCAGCAACCGTCAGTTCCACTTATGAAATTCATAAAGTGAAAAAATCATCTCAAGAATGCCATCAGTTTCACTTGTTATATTCTCAAAAGGATACATCCCGATAATTGACCCCGTCAATTGCCAAACGCATATGGGAATGCATTTGGGTTGCCCAAACAAGGTCTTAGTCATCTTCAATCTACTAGACAAGAAGGTACAGTATATGAATATATTAATAGCAGTGAGACTGTGAGAGGAGTTATATTTGAGAAGCAGATCCAAGACTTTGAATTTGAGTGAAGGGAACGTGGATCGGACGAGTTGGTTGAGGACTCGTGGACTCAGTGAGTCGAACTCGTCGGCGATGAAGTGGAAGAAGACGAGTTCAGGGCACGAGGCGTGGCGGAGGACGGAGTGGACCGCCGCCATGGACCCACGTAGGTACTCGGAATCGAATGTCATCGCGATGTGGACGAGCGATGGGTCGCAGGCGGATACGAGCTCGTGATTGGACGAGGTTGGATAGTCCACGCCGTTGCGGTAGTTCGGCGCCTCAGCGAATCGAAACAAATTTGAAAAACCGCCCGGCTCTGTCCGGTGGTTTGAGTTCGGAAAAGTGCGAATCCCGAGGCAAATCGACGGCCAAAGAAGGACAGAGCAGATGAAGAGAGCGACCGAGATTGATCGGAAACGAGCCATTGTGGTCTAAAAATAAAATGGCTCTTCTATGGAAAAGGCCTATCTATAGTCTATACTATACATATATGTATAGTATAAGATTGCATAATGTGAATATGGAAAGAATGGCAACTGGGTGTTGCTTAATTGATGAAACTTTTTCAAACAAAAATGGGAATTTCCATTCTGGTACAAGTATGGGGAGGAGAGAGAGACATAGATGAGTGAGAGAAAAACAGAGAGATTCTTGTGAATTGGGATTTTTATTACCATTAATACAGAGATTCTTTATGGAAGTTGCACAAAAAATTAGGAGCCATTAAATTGAAATGTTTACTGCATACATAAAGACTTAGATGGGTATTTTAGACATAAAAAACTATTAACCATGATTAGGGATACTAACTCGAATTTTAGGGATCTTGAACCAAAATAGTATTTTTGTGTGTCCTTAATCCATGAATGTAGATAAATAAGGGATTTATTGCTAATTTTCTATTTTTAAATATCATAATTATCTTAAAGCAAAAAAATATTTTTAATGTTAAAGTTTCTCCAAAATATTATAAAAGTCTCCTCTGACATTATAAACGATCACATTAAGCTTTCTCTCTCTCTTATGTTTTGTGGTAATTATATAAAAACCCCTACCTCTTATATTTTTGTCATAATTTTTTATATCATTAGTTTAAATCATCTATACAAAATATATATAACTAATAGGTCCAATTTTTTTTTTTTTGGGTATACTAGAAACCCCCCAGATTGATTTTCTAGATCCGCCCCTGAAAAGAGCTCACTTTAACCATGTGACTAGCATTGTTAACCAGTTTATAAATATTACCATTTTTTTCTTAGTTATTGTCCGTTTGGCAACCGATAATTTAAAATTGAGAAATGCTATGGGCACCGATTTAAGCCACTGAAAACCCACACCGTTTGACATGGCATGCTACATGTCATATGCAGGGGCAGAACAGTGTGTTAGGTGGGGGTGCCATTGCATCCCTCATATGTGGTAGATTATTTATACTAATATACATGTATGTGTACTATAACTCATATTTTGTTGTCTGTTGGCACCCCCAAACAAAAAAATCTACTACTCCTCATATTTGGTTGTTTCTAGCACTCCCAAACATAAAAAATAAGATACTCCCTTAGTCAGCTTAAATCATTTTCATTGTTTTCTTCCAACTCTAAACTTCAATCACATGTGTTTGAGAATCATTTGGGATACAAGACTTGGGTAGAATAACATTTTCTGTACAATTAGACCACTCATTATGATAAACTCAAGCAACCCCCCTCCCCAACAACTTTCAAACAGTACAAAATAACATCACATGGTAAATTTGTAGTCTTATTGATAAGAAGAAAAAAAACGTATACTCGTGTATATATAAATAGAACCAAAAAAATCGTCTCGGGGGCGCTGTCCCCAAACCCCCGTGTGTCATTGTTAGATAGCCTATGTAGTAATTCGGCACCCCAAAGGCAAGTTCCTGGTTCCGCCCCTGGTCATATGGTATAATGGTAGGTCTCACAGTAATTAATTGGAGACAATCTTCTATCAAAATTGTTAGGTACACAACACATTTCATAATATATTTCATAACAGAGCTTTTAATGTGTTGTATCATGCGAGGTTTGAATTTTTTACACTTTTCTATGCACCACTTACACAGCATAGGGTACATGCATTTAAAACTCTGTTGTGAAATGTGTTGTGTGCCTAGCATTTCTCATCTTCTAGTTTTGATCTCTATTGATGTTGTCAATATCAAGATATAAAAGTATACTTTACTTTTCTAAAGATTTGTAGTAGTGAAAGTAAAGGTCGATTCCACAGAGATTGAAATATACTAAAACACCTTAATTTTAAAACCTAAATTTAATTAATTAAGAAAACGGAATTGGATTTGAATTTTAATTAAACTAATAACAATGAAAATAAATCTAAATTACGAAAGCGATTTAAAATTATTTTTATGAATATGTTTAAGTAACCCAGGCTTGCAAATCCACCACTAGCTTCATAATAAGGGTATTTATGAATTACTTTAGCTTATTAAGTTGGATGATAATGGAGAATTGTAGCTACAAGCCCAATTCCTCCGTCAAGAAAATAACTATGGTTCAAGCACCAACATAATCCATCTTCGGTTAGCATGAATTATCCCACACTAAACTAGGGTTGTGGTATAATTCGTCTAATCTAGGCATGGACTATTCGGATACTTGATAGCACAATTCAATTTAAGCACCATTACATGTAAATAATCTAAACAAGCACAGCAAGCATAGATCATTGAGCACATCACAGTCAAAATAGATCTAAGACAAGATTAAACTTTGAAAGCAATGATTTAATCAATAGAAGTACGATTTATTTATAAAAATCCTCGGAACATGTGACTGTCATCCATACATAATAAAACTAAAATAAAACATAAAATACTCCCTATTACTCGGCTAGGGTTTCATTGAAACCCTAGATCTAAGTTTAAGCGGCCATAGAATTGATGAATGGCAAGAGGTTGATGGAGGAGGCCATGGGAATCCTTGGTCTTCTTCTTCTTCTCCTTGCTTTCCTCCCTTCAATGGCTGAAATTTTTGTGTATATGGCTGTGTATAATGTTGTGTAATGATGTGTAACCTTAAATTTGAGTTAGAATATGATTTATATAGAGTTTGGAAGGATTTAGGAAGCTTTCCTAAGCCAAATCACACTAAAACAGCTATATTTATGTTTCTGGACATCATATGCACAAATCACCTTCGCTGGGCACTTTAATTTAATAAAATACGCATTTTTGGTTTTTTCAAAGGTCGCTCGCGCGGCCCGCTCGCGCGAGGTCCTTTTCGCTGCACTGCGCGACTTTCGTAGAATTGTGATAACCTTTTGCTCAGAATTCGGATTGACTCGCCGTTTGAAGCCACGCGTCTGTAACTCGAAGATCTACATTTTATGTCTCTGGAGAAATTTCTCAAATCCAAAGTATTCTTTATCAAAAATGTAATTTTCCGAGACTGCTACTGCATTCAGCTTTCACCGGAATCACCGTTTGAGCCCAGAATGACTTCCAAAGCCACTAATCATTGGATTTTTGTGCATTATCAAGTTAAAGATCCAAATCCTACAAAATTTAGAATACTTATTAAAAAATAACTAATAACTATATGAAATGGGCTAACAAAGCGTATTTTTAGAACTATAAACGGCAACTATTCGTCGCCGATCACACCCCCAAACCTACTCTTTGATAGTCCTCGAGCAAAAAGAATAGAAAAATAAAACTACTACTACTACAAATACTACTCCATTTTCGCATGGATCAGGATTGCATTTAGCATATGCAACAAGCCTTTTAAACCTCTAGGTGTCCCTAGTCGGACAAGTGAAGTCTCGTGAGGGTTCTCGTCAACAAGTCACCCACAACCATCTTTACTAACTTGTAAATTTTAAAACAAATTTTATTAAGAACAAAAACTAATAGTCAATACTCCTTATTATAAAACAATGATTTGAAATAGAATAACGAACAAGAAGAAACGGAATCAAACGTCTACCTACGTCATGAAAAACAATCCCAAGCACATGCATCGTATAAATCAATAGATTTTCTCATAAAACTGCACGTGTGTGATATGGTAGTCAAATGAACACGCGTATGTCATGAACTTGGAATATAACTCGGATGACCATCTAACTATGCTTCGACTACGAATCTCACAATGTCAATTACACTCTAAAATGAAACACTCAGAAACAGGTGTAATTTTTCTAATATATGGGAGCAAAGAAATATATTTTCAAAACGAGAAATGCTCACATATGACTCGAAAAAGACGCATGACACGAAAGAACGGTAGTCTCATGGATGGGACGCCAATAGTCAACAAAAATTAATCATTACCATGTTTTAATCCCCCTCCCATCATTTTCATATCCAAACCATGTCTCCTAGGATCAAATAAGACTTTTCAAAGGTTATAACGTGGCTCGGGCAATGAAAAAGGATAGAAAGGATTCATTAGGTAGTTTTCAGAATGGCATTGTAAGGCATGTTCGATTTCTTTCATTCATCTCTTCTACCAACTTTCATCTTTTCATTCTCTTCTTTTCATCACCTTTCTTTTTCTTTTGTTTTTTTTTTCAACCTTATTCTTTTTTTTTTCTTTTTCTTTTCGTTGCTTTTTGAATAATCAATCAATAAATAACAAGGCAACCATTCCAAACATCATCTTATTTTCTTTTTCTTCTTAATCGACACATCGCCTTAATACCATTAAAGTTGACGAATCTCTCAGTGGTAAACTCCAAGTTGGTCAAGTTGGAGCAAAAACAAGGATAATGGTGATTAAGGGAAAAGGGCATTTTAACGGCTCAAAGGGCGAACTAAGAAAATTTTTATCATTTTTCTGGATAGTGGTAAACAAAGAGGGCCTATTATCATGTCCTATGGTTATATGATTCTTCAACTTTTACGACGGAAGATTGTTTAGCATGGTAACAAATATTTTAACTTGACTATCAACCAAAACAAGAATAATGAGACTAAACAACAAGTTAATGCGCTATTTCAATGAAATTCGACAAACACAAGATGTATTTATAACCCTCTAAAAAGAAAAGATAGGCTCAAAAGCTCACCGGGTCTAGTCTCCACCTTGTGTTATCTAGAAATCCGAATCATATTATAGTTCACATCAAACATGTATTCACGCGACTACGTGCAGTGCATAGGTTTGTGTGCAGATCTATGATATACAACTACGATTCAAACGATACATGACCTAAAACGTCTCAACATGACTTTAGCAAATATTTAATCACATCTTCTCTTGTTTATCATTCTATAACAATCATAGTTACCAAACAAGAAGTATCGAATGAAGATTGCAAAAACGTCGGTAATCATCGTTTATTTAAACACAAGAATCGAATTTTTTTAAAAAAGTAGTGCATAATAATGTGTCTGTGTGTGCATACCCCCAAACCTAAACCTTTCATTGTCCCTAATGAAACAATAAAACGAAAGAAGGGAGAATAGGTAAGAAAGGAACGATAATACCTCAATCTTGACAAGCATAAACCAGGTGAACATACAATAATATGGAATCAAAGTTCAATCAGGCTCCAAACGAAGCTACTAATAACCTGGTAATACTTAACAATAGAAAATAAAAGAACAGAATAATAACAATAACAGCTAAATATTTAGATTTTTTATATTTTATATTTTATATTTTATTATTATTATTATTATTATTTTTTTAAATAGAATAATAGAATCTAAACTATAATCAAGAGACTCAATAAAAATAAAAGAAACAAACAGAACTTATAAAAACAAAGACAGACGAACCCAAACAGGGCTAAAAGAACAAACAGAAAGTATAAAAAAAACACTGACCAGGTATGGAGAGAGGAGGGAAGAGAACAAAGGAGAAAAACCAGAAAACCCTACCTCGCGCGAGCGGGCAGCGCGAGCGAGCCTCGCGCGCGCGAATCCTTCCGCGAGTTTAAGCAGAAGCTTGTTTTACGTTTTATAAAAGAAAAATTTCTAAGTCCTCAGATCGCGCGAGCGGACCGCTCGAGCGAACCCCCTCGCGCGCGCGAATTGTGGCGCGAGGTGATACTGAGGCTACATATATAAAAAAAAAACTTGAAAAATTTTATCTACGGGGGAATCTCGCGCGAGCGGACCGCGCGACCGACCTGTCGCGCGAGTGGGTCGCGCGCGCGACTGTGGTCTTTTCCTCTTTTTTAGTATAAAATGTATATAAGTTCAAAATAAATTATCCCCGACCCCCAAACCTGTTCAGAAAACTCAAAAACTGACCAAAACGACCCAAAAACATGCAAAAATCAAAGAAACGAACGAATTAAAGCTTGGGTTGCCTCCCAAGAAGCGCTATCTTTTACGTCTTTAGCTAGACCGTTCTAGCTCAAGATTTATGGAGGCCGTAAATCGGACTGTGTACCCCTAAGGATATCAGGAAGAGCTCGGTGGTAAGCAGAAATAATGTTGCTTTGGATTAATTCATTTGACGGTTCATCCTTTTCGGTTTCAAATCGATTCTTCACCTTTTGAGTAAATTCGTCATTAGGATCTAAATTATTCAAATTCGTCCGCTTATCACTAACCATAATATTTTCCTCACACATATTTATTCCTATATTAGGTTCAATACTCCGTCTTACCTCACTTTTCGCCTCACATAGGTAATCGTCGTCTTTGGGAGGTTGATCCATATCATTAAAAACGTTCAATTTCAAGTTCATGTTCCCAAACGACACTTTCATTACCCCCATCCTACAGTTAACACGAGCATTAGCGGTGGCTAAGAATGGACGACCTAAAATGACAGGAGTGTGTTTCTTAGAATCTAGTACGGGTTCAGTATCAAGGACCATGAAATCAACAGGATAATAGTATTTGTCAACTTTAACTAAGACGTCCTCGACGATTCCTCTAGGTATTTTAATAGAACGATCCGCTAATTGAATAGTAGCGGCCGTGGGTTTAAGTTCACCTAAACCTAGTTGTTTATATATGTGGTAAAGTAAAAGATTAACACTAGCTCCTAAGTCAAGGAGAGCCCTATGGATGATAGTGTCACCTATGACACATGAAATTGTAGGCGTACCTGGATCTTTATACTTCGGAGTAGCGTGTTGGAAAATAGAACTTACTTTTTCTGTGAGAAAGACCTTTTTCGGAGTATGACTACGCAATTTACGTTATTGAGTGCATAGGTCTTTAAGACATTTAGGGTAAGCGGGAATTTGTTTTATAGCATCGAGGAATGGAATATTAATTTTAACTTGTTTAAACACCTCGAGTATATCTTCAGCTTTTGACCCTTTCTTAGACAAATGTGACGGTCCCTCAACATTAGGTGGAAAGGTAGTTTTGGAATAACATTAGTTAGGACCGATTCTTTTTCTTTTCTACTTTGATTCACATCCTCACCCTCTCTTTATTCGAGTTAACGTTTGCATCCCTCATAACCTCCCTCGGAATCTCAACAACTTCTTCCTCTCGAATAGTCGTCCTAGTTGACACAACGTTCACTTGCTCACTCGTACCACCCACCTCGTATTGTCCCTTAGGGTTCGGAATAGGTTGACTTGGCAACTTACTCTCGGTTAAACGATTTAGCGTGTTAACTATTTGTCCCACTTGGGACTCCAATTTTGCAATGGACTGAGTGTGGGAATGTACTAACTGGATCACCGGACCAAAACTTTCTAGTGAGGCCAACACCTTCTCCTCAAATGCATTATTACGTGGAGGTGGAGGAGGAGGTTGTTGGTATTGACATTGTTGAGGTCTATAAGCGTTAGGGAAATTACTCATCTCATTATTATTATTATTATTATTATTATTATTATTATTATTATTATTATTATTTTTCCATGAAAAATTAGGATGGTTTCTCCATGGCGCGTCCGGATTATTAGTAGTCGAATTATAATTATTTCGTGGGTATTGTTGAATAGAATTAATGTGTTGCTCCACGAATTCCGAAAATTGACTCGCCGATGGACATGCTAGGATAGAATGTGACGGATCAGAACATAATGCACAAATTTCGTGAGCGAGTGGGGCTGTCGTTTGGTTCATTGTTAAAAGTCGGTCAAGTTTTTTAGATAGTTCTTTTATTTCAATTGAATGACTTGACTCGAACTTTACCTCTCTCTTAGGTTGTGAATGATATCCCTCGGAACGTACTGACACAGCCTGATGCATCGAATTCTCGCTTAATGTTTCAAAGATTTTCCAGGCCTCGTCGGCACTTTTGTGTAGAAAGGTACCCGCACAAATGGCATCGACGGTATTACGCACGGAGGGAATAAGTCCCTCGTAAAAGACCTGTACCAACTGCCACTTAGGAACCTGATGATGTGGACACGAACGTAATAATTCTTTAAATTTTTCCCACGTATCATAAAGTGTTTCCCCATCTTGCATCACAAAATTTGTTATAGATTTCCTTATCTGATTCGTACGCATAATAGGGAAAAACTTTTGTAAAAATGCGGTGTGTAAGGCTTCCCATGTTCTAATTGTGTTTGGTTCCAAAGATTGGAGCCAGTATTTAGCTTTATCTTTTAAAGAGAATGAAAAGAGCCGCAATTTTAATTCATCATCAGTAAAATTTTGGATTTTTAATGTAGAGCAAATATCTTGAAAATCTCCCAAGTGTTGATAAGGGTCTTCATTAATGCGGCCGTGAAAAGAAGGAAGTAGCGAGATGGTAGATGACTTTATCTCAAATTGAGATGCCGACACCTCCGGTAAATCAATACATGTTTGTGGTGTGTAAGTCGTTGGAATAAAGTAATCTTTAAGCGGAGGAGGTGGAGGTATATTAGGATTATTTCGGTTACTTACGTTGTTTTGATTATTTCCAATGTCGGCCATTGGAATAGGTTCTATGTTAATAAAGCGTGGTTTCTTTAGTTTTTTAAGGGTACTACGTATTTCGGACTCAAATAACGACGATGATTTCGGAGTTAATTCGTCGTCTATGGTTAACCTAGCCCTAGAAGTTATGTTTGAATACTTGTTAACTCTTAATGTACGTTCAAGTTCAAGATCGAAAGGTTGTAATTCCGGTTTACTTGAGCGTGTACCAAACATGAACTAAAAGAAAATAAACTAAAAACAAAAACTGACTCTAAAAAATAATAATAAAATAAAATAAAATAAAAAACAAATAGCAATCACGCAACTAAGATAACAAGCACTCAACTACTGTGATGCATGAATATTATCCTGTAATGCAATGACCGCGTCAAGCCCAGCGCCCCGGGTTTCCTAGCTAATGCAGTGCAATTAACCCTAAACTAATGCAAATAGTGCGTCACATCGCCCTGACATACAGTGGTTTAAAGCGAATTTCAAAAGAAGCAATTTATTTAAAAAAAAAAAATTTCGCGTAAGCTCCTTTGATGCGCTAAGCTATTCCTCCCGAAAACGTTAGAATTTTGACGACTCGAGAAACTACAAAATAAAAAGAAAAGTTAGTAACTCAAAATAAAACGAAAAATAAGAAAAGAAAACCTAATCTAACATTTACGAATTAACTAAACTAAGATTCTAAAACTAAAGGTAGTAATTTACAATCCCCGGCAACGGCGCCAAAAATTGATGTTGTCAATATCAAGATATAAAAGTATACTTTACTTTTCTAAAGATTTGTAGTAGTGAAAGTAAAGGTCGAACCCACAGAGATTGAAATACTAAAACACCTTAATTTTAAAACCTAAATTTAATTAATTAAGAAAACGGAATTGGATTTGAATTTTAATTAAACTAATAACAATGAAAATAAATCTAAATTACGAAAGCGATTTAAAATTATTTTTATGAATATGTTTAAGTAACCTAGGCTTGCAAATCCACCACTAGCTTCATAATAAGGGTATTTATGAATTACTTTAGCTTATTAAGTTGGATGATAATGGGGAATTGTAGCTACAAGCCCAATTCCTCCGTCAAGAAAATAACTATGGTTCAAGCACCAACATAATCCATCTTCGGTTAGCATGAATTATCCCACACTAAACTAGGGTTGTGGTTTAATTCGTCTAATCTAGGCATGGACTATTCGGATACTTGATAGCACAATTCAATTTAAGCACCATTACATGTAAATAATCTAAACAAGCACAGCAAGCATAGATCATTGAGCACATCACAGTCAAAATAGATCTAATACAAGAATAAACTTTGAAAGCAATGATTTAATCAATAGAAGTACGATTTATTTATAAAAATCCTCGGAACATGTGACTGTCATCCATACATAATAAAACTAAAATAAAACATAAAATACTCCCTATTACTCGGCTAGGGTTTCATTGAAACCCTAGATCTAAGTTTAAGCGGCCATAGAATTGATGAATGACAAGAGGTTGATGGAGGAGGCCATGGGAATCCTTGGTCTTCTTCTTCTTCTCCTTGCTTTCCTCCCTTCAATGGCTGAAATTTTTGTGTATATAGCTGTGTATAATGTTGTGTAATGATGTGTAACCTTAAATTTGAGTTAGAATAGGATTTATATAGAGTTTGGAAGGATTTAGGAAGCTTTCCCAAGCCAAATCGCACTAAAACAGCTATATTTACGTTTCTGGACATCATATGCACAAATCACCTTCGCTGGGCACTTTAATTTAATAAATACCCATTTTTGGTTTTTTCAAAGGTCGCTCGCGCGGCCCGCTCGCGCGAGGTCCTTTTCGCTGCACTGCGCGACTTTCGTAGAATTGTGATAACCTTTTGCTTGGAATTCGGATTGACTCGCTGTTTAAAGCCACGCGTCTGTAACTCGAAGATCTACATTTTATGTCTCTGGAGAAATTTCTCAAATCCAAAGTATTCTTTATCAAAAATGTAATTTTCTGAGACTGCTACTGCATTCAGCTTTCACCAGAATCACCGTTTGAGCCCAGAATGACTTCCAAAGCCACTAATCATTGGATTTTTGTGCATTATCAAGTTAAAGCTCCAAATCCTACAAAATTTAGAATACTTATTAAAAAATAACTAATAACTATATGAAATGGGCTAACAAAGCGTATTTTTAGAACTATAAACGGCAACTATTCGTCGCCGATCATCTATCTACCATAAATCTCACTAACAAATTTTCAATATTGCTAGGCACACAACATCAAATACAACACAAATCACAATTTATGCTTTAAATGCATGTACCTTGCACTGTGTGAATTTTTCACACATAGCCCACACTTTTTGGGGAAGCACAATGTACATGCATTTAAAGCATGGTTGTGGTTTGTGTTATAATTGGTGTTGTGTGCCTAGCATTATTCATAAATATAAAACCAAAACTTTTTGATGTAAGAAGACCCCAAATCAGAAACCAGTACGTCCTTCACGAATCTTAGAACTAGGGGTGCAAATCGGTCGGTTTGGTTGGTTTTTGTTGATTATTTTGTGTTATGAAAACCGACCAAAGTAGTCGGTTCGGTCTTTTTTTTTCGGTTTTGGGTGGTCGGTTCGGTTTTTTAGCTTAGAATTTTTTTTTGAAAACCGACCGTTTGGTTCGGTTTTTCGGTTTTGGCTTACACCCCTACTTAGAACGACACCAATTTGGAAGATGGATATACTAGCTTGCACTATTATCATGACTGAAGATGGATATAATGGTAGGTTTCAGCTAATTTGTTGAAGTGTTGAATTTTTATACTAACCCAAACACTTCATTTTATAAAATAATTGCTTTTTTTCCCTCGAAATCCGCATTTCATCACTTAATTTCTGTTTTTCAACTAACCCAACGGGCTCTAAGAGGAGCACCAAACGCTTAACAGCTTTTATAAATTTCTAAAGAAAAATATCTTTCAATAAATCTCTTAATAAAAAAAAAAAAAAAAAACTCGCATTACCACATAAGTCCTAAACGGGCTCTTGTTTGTTGCTTCTAGAGCAATGAGGACATAAAAAAGAACACCTGCAACAATTTTCTTTGCTTCATTGCAATGGGGGCTATGATTACTACCATTTTGGTCGTTATGGCTTCGTTATATCTAACGAAGCGAGTCACTTATTGCACATCACCCAATTACTTTCTACATCCACTCTAATGTATTTAGAAAGTGTATATTTTAATATCAGTATTTATCTAGGTGCATGTAGATAGAAATTTGGTCAAAGTGTCGTTGGCCTTCAAAGAGTAAAATATTTGGGATAAGAAAATAAAGTCAACTTTCATGAACCAAAAAGAGAGTTCCAAATAATATGCATGAGCAACAACATTATACAGTTGATGAACTTGACAAAACCATAAGTATTTTCCAATTAGCAGAAATGCAATATAAGTTTGAAAACGGCTTAAAAACACTTTAGTACCCTGCACTTATATTAAAATTTTACTTTGGGCCCTGCACTTTCGATTGCAACACTTTGGGCCCTCGATTTTCAGTTTCGTTTCAATTAAGGACAATTGATCATGCCGTTAGCTAAAATGGACGGAAATCATCATGTGGGGCCACACGCATGCTTTTTTGCATCATCTCACGTGATTTTTCCCCTTTCTCCCTTAAAACCAAACAGATCTAAGTAGAAATTGAGAAAATCCATTACAAAGAGCTTGAAGAAACAGAGGAAAGAGTGAGAAGAGAGAGATGACATGAACATACTCAATACAAGACCCATGTGGACCCCAAAACACATGAACAACCCAATGCTTTATCAAGATGAAGAAGAAGCCTGGACCAAAATGTTGATTTGGGTTCATTCAATTTAATTTCATTCGTGGTTGCTCTCATGGTCGTATTGATTTGGGGTTCATAAAATTTTGCAAAAATCTGAAATGAGCCTAACAAGGTTTTTCAAGAGAACAAAGACACATAAAAATTAGAGCTAAGCCATAGATACCCTAACTCGCAACCTCATAATTTTGTTTTTCAGAGAACCAATCCATAGGTCGGAGCAAGCTTGAAGTTGGGTTCTTTGAAGAAGCCACATTACGATCTTTAAAATCGGCAATTGGAACCTAAAAGTAGAAGGATCCCCAATTTTCATTCAACGCTTGTGATTTGGCTCAATAGATTCTAGCCAAATTGCCATCAACATTTTGAAATAAAATTACAAAATCACATATATGTTCAACATATATATGATTACATATCTACAAAAAATTTATATGTTGTTTTGGTGCCTCGCTCTACCTAGTCCACGTTCACAGTAATGGCCAAAAGGATAGGGACTAGCTACGATAGCCCAAACTGACGGGTGTAGAGAGGAGCGAGTAATACTCAACCACACACATGTTGTTGCTTGAAGGGATGCTCGGGCTGAATATAATGTCTCTAGCCACTAAGTAGCTTGAGAAGACCTCGTTATAAGTGATTTGGGTGCCAGGGCCCTAGTTAGTAAGGCTATTGGAAAGTTACAGGAATGACCGAAATTGAAAAGAAAAAAGGGATAAAGAGAGGACCCGTCAATTTCTGAACCAATACCATGAAATCGCGAGCTTGGGTGTGGATGTTTTTGGGCGAATGGGTGATTATGATTATGGGTTTTCAATTTTGATTTTGATTTGTAATTGAAGAAGATGGTTTTTGGATTCCTTGGAAGTAGCTGTGGATCCTTAGTGGTTTGTTTGAGAGAGAGAGAGAGAAAGAGAGAGAGAATGGAATGAGATGAGGAGTACAAAGAGAGAGAGAGAGTGAGAGAGAGAGAGAGAGAGAGAAATGGGGTTGTGCACGTGTGTGGGAAACAAATGGGCCCATGAGATGATTTCCGTCCATATTGCATTATCAGAGTTATTGATTGTCCTCGACTGAAACAATATTGAAACTAGAGGGCCTAAGGTGTTGCAATCGAAAGTAGAGGGTCCAAAGTGAAATTTGAGTAAAGTACAGGGTACTAAAATCTTTTTAAGCCTTTGAAAACCAAAGTCACAATCACCTCCTAAATTAATGGAGCTCTTCTAAACAAACTTGCACTAATGCACTAAAATCCTCATAATGATCTTCTATAGTTATACTGCAAATTTCTTTATACACAACCTAAAAGTTCTTCCTTCAGCTTTCTATTGTCTGCAAACATAAACCGAATCAAAATACGAAAAATTTTCTTGCGAGTAATGCTATGCTTCCCAAATTTATATCCCAAAAGTGCTATCTAAATGATGTGGCAGTGGGACCAGTTGAATTTTCATTGGAAGGTTTTTACCTGGCTCCACTAACACATCATTTGAAAAGTATTTTTGAGATAAAAATTTAGTAAACACAACATTACTCTTTTCTTTAATAGGTCAATATGATAGCTTTTGCAAGCACATAATGTGATGATATGAACTAACTTCTCAACATTAGAAACTCACAAAAAAAAAAGTACCTCTGTCTGGTTCTAAAAAATGTGGACTACTTACCCACAAAGTGTAGAACCAAATGCATAATAAAGCTTCCTTTGGTCACATCATTATGAGAATATAAGTATTGACATACAAAGTTCCTAAGCAGATTTCCAAAATGAGAGAGCAAAAATTACTCTCCTTTTCTGTCACGCTCCGAAGTAATAGAAATTAGGAGGAAATAATTTTTTTTTTCTGGATCCGTAAGCTATGACTAGTTACATTAACTGATTGTTCACAACATACTAGATAATAAAAGAATAACTTAAACAGAAGCGTAAATTGAATATATACATCAAAAGGTTATTAGCTATTACATCAGAGTTTGTAGTTTCAAAAGATAAAAAAAAAAAAAAAAAAGATTAAGGCGTTGGACGCCGTTTATATCTTTATGTATAAGGACAAAAGAAAGTGTAAGATCGTTGAAATAAGGTGTGTGACGCCAATTTACAACTTAGTATAAATGGATAAAAATCTATAAGGAACAACTAAGTCTTCTTTCTTGAAGTCGTGCCTCTAACTGGCGTTGCCGTGACCTTCATCGTTGTAGGCTTCCCCTTCGAAGGCTTCCTCTTCATAGGCTTCTTTCGGGTAGTGCTCCTCCGGGTAGTCGTATCCTGTAAAGTCTAGACGTAAGATTGTCCAGGGTGTAGTATGTCGTTAGCTTTAATAAAAGCTAAATGAGCGTCCTAACCGAACACTCCTAATATAAAATACGTATCCGAAAGTACATATCGACTAGTTATGACAGTTAAATTAATTATAATGAGACCGTGCGTGAACTATGCATCATCGATATATTCGACTTCACACGACTTAACATCCGACTTACTTAACTTTGTTACATTACCAGTGTAACGTCATTGGCTCAGAGTGACTCGCTGTAGACACCCCAATTTTGACCGACCGTTGAATTCTGAAGATGGTTACCTCTAAGATCGATGTGACAATGTCCAGTGAAATTCGAAGGTTTTTCACATAATTCAAGTTCTTCGGAGGGTTCTTCAGCTCCAATTAAGTTTTCAAAAAAGGGAAAGAGAGAAACCGGGTGTTCAGGAAAAGCTCGGATATAAAATACGTGTAAGAGATACAGTCTGAAAATTATTTTCACAAATAATAAAAAGATGATAGAAAAGGACTTTAAAAAGAGTAAATAAATAAATAAAAGGGAAGAAGAAAGAATTTTGAAAAGAAAAGGAAAAGAAAATAGTTTTGAAAAAAGGGGAAAAAAAGAAGAAGAAATTTTTGTTTAAATAGAATTATATGAATTATAATTATATATAAGTATATATTTGAAAAATAAAGAAAAGGTGGGAATTCTGTTAGCTGCGGCACGCGGCGATGCCGGCGGCACTCACTGAGTGTCGCGCCGTCACTCAGTGAGTGCCGAAACAGCACTCGCTGAGTGCCGCAGACAACCGAGTGAGTGCCGCTCACTGTAGCAAATTGTTTTTTTCAAATATGTATGGAATATCCTTGCACATAGGTTTTTCACTCGAATTTACTTAATTGCCCCTTTGAGAATGGTCTATATAAGGAGGTCTTCACCTCTGTTATAAGGATCCTTCTTCCATCTTCTTCTTGGGCAAGCAAAATATATTGAAATATAGAGAGAGAATTGAGAGAAACTAAGAAGATTTTGGAAGAAACATTCAAGAACTTTGGAGAAATTTGAAGAGTTTGAAGAAGGAATTGAAGAATTTGGAAGATCTTCTTCAAGAATTAAGAAGAATCCCGAGGTTATTAGAGTTAACCTTCTAATCCTATATAGAATTAGGCTACAATTCAATCACAAATTCATAGATCTAGGACTTTAACACATTTTCAAAACCTCTCTTCTTACCTCATTTCATCACACACCACATAGAATTTCTGATTGAATTTTCGTATGTTACTTTCATTGATTTGGATCTAACCAAGCCTTCGAATAAGTTTAAATGAATTCTAAAGTAGAATTAAAATTACATTTCTTTTGGATTTGTGAGATCTTCAATAATATCTCATCAAGTCCTATGAATTTGATCCATTGATTCTCTATGATCGTATGATTTATATGAGAATTAAGGTAGATCTTCAATAATATCTCATCAAGTCCTATGAATTTGATCCCTTGATTCTCTATGATTCTATGATTTATATGAGAGTTAAAGTAGATCATAGCTATACCCACACATGGTTGGATGGATTCAAGTCTTAGTTCATGGTTTGAATCCTCCAACTAGTAATTTCATGGAATCCCCTCTATATTCCATGAAGATTTATGTAGTTTGGTTATGTTTAGTCTCCAAGGATCATTAATTTGGGAGGAGGGCTTAGTAAAATGAATACATACTCTTCAAGGATCATGTATTTGGGAGAGGAATTAGAAATAGTTTGAGTCTAAATAAGATTTTGAATACTAAGTCAATATTGGTGCAGTGAATTCATGAATCCATTGTGATCAAGGATTTTTAATTAAATCATGGTCCATAGGAATTGAATGAGACCAATTGGAGAGTGTTCATAACTCATATATCTACCACCGAAAGTTTTGTTTTGATGAAATTCCATAGTTAACACGGTTTGGCCTTAAGATTTGTGAATTATCTACTCTCTGTCCAAATTTCTAGAACAGTAAACCGATTTTGTTTCAAATAAATCAAAGCCTTAATCATATACTTTTGACCTCAAATAATTTTTTTCTTTATATTTGAATGTGTTAAGGAGATCCCCTAAAAAGAATGAAGTCATTCGGATTTATTTACTATTTTTAGAAAATTATATAAAATCTCTGGATAGAGAGTTGTAAAGTTTTGAGTAGTGTCTAGTTTTGGTTCAATTCCCGGAGATTGAACCGTTTGATCTTTGATTTTCCTTTTGGGTTAGAAACTAGACTCACAGAGGCATCTGGTGTCCAAAAATCACTAAGATCAAACCATGGGATCTATGGTTTTTCTATTTTTTAATTTCAGGTTTCTTCTCTGTAAATTTTGAAACTCTGTCACAATTTTGATAAACTTTGTTAATAAGGACCTAAATGATCACCTAATCACTTAGGGCTTAGACCATGTTTTAATAATGAATAATAGGACTTAGATCCAGAGGCTAAATGATACAAATCAATAAATAGTACATAGCTCTTTTTTTTTTTTTTTTTTTTATGTCTATGCATTCATTTCATGTATGTTGATACTTAGGATTAGGACTAGTGCTTAGCTTAAGTTGCATTTGATTTGAACTTAGTTGAACATAACCATTGGTTCCTTATGATCATGTTGGGATTATATCATCTCTATATGGACATTACATTGGCTCCTAGTTGAGACTTGTATATCTATAGAGGTGTTGTATCTCCAACTAATTAGAAGGAATTCATAATTATAACAACTCTTTCTATGCTTAGTGGATTTAAGCTAGAAATTTAAGCATGTTATTTAGGACTCTAAAATATATCTTGTCCAAAGCATGTGGATTAACCCTTTGTTTTGTAGCACTATTGAGGTACGAATTCTCAACCCCTTCCTAGTTCATTTTATTCTTTGATTTTAATTGATTTTTGACTCCATGTGCAACACCTTAGAATTAGGATTTGCATTATGTGTATATATGTGCTAGAGACCCTTTGATAGGTTTTCTCTTTATTTGTATGCATTGCACGTTTAATATTCGCGACTGGCTCCCGGGTAAGTTTCCTAGATCCATATTCTCACCTCATCTTGCTTGCTACTTGAACTATGTGATTTTGAATGCTATTTTATCGTTAGCAATCTTGTACCCTTTTGGACATGCTTTTGTAATGTACATATGTGTATTAGTTGAGGGCATGCTTATATTAATAATTCGATTAAAAAGGATGTCGAGTAGAGGTCTATTAGGAGATAGGATGAGAAGGAGTGTTTCAGTCCGCTGGGTTCCTTCCCCTCTCATTCCGTAATCCCTGGACCTAGAAATCTCTGGTTTTCCAAAGATCAGTTTGCTTTTAAAATGGTTTCTTAATTTTCCTTTAAAAATTAAGTGGCGACTCATATTTGAATTTAAAATTTGAAAAAGTTTTAAAAAATGTGGGTAAAACTATGAATATCCACACTCACCCAGTGGGTTGAGCTATGGTTACTTTACTATCATTGTTTTCCTCGCTTTACAAGATAACCATTTACTCTAGATCCCTGGGACCATGCCTTATGAATATCATTGTGGATTTGTGAAATGTTTACTTTACTATCGTTGGTTGTCGCGATCGCAGTTGTAATCTCGCCTTGCAGGCTAACCGTTTTTATTCATTTCTCAATTTATTCTTATTAACATGGTTACTTTGCTATCGTGTTTGCCTTCTCTGTGGCCATAGTAGCAATCATTGTCGACATGCGATCTTATAATTCCATTTGATAGTACCGACTCACTATATCTCAACTTTTGAACCTCCGCGGTCGACTACACATATTTCCAAATGCATATGGACTTGGTCTTCGTGACCGTTCGACTCTATACCTGTACACGTCAACTTGATGTTACGACACTGACTCCTACGTGAGGTGTATCATATGTTATGCACGAGGCACAAGTTAATTAAACAAGTACTATTCTTGAAATATAGTACGGGCCCTAAGCTCGTAGTATAGCATGTTAAAGCATGGGACTAATCATTAGAATAAATCAAAATAATAATAATAATAATAATGATAATGGAATAATGTGTTCGGGGGACAACATATTAACATAAGGCTAAACTTGAAATAAATAATAATATTAATAATATTATCGAAATAATAATACAGACATTAATACGTTTAGGGTACAACATATTAAAACATAAGGTTTAATTAGAATAAATAATAGTAATAATGTCACACCCCAATTCGCCTCGGGCGAGTTAGGACACGTGTAATAAAGCCCACACACCAAAACTTACACTAATCATTAAGCAAAACATGATTTAGACTCCATTAAAGAACTTTCTTGACATAAAACAGTCCCAAGGAAAAAATGGTCATTAATAAAGTATAGACAAATTTTACACCAAAAGATAGATTTTTGAGTTCCGGTTCCAACACAAAAAACAGTGCGCGAATTCGAGTTTTCTAGAAAGAGTTATGCTTGTTTTCGTAAAAGTCAACGGCTGCTGAAAACAGGGGCAGATCGATCTGCCCTTTGAAGCCAGATCGATCCAGATTGCCATTTTCTAATAGAATGTCCCCGAAAAGGGGCACATCCCCTTAATACGAGGATCATCCTCGTCGTCAGAATCAAGCTTCTCAGCCTCTGTGGGCATCCCAGAAGCTGCACCCTCTGTATCAGTGCCTCCTCCCCTCTTCCTCTTCGCTCCAATCTTCGCCTTACCCTTCGCTTTTATCTTCTTCTGAGCATCAGAACGGCAGGCCGCCATCTTGCCAAATCGACTAGAAGCCTGGATGATCGAATCTGTGGCCAATGGAACTAGTCCAGCTTGCTCAATGACCCGATGGATAGGCCAAGCGCCCTTCAGATGGCGCTTGGCGGTGATGTACCGCGTAGGCTGAACCAGGAAGTCAATATATAGGCGAGACAGACAGATTCGCTGTCCTGTCCCAATGGCATACAAAGCACGGGCATACCACACGGCGAATTTCTCATGGTAAGATGTCATAAAAATGCAATTCACCAGCGTCAGATAGAGGAGGTGATAGTTCTCAATGAGAAGCTTATCCTCGATGAGAAAAACGTTGTTCCAGAGCTGAACGGCGTCGCTTGTAAGCTCGTGGATAATGGTCGTCGGAGGCATCTCTAGGGCTCCTGGTAGGCAAGGATAGAAACAATTTGGTACCTCGGGTACCCCCAGAGCAGCTGAAATGGTAGCAGGGCTGAGTATGATCTCGCGCCCGTAGAAGAATGATCTATATGTGAATGGGGCCACAGGATCCTTGATCATAGAGGAGCAGGCCTCTCGAACCCAGTGGATGCTGATCCTCTTTGTCTGGATCAACATGTCGTACCATAATGGCTACTCTCTGATCCATCCTAGAAACCATGGGGCTGAGAGCCATACGGACTCCAGTGGTCGCTCAAACATAACCTTCCTAGACTGGAAGTATCTCGTAAACCACACCCTCTCCTCCTCATTTCTAAGCCTGTGATCTGGTACGGGGTCGGGTATAGTGAGATCAAGTGGCTTGGACTTGTGATACCCGGTGATAGGATTCAGTTGAGTCCAAGGTATGTTGGACCTTTCCCAATCCTAAATAAAGTAGGAGCTGTTGCCTATAGGTTGGATTTGCCATAGGAGTTGGTACATGTTCATAACGTGTTCCACGTGTCTATGCTCAGACGTTGTGTGTCAGATTCGAGTCATATTCTTGAACCAAAATCGTTAGAAGTCCGAGAAGATATGACATATGTTGAACATCCAGTACGAATTCTAGACAGAAAAGATCAAGTATTGAGAACCAAGACAATGCTGTTAGTCATTGTCCTCTGGCGTAATCATAGCATTGAAGAGGCGACTTGGGAGCGAGAAGATGATATCAGAGAGAAGTACCCACACTTGTTCGATTGATGAGGTAAGAATAAGTTTGGGGACAAACTTCTTAAAAGGGAGGGATAAATGTAACACCCGTACCTGGAAAAGAAGATTAATGTGGTATTAATATGTGTTAATTAATGATAATTAATGCATAAAATGGTATAAGGTAGGGTTATGAACCTAAAGGTAAAACGGTGTTCAATTACGAACACGGATGAAAGTCCTGTCATAAGTAGGGCTAATATAAATGTCGAACCCCATGAGGATCTAATTAAAATAGTTTGCATCTTGATGTCATTATACGTTTATATGAGTACTTGTTTAAATGTTTAAAGATATTGTTATGTCTTATGATAGGTTAGGGGGACTAGTTAGGGTACCCATGTGATGGCATATATGAATACAATTCATAATTGGTAGGTTTAATAGCAACCTCATAATTTATGTGGGACGACATTTGGGACCTACACGGGACTTAGATTAAATTCATTTAGAAAAGGTGGGTAGTTAACATAATTAACATCGGAGTTTCATAATAAAGCCTAAGGAAAGTCTAGGTAAATAGGAATAGAGGAAAGTGATTGACAACACACATGCATATTGCATATGTGTCTCAAGCACCAAAACACAGCTGGGTTTACAAAATTCGGAGAGAACCGAGAGCTCACAAGATTGACGATGACGCTCCGACGACGTTTATCGTCGTATCTTCGCCGTCTGACGATCATTTTGCGAACCGAGACCATATTTGGACTTGTGAAGGTAAGAGGATCACATGTATGTCCTTTATTTTCATTTTTGGCAACGTTTTTCTGACGAGTGTTCTTGATAGATAACTCTTGATATGTGAAACTTTGTAAGATTGACTCTAGAATTAGAATTGGAGTTGAATCTAGCTTAAAATTGGATTCTAGGAACTTAATCGGTTAAAAATCGAGGAGGTGAGTGTTCTAATCCCAAAATTGGGTGTTTAGATGTGTTCATGTGATAATTGTTGCTAAAAGTTGCTTAATCCATGCTTATGTATATATATGTTGATGAATCTGGGTAAAAAACATGTCAATAATGTGAAATTGCTATGCTTATATGCTAAGCATTCCAATAGTATGATTAGTTCTCTCCCTAAGCGAAAGCTTAAACGAAATATATTTTCTATTGTGGTTATTAAATAACCATCGCAGGTACTAAATGGGTGAATAAGAGGAAATGATAGGCACAGCGGGTTGGATATGGGGGTTGCGAATATGTGGATATGTCTATTTTGGCTAGGTGTTAAGTTCTTAATGAAACCCTTGTTTTGTTGTGCTGAAACAATCCATGTTGGGAACAATTTGTATTTGAGAATCCTTGTAATATGACAAGCTGTTTTCCTTAGATTGTTGGTTATGTGTCTTGTGGGGTGGATTGCATTTGCACCACATAAGTCATGTATGTTGGGAGTGGACTTGGTTACTCTTTGTTGTGATGTGTTGCAAATAGTCTTGAATTTGAGTGTTTTGATTGTTGCAATACTCTTGAATATCTTGGGTTAATGTTTAGAAATACTTACAATTATTTTTGGAATGATCTTGAATGTTTCCATAAACTTTGGTGAAGATTGGAAGTGTTTTAATTGGAAAAGCTGAAGTTTTTAGCAGCAGGAATCTGTTCTACTGAAGCCGGATTGATCCGGCCTTCGATTGTTTGAAGTATGATCGATCGATTGAAGAAGTTTCATGTTCGATCGATTGTTCGAAGTATGATCGATCGATCGATTGTTCGAAGTATGAACGATCGATCGAACAGATGCTGGGTTCAATCGCTCGAACCTAGTTCAATCGATTGAACTGTGGCTGAGCTCGAGCGCTCGAACCATGTTCGATCGATCGAACATAGCGAAGGTGCAGCGACAACGATAGATAACGGGAATAGCCCGCAAACATCAAAATTAAGAAAACAAACATCAAAAATAGGATTAATACCAATTGGGGACACCCCTAATACAATTCTAACGAAAAGAAAGACACGAGGGGGTGTACCGAGACCTCACCTCGAGATACACGCGATAAGGGGGATGAGGAGGTTGAAGATGATGATCCGAGGGGTTAGGCTCTCCTCAGGTGATGTGGTTGTGCATGGGGGTTCAAAATCCACGAGATTCTCCTCTGTCTCCGATCGCTCGAACGTGAGAGAGAGAATGAGAAACTGAGAAAGTGTGTAGCAGACGCCTCGTTTAAATACAAGTCTTGATCGATCGAGAAAGTTCGATTGATTGAGGCATGTTCACGCGCTTGAGGTACTGATAATTTTGATCGATCGAAGTGAGTTCGATTGATCGAACTTAGAAAATTTACAATATTATTGAATTAAAGGATTATACACCCCCAACTAACCCACATTGGTCTAGACATACATGAAAATGATAAAACAGTTCAAAGACCGGTCATGTAGGCCAAAAGGTCATCATTACCATAAAACATTGCATAATTTTTATAGATAAAACATTATAGTAGCATCCATTTGCAACATTGTTGCTCCCAACATGGTATTTAAAATCTTATTGATAAAGAAAAACTAAAAGAAACTGAAACTAATAAGACTTTGTCCAGGACTGCACTTCAATTGATGAAAGAAAGATGAAAAGACAGAATACAATTGAAGTGGATCACTACTCTTCAAGCATGAAAATATCTTCTTCCACAACTTCGGTCTCTGCCAAAGCTTCGAAGGTCCAAATTTGATGATTCCCTTTTCCAGAATAGCTGGAAAGCATCCAGGGCATCATTGAGCAAGTCTGAACTCTCCAAAGAATTTATCGCACGTGCAGGAGGTGATCCGGATGAAGAAAGCGATAACGGCGTGTAAGTTTGCAACGGACTCTCCTCTTGCAGCGGAGTACCCGGGGACCTTATGTATGGTCCAATCCCCTAGAACAACTGATGTGGAAGGAACAACGGCGGTAACATATGATTCATAGTGACACCCCTGACAAAGAAAAACAAAAGCGAACAAAAAGAACGAAAGAAATTAAATAAACAAACGAAAGAACTAAACGAATAAACAAAACAGGAAGTGTGACCAAGAAAATAACCTCACTATTGGCCTGATATCACCAGGTGCACTAGCAGGTAGAGGGCAATGAAGCCGGAACACCAAATAACTCAAGTGCACATAAATGTAGGGAACCACTTGGATGACAAGGAAGTCATCAACATAAATGAATACAACATTATGGCGTTCCGGCACCACATTCTGTAAGTCTTCTTCTTCCCACGGTTCCCACATTGAATCATTCTCCCACTGTTCCATCATAGCATCATCGACTTCCCAAACAACATATCCCTCTGGTTCTCCCTCCTCTTCAGAAAATTCCATATGCTCAAAAGGATTGATCTAAAGGAGAGTAGGGTTGTATGGGATGCATCCTTGGGTTAAGTCAATGACATCTTCTGCCCCTGGCCCTTGGTAGGGAGAAAAGCAGAATGCTATTTCATCGGCAGTCTAAGGGGGGTTATGATATTCTGAATCAGCCCATGACCCAATTGAGTGAATATAATCATCTCTCATGTTGAACAGCCTACAGGAGATAGATAAAAAATGGAATAGCAGATTACGATCGAGGTCACACTCAAAAATATAGATAAGCCAAAGAACAAAACGAAACGAAAAGCAGTAAAAGAAAGAGTACAACAACATTATGAAAACGCACTTGAGCATTCTAGGTAGAGACATAGTCGGGCTCATCCAGTTGGATGTGCTCGACCTCGGGTTAGAAATCCTCTAAGAACGGTTTTAACCTTTGGCCATTAACCTTGAAACTTTCGTCGTTCTTAGGATTAAATAACTCAACGGCCCCATTTGGGAAGACAGATTTGACTATGAAGGGTCCTGTCCATTAAGATCAGAGTTTTCCTGGGAAGATATGAAGGCGTGAATCGTATAATAAAACTTTCTGCCCCGGCTCAAAAGATTTCTGAAAAATCGTTCTATCATGACAAGCCTTCAACCTTTCCTTGTGAAGTTTAGCATTGTCGTATGTATCTCGACAGATTTCTTCCAGTTCTGCCAACTGGAGTTTTCGGAGATGACCTCCTTCTTTAATGTCAAAGTTTAATGAGCGTGTCGCCTAATATGCTTTGTGCTCGATTTTGACGGGAAGGTGACATACCTTACCGTACACTAACCTATATGGGGACATCCCCAGATTTGTCTTAAAAGCCGTGCGGTACGCCCATAAAGCATCAATCAGTTTATAAGCCCAGTCTTTTCTGTTGAAACTAACCGTCTTTTCTAATATATGCTTGATTTCACAGTAAGCCAACTCTGCCTGTCCGTTTGTTTGTGGGTGGTAGGCTAGAGCGATCTTGCGATTCACCCCGTATTTCTTGAGTAGTAACTCCAAAGGCCTGTTGCAAAAGTGCTTGCCTTGGTCACTTATTAATGCTTTTGGGGTTCCGAAACGAGATAGGATGTTTTCCTTAAGGAAGGACATTACTGCTTTGTGGTCATTGCGTCTCGTCGGTATCGCTTCTACCCATTTTGATATATACTCCACAGCCAGGAGTACATATTCACAGTTGTTAGATTTAGGAAACGGGCCCATAAAGTCTATGCCCTAACAATCAAATATTTCAATTGTGATGATGGGAGTTAAAGGCATAGAGTTCCTTTTCGAAATTGTACCAAGCTTTTGACATCGTTGGCACGATTTACAAAAAAGCATAGGCATCTTTGAACACGGTTGGCCAATAGAAGCCGCTGTGTAGGACTTTATGTGCGGTCTTTTGGGAGGCAAAATGACCACCGCAGGCTTCAGAATGACAGGAGGCCAAAATTATAGTTATGTCCTCATTTGGGACGCAACCTCTGATGACCTGATCAGCACAATACTTAAATAAGTAATGGTCATCGAAAAAGAAATGACATGCAAATGAAAGGAACCTTTTCTTGTCCTGATTTGACCAATGACTCGGGGTCTCTCCTGTAACAAGGTAATTTATTATATCCGTGTACCAAGGCAAACTGGAGACAGCCATCAGTTACTCGTCTGGGAATTCATCTTTTATTGGTACTGGCTCAGTGTTGTCAGTAAATGTCAACCAAGATAAATGATCAGCGACCACATTTTCTACTCCTTTTTTATCCTTGATTGTGATATCAAATTCCTGGAGTATGAGTATCCAGTGGATGAGCCTCTGTTTTGCGTCCTTCTTAGATAGCAGGTACTTGAGGGCCGAGTGGTCTGTAAAATAGACTATTGGGGACCCTATTAGATACGACCTGAATTTGTCTAGAGCGAAGACTATTGCCAGTCGTTCTTTTTCGGTAGTCGTACAATTCATTTGAGCTTCGTTAAGTGTTCGACTAGCATAGTAGATTACATAAGGCTTATTATCCTTCCTCTGTCCTAGAACTGCGCCAATGACATAGTCGCTAGCATCGCACATTAACTCAAAAGGCAAACTCCAGTCGGGTGCATGTTCTTTTAGTGCGTCAAAAGATGTTTGACAGTTTTCTGACCATTCGAATGGCATGTCTTTAGCCAACAGTTGACACAGTGGTCGGGAGATTGCACTAAAAATTTTTATAAAGCGAAGATAGAATCCCGCATGTCCCAGAAAAGATCGAATGTCTCGGACTGTACGAGGGACAGGTAGATTTGAAATTATATCAATTTTTTGCTTTATCGACTTGGATACCCTTATCAGAAATAATGTGGTCGAGGACAATTCCCTTGGTCACCATGAAGTGACACTTTTCCCAGTTTAGTACTAAGTGTTTGTCCTCGCATCTCACTAACACATTCTCAAGGTTTTCCAGGCAGTTATCAAAACTATGGCCAAACACTGAGAAGTCGTCCATAAAGACCTCGAGTGTCTGTTCGACCATATCACTGAATATGCTTAACATGCACCGCTGAAAGGTGGCAGGTGCATTGCATAAACTGAAGGGCATATGACGGTAGGTGAATGTACCGAACGGACAAGTGAAAGTCATCTTCTCCTGATCTTCAGGAGCAATTTCAATTTGGTTATAACCACTATATCCGTCTAAGAAGCAATAAAATTTATGACCCACCACTCTTTCTAGAATTTGATCCATGAATGGCAATGGAAAGTGGTCTTTCCGGGTCACAGTATTTAACTTTCGATAATCAATACACATCCGCCATCCAGTGGGGACGCGTGTTGGTACTAACTCGTCGTCTTTGTTTGGGATAACTGTTATACCAGCCTTTTTGGGCACCACTTGGGTTGGACTAACCCAAGAGCTGTCAGAGATAGGATATATGATCCCAATGTCCAGAAGTTTTAGGACTTCATTTTTCACAACTTCTTGCATATTGGGATTCAGACGCCTCTGCATTTGTCGCGAAGGTTTGGCATCTTCCTCCAGATATATCTTATGGGTACAAATAGATGGGCTTATGCCTTTTAGGTCGGCAATAGTCCACCCCAATGCTCCCTTGTACTGTTTGAGCATTTGAATTAACTTACCCTCTTGTTCAGAGTTCAACGTGGATGAGATTATCATAGGATAAGTCTTTTTAGTTCCTAGAAAAGCGTATTTGAGCTCTTTTGGAAGCTCCTTTAATTCTAAATCGGGAAACTGAAAGTTTGAAGGCATAGTTAACTTCGTTTTTGGAGGCAAGGGTTCATATGGTGTGACCCACATGCATTCAGCTGTATTCTCCTCTCGCGTATCCATCATGAGGTAGGCCTGATTCAGGGCAGTGTCCAATGGAGTTGAATCGTTAGGTTTGTAGACTGCATCAAATTATGACATTACCACTTCCAAAGGATCTTTATAGTCAACAAAATCAGCCTTTTCTTTGATGATCGTCTCGATGAAATTAACTTCTTCTTCGTCCTCGTATTCTTCAGGTCGGGGATTTGAAAATATCTTGACATTTAAGGTCATGTTCCCGAATACGATGGTCATGATACCACTTCTTATTTTGATCGTGGCATCAATGGTGTTGAGGAATGGACGTCCAAAAATCATCGGGATATGTGAACATGGATTAGACACGGGTTCGGTATCCAATATCACAAAATCAACCGGGAAGACAAAAGTGTCTATTTGCACCAGAACGTCCTCCAGTATTCCTCTAGGATATTTGACTGACCTATCTGCTAGTTGCAACGCAACTCGAGTGGGTTTGAGTTCACGCAACCCTAGTTGTTTATAGACTGAGTATGGCAACAGGTTTACACTTGCTCCTAGATCAAGGAGTGCATTGTCTATCCTTTGATTCCCAATCTGACATGAGACAGTTGGGGTGCCAGGGTCTTTAAGCTTTGGAGGTAATTTGTTTTGGATGATTGCACTTGCTTGGCAAGCGACATAAGCGTGTTTCTTCACACTTTGCCTCCTCTTGACCGTGTATAAGTCTTTGAGGTACTTAGCATAGGCCCGCACTTGTTTGATTGCATCAAGGAGTGGAAGATTGATTTTTACTTGTTTGAACAGTTCCAAGAACTCCTGATTCTTTGCCTCATTTTGGGGTTTCTTAAGCCTTTGAGGGTAAGGCACAGGGAAATGACATTTAGGTAATTCGTCACTGGCAAGCTCCTTTTCGGGCCTTCTCTCAATTTCTTCTACTCGTTTAGGAGCTTCATCTGTTTCAACCAATGGTTCATTATTATTGAATTGCTCCTCTTCCTGAGTAGATGGTTTGTTCTTAGTCACCACTTCCTCCTCTTCATACTCCTCGGGAGTAGAATGAGGCATGTTTTTCCCTATGACCTTGCCGCTTCTCAGAGTTGTCACAGCTTTGGCATGCTCATGGTTATTGGGACCATATTGAATCCCTTAGGGTTTGGAAGTGGTTGAGCAGGAAACGTTCCACCCAATCCCTCTTGTCGTGCATCCATCCTCTCCAACGTTGTAGACATCTTGCTCATCATTTGAATTAACTGCTGCGTTAGATTCACATTAGAAAGATGATCTTCCTCCTGTGACTTTTTGTGTGGGAGAACGTATATGTTTGACTGTTGATTGGAGGGTTGTGCTTGGTTATAGTTATTAGGTCTATTTTGATTTAATGGCTGGGGTTGCCTATTGAATTGCCCTTGATATTGGTTATTGTTATTATAGGGCTGCTGTTGGTATTGATTTGGGTCCCAGCATTGTTTTTCCAATCAAACCCGGGGTGATTCCATCTATTGTTATTATTTTGTGAATTATAATTGTTGTAGGAATTCCCTGCCCCCCTATACCCTTGCATGGCATTCATTTCCATGGGGGGTTGTTCTTGAAAATACGGCACATTAGGATAGTATTGATTAGTGTGTCCTAGCATGTTGCATGTGCCGCATGGTTCTTCAGGCAAAACCTGCCTAGAACTCTCTCCTTTTATCCCCAACTCTTCTACTTTCTCCACTAGTTCTTCATATTTATTCATCAGATGATCCTCACTTTTTAGTTGGTATAAACTTTTCTCTTCCACATAGGATATCTGTGAGCGTGGGACATCGTCTGAATTCAACCACTCATGGGCGTGTTCAGCTAACCATTCGAAGTGAGCTTCAGCTTCTTCAGTGTTCTTGCAAAGAAATGGCCCTGAACTCATAGTCTCGACCAACTTTTTAGTTTCATCATTTAACCCTTCATAAAAGTAGCTTATGGTTCGCCATTTCTCATACCCATGATGTGGGCATGATAGAAGCAAATCCTTGAAACGCTCCCAAGTTTGGGTGAAGGTTTCATTGCTCTTTTGTCTGTAAGAGTTTATTTGTCTTTTAAGCTCGGTGGTCATGCGAGGTGGAAAGAATTTCTTCAGGAAAGCAGTGTTCATAGCATGCCAGGTGTAGATTGAATTTGGCTTTAAGGTGAGCAACCATGCTTTGGCTTTATCCTTCAGGGTAAAAGGAAATAGCATTAGACGTGTCACGTCTACAGGACAATTCTGTGAGAAAGTTTTACAAACATCCTCAAAGTCCTTGACATGTAGATACGCCTTCTCGCTCTCCATTCCATGGAAGGTGGGAAGGAGTTGAATCATTCCATTGTGAAATTGAAATTCGCCTGCATGGGGTGGAATAAGAATACAAGAAGGTGTTGGAGCATGTTCAGGTGTCATGAGATCGCACAAAGGATGAAGTGAATCGTCGATTGGTACAACCACATTATCACCGTTTTCACTTTGATTATTGGCCATTGAATCAATAGGTGTAGATATGTGATTAATAGAACTAGATGAATCAGATGAATATAATGGGTTTCCGTAAATTCCTTCGATGGCATTATCGGACATAAAGGGAAAGACCCTAAGTAGGTTTTAATCTAAAGAATGAAAGAAAAAGAAAAACAGAAAGAGATAAGGATAGATTGAGGTAATCTAAGCGTTAGCTTGTCGCCCTTCCCCGGCAATGGTGCAAAAAACTTGACACAAAAATTTTCCTGTGTGCGCTTGTGTGCTATACCCAAGTGTAGGTAATCATGCAAGTAGTAATCTGGTTAAGTCCAGGTCGATCCCACAGGGAAGGTGTTAAACTAAAAACCTAGATTAATCTCTAAAAAGAAAAATAAAAATCAATAATTTAAAGGGATGTAGAACACGAAGTTCCACAGTTTATCAACTACTAAATACAAAGCAATTAAGCTAGATTAATCTAACGACTAACTAACAATTTAAAGCGATATTTAAAATGTGCTTCTTTCTTAAAAAAGAATGTTGGGATTACACGAATTCACCGCAACCTAGCCATCTACCATGCAGTTACGTTGAAGCTCAATGGAGCACATTCTCTACATTATTCCGTATTTATCTAAAGGTAAAGAATCCATAGTCCTTTCATGACCGGGACTACATCATCACAATTAAGTTTGAAATACATGAAAGCGGTTTAAAACAATAGTTAAGACTCGCACCTACAATGGTGTTAGCATTGAGGGTGGTTTGCAAAATGTATTGTAGAAAAATGCTTCCAGGCTTTAAGTTTACAGACTTCTTTGACAAACTGAGCATTTGGGGACAGTTTGATAACAAATCAGTAAAGCAGAAAGTCTAGGAATACTGTATAGGATGTTCTTCGATCGATCGATCGAACTGACTTCGATCGATTGACAATGTCTCTGTTTCGATCGATCGAACTAACTTCGATCGATCGAACAAAAGAATTATTCTGCTGCATGGCAGAGGCTTGAGATCACGGTTTCATCGTGATCTCCCAACCTAGGGACTACTCAGACATAGTCTAGAGTAGCACAGAGTAGTTTTTAATGTAAAGATTCATTAAGGGTGCGTTTGTTTGTGATTTAATCATGTAATCTTTGAAAACTTAAAGGTTTAAACTACCTATCATGCAAACTACGAGATAACAGATTATACCACTATAAACTATGTGCAGAATGTAAATAAATAGTAAAAGAGTAACCTGGAGAGAATAAAACTTGTATTAAACTATGAAAATAGCAATCCAAAAACAATATCCAAACTCCAAGACCTACAAAACATGAAAAACCTCTATCTCTCTCTCTAAAACTGATGAAAAAGTAAAGTGGGTGTCCTCCTTTTCGTGAATACAACTGATATATATAGATAAACCTAAGGCTAGGGTTTCAACAAATGTTCCCGCAGCGTACGCGTATGTTCTGATAAAAGCCATGTTCGATCGATCGAACACCTCTCGATCGATTGAACTTCTGGGGTCTTCGAGCGCTTGAACTTCTTTCGATCGATCGAAACCTCGATTGCTCGAAACCTTTTCGATCGTTCAAACTCTGTGTTTCAGCTTTGAAATGTCTTCTTTGAAACCCAGCACTTCCTTTTATTGTTACCTTCCAATTCTCCACACAGCAACCATAGTCTGCACAAATTATAGCTAAAACACACAACTTATCACAGATTAATCATAATATGTAAAAACTGGCATTGTAATTCAAACTGCAGATAAGCAAGGGAATTGTAAACTAAATTAGTATATTTTTTTCTTTTAGCGCGGTTGTATTTTACAAATACCCCCGCTTGTCACCTACCCTCAACAGGCCTCCGTACTGACCAATTTTGTGATCGTCGAAGCCCCGTCGGCCTACAATGTCATCCTTGGCAGGCCAACCCTCAACAAGGCCAGGGCGATCGTCTCCACCTATAGCTTAATAGTGAAGTTCCCAACTCCTTAGGGACCCGGATGCTTGCGTGGATATCAGAGCACCGCCCGGAGTTATTATGTCAGCTCGTTGCGCCGGGGGGCAATCACGGAAACATTGAACGTTCAAGAGATGGACCCCCGGGACCAGAGCGACACGATAGGTCCGATGGAAGAACTGAAAAAAGTCATGCTGGATCCCGAGTACCCTGACCGCACGGTCAGCATTGGTACCCTACTGGAGCCCGGCCTGAAGGAAAAACTGACTCAGTTCCTGAGACAAAATAAAGACATTTTTGCTTGGGGTCATGAGGATATACCCAGGATTGATCCCCGGGTAATGTCCCATCGTCTCAATGTCAGCCCGAACTGCGGCCTAGTCAAGCAAAAGAAAAGGGGCATGTTCCCCGAGAGACAGAAAGCAGTAAGTGAGGATGTCACGCCCCGACGTAGCATAATTCAGGAAAGCATTTAATTTCCTTTATGGACTCGTAGGTCGTGACAAGTGAGTATGACCAATTGTCCCTGCAAACAGATAACTTAAACAACATTCTAATAAGAGGTTACTAACAAAACATAAACTCCAAAATTTAAAAACTTACTAAACTATTACAACAGTCATAGTCTTAGGCACAAAATGCCTTATTCAAAAGTCTAAACTAGTTTATTACAAAACCCAAATTAAAAGACGTAGGAAATATAAAGCAGCCTCCTGGAAAGTCTCCTGACTCTAAGTAGCAAAGTCAAAATACCCTGGCTTCTCCTGACCCTGAAAATCTGGACATACAGTCCAGGACGCATCAACGCCGTCAGCTTATGAAAGCTGGTGAGCAAAATAAACAAGTGCTCGCAATGTGTATATAAGCATATAAAACAAAAGTCCAATTAAAACATTAACAGTAATATATTCAAGGTTCCAATTCCAACATAAGCCATGGGGGAAACATAGTAAGCAATAAATATGTAATCGCACATGAATCTTGTAACATCTTACCTTACCAATTCTGTCTTATAAAGCAACTCAATTCGATCAACACATCATCTCAGATACCAGGGGTACTATCCGATCGATATCTAGGCCGTACTCAATACCATTGCTTCGGATACCAGGAAAAATATCCGATCGATATCTAGGCCGTACTCAATACCATTGCTTCGGATACCAGGAAAAATATCCGATCGCTATCCGAAACGCGCGCCTTAGATACCAGGAAAACTATCCGATCGATATCTAAGTCGTACTCAATACCATCGCTTCGGATACCAGGAAAAATATCCGATCGCTATCCGAAACGCGCGCCTTAGATACCAGGAAAACTATCCGATCGATAACTAAGTCGTACTCAATACCATCGCTTCGGATACCAGGAAAAATATCCGATCGCTATCCGAAACGCGCGCCTTAGATACCAGGAAAACTATCCGATCGATATCTAAGCCGTACTCAACACCATGCATGTCGACTCAACCTCGACCCTAATATGTATGTCAATGTTTCATAAATAACACCATTAATAAATCACAAAGCCGGATAATCGTACGAGCATAAATTTCGACCTTAGTTGTGCTTGTTCGTACAATTCTTAAAACATAAGCCTTTAAAAACAATACATTAGCCAAACAGTTCTTTAAAAACTTTTAAAACATTTTCCAAACAGTCCCTAATAAGAAAATACAAAAACTGCTCAAACTGCCAGGTCGCGCGAGCGGGCCGCGCGAGCGAGGGAGAGGGCAGATCGTGCGAGCGGATCGCGCGAGCGGAGGGGAAAGCAGATCGCGCGAGCGGATCGCGCGCGCGAAGGGGCTGGACAGGTCGCGCGAGCGGATCGCGCGCGCGAAGGGGGAAAGGGTCCGCGCGAGCGGGCCGCGCGAGCGAGCCTCGCGCGAGCGGGTCGCGCGAGCGAGTTCTTGCAGAATGTTGTCTTCTTCGTCTTCTCCCCTGTTTCTGGTTTTGGACTGAAATTTACCCATTTCTGTTTTCTATTTCAATTATGTCATATGATATACGGTTTTCTTCGGTTTTCCGCGTAGATTACAAATACGCGATCAATTTTAACTAATACGGATTGTATCTCTTGATTTTCGTGATTAAAGTTAAAGTGACAAAACTTAAAATCATCAATACGTCGCCATACGGATGAATTACTCCGTAGGATTCGAACCGTAGCCTATTGGGATCAATATCTTCCATTCCCAATTTACAGAATCGATTTTGGTTACGATTTTTAAAACTCCAATTCTCAAGCTTTAATGGTGTTTTGATATATATACACATATACACACATATATATACTGAAATTTACATATATAGACATTGAGAGTGAGTTTAAATTACTCACCGAGGCTAATTATACAGAAAATTAAAGGCCGAGAACTTCCGCCGTAATAATCCGTGGTTGAGAATTTCCTCCTGATCTTGATTTGATCTTGAGATATATATATATAGCTATGTATGTGTATCTGTATATGTATATACTGTATGTGTGTTATGTGTGTTATCTGTGTGTGTGTGTTATCTGCCGAGAGAAAGAGAGAGCTGCAGAGAGACTGAGAGATAGATGAGAGATGGATCAAATGGGGGAGGGATTAGTGGGTGTATAAATGCTATGAAGTCAATTAGACTCCACTCACAAAACACTACACACACATTCCACTAAACACAGCACACACTGCACTAATATCTTGGGTGCTTTCCATGTGTACACAAGATACCCTTGTGTGTGTTGAGCTCACGCAATGATACACACACACAGGTAAAATTATACTGCCCATTCCCAAAACTGGTATTTTACGGTTGAAATAAAAATACAGAAAATTATATTAATGTAGGAATTCAATTCCTGGTTATACAAAAACATAGATATCGATTTTGAAACCACAGAGAATATTTTAGAAATTACAGTTTGACCCCAGATAAAAGTATTAAAAAGAAATTAAAACAAATGCTCCTGGAAATGAAATGCCGTATTTATTTATTAATGATAATAAAATACAGGGCGTTACACCCTACCCACCTTAACAGAGATTTCGCCCCGAAATCTGAGCTAACTAATCCTGAAACAACTCGGGGTATCTAGTCCTCATGTCTGACTCTAACTCCCACGACGCCTCTCCTTCGTCATGATGCCTCCACTGAACCTTAACCAAAGGAACGTCTCTTCTTCTCAGCCTCTTGATACTCTGGTCAAGAATCCTCACAGGTCTATCCTTGTAGACAACATTCTGACTCGTCTCATCAAAATTAACCACATGTGAAGGATCCCGTATGTATTTCCTTAACATACTGACATGGAACACATTATGAACACCAGACATCTTTGGTGGCAACGCGAGCCGATAAGCCACTTTCCCAACACGCTCCAAAATCTCGAACGGTCCGATGAAACGAGGTGCCCACTTCCCTCTCTTCTGACCAAAACGTACTATTCCACGAACAGGTGAAACCTTAAGGAGTACGTGATCTCCAACACTGAACTCCAAGTCCTTTCGACGTCGATCCGCATAACTCTTGTGTCTACTCTGTGCAGTTTTCATCCTTTCCTTAACCAGTGAAATCTTCTCATTGGTCTCTCTCACCAAATCTGATCCTAACAGTTCTGTGTCTCCCACTTCAGCCCAACACAATGGTGACCGACATGGCCGTCCGTACAGAGCTTCGAACGGCGCCATTCCAATACTCGAGTGATAACTGTTGTTATACGCAAATTCAACCAAAGGTAAGTGCGTCTCCCAAGACTCTTCAAAGTCAATTGCACAAGCTCTGAGCATATCTTCCATAATCTGATTAACACGCTCGGTCTGCCCATCGGTCTGAGGATGGAATGCAGTACTCATCTTGAGCGAAGTTCCCATAGCTTTCTGCAGACTTTCCCAAAATCCTGAGGTAAAACGTGCATCGCGGTCTGATACAATCGATACCGGTGCACCGTGCAGTCGCACCACTTGCTGAAGATACAATCGACTCATCCTTTCTACTGGGTAAGTCATATTGTACGCGATAAAGTGTGCAGACTTCGTCAAACGATCCACGATTACCCAAATTGCGTCATGATTCTGTTGTGACCGGGGTAATCCAACCACGAAATCCATAGTTATGTGTTCCCACTTCCATCCCGGAACAGGTAAGGGTTGCAACAATCCCGAGGGTCTCTGATGTTCAGCCTTCACTTGTTGACAAGTCAAACATTTAGACACAAACTCGGCTACTTCTCGTTTTCATCCCTTCCCACCAGAAGTTTCTCTTCAGGTCTTTATACATCTTTGTTCCTCCTGGGTGTACTGTCAGTCTTGATTTATGTGCTTCTTCGAGAATTTCTTTTCTCAAACCTCCTGAATCTGGCACACACAATCTGTCTCGACATCGGTGTCCTCCATCGGCCCCAACCTTCCATTCTGTCGGGTCCTTCTCTAACATCTTGGCGAACCATGCTTGAAACTTCTCACCTTCCTTCTGGGCTTCGATGATTCGACTCACAAGTGTTGGTTGTACTACCAAGCATCCAAAGTGTTGCCCGATACTTCCCTCAGAAATCTGCACATCAAATTCTGCGATTATCTCCAAGGCTTTCCATTCTCTCAGCATCAATGAAACAATCATTCCTTGAGGTTTCCGGCTTAGGGCGTCAGCGACTACGTTAGCCTTACCGGGGTGGTACTCTAATGTGAAGTCGTAGTCCTTGATCAGTTCCATCCACCGACGTTGCCTCATGTTCAACTCCTTCTGAGTAAACAAATACTTAAGGCTTTTGTGGTCTGAGAACAAATCAAATTTCTCCCCATAGAGGTAGTGTCTCCAGATCTTAAGCGCGAACACTACTGCTGCCAGCTCTAAATCATGAGTTGGGTAGTTCAATTCATTCGGCTTCAACTGTCGCGAACCATAGGCTATGACCTTTCCGTCTTGCATAAGGACACATCCCAATCCTTGATACGAGGCGTCACTAAAAATAGTGAACTTCTCACCATCCTGTAGGGAACCTTGGTTATAGGTCGAGTACCTGGCACCAATTCCACACAGAATTCTATGCCCCTTTCCGGCGGTAATCCTGAAATATCTCAGAATACTTCATCAAATTCCTTGATCACCGGGATTGATGATACTGTCACCTCTGCACTGACAACCTCAATGTTTGCTAGGCATCTGGTGAGGAACATATCACTTGAAGGGTTGTATTGGAAATCGAAGGGTCGATTCCCATTGTCCGCAAATGTGATCCTTTTCTTTGCACAATCCAGCTTCGCATGATTCTTCTCTAGCCAATCCATTCCCAGGATTATATCGAACTCCTTCATCGACAGAGCCACCAATCTTGCCAAAAGTTCTCGGTCTCCTAACCGTAGAGGACAATCTTTACATACATGTGATAACTAGACTGTGGTCCCTAAGGGTGAGACAGCACTCAAAGCTTCCTCTAAACGATGCGGTATGATACCCAACTTCTGAACGATCTTAACAGATATAAAAGAATGTGTAGCACCCATGTTAAATAAAACTTTAACATGAGAGTTAAACAAGGTTAGAGTACCTTCCACTGTCTGTTGTTCGGGCAGTCCCTCCTCATAAGTACCTTCGTCATAACCTGCTTCCTCATCAGCAGCTTCGGGAATAACAGCATTCAGACGAGCTTGTCCCTGCTGACCATAGTTTCCCTTCCTGGGAGCCCTGCAGTCCTTACTGATATGGCCTGGTATGCCACAATTATAGCACACAACTCCTGGTCGATCAGTACGCCTAGGGGCTTTGCACTCTCGAGCTCGGTGACCGGGATTACCACAATTGTAGTAGATATCATTGTTGTTGTTCCCTCTTATCGCTCGAGGTGGATACTGTTGCACTGCTTGTGTCTGCTGAGGTTTCTTTCCTCTAGGAGCCTTGCAATCCCTACTTATGTGACCCAGTACATCACAGTTGAAGCACACAATATCAGGGCGACCAACCTTCCTAGGTGCTTTGCAACTTCGAGCTCGGTGGCCGGGGACGCCGCAATTAAAACATCCGTTGGTGTCCCCTTCCATTGGTTGTTGGGATTTCTGCTGCATTGACTGTTGAGGCTTCTTCCCTCCATCCCAAGTCCTTTTCTGTCCCTGAGGGTACACCGGTTTCTGTCCAGGATAGCCTTTCTGCGGGAGTCGATTCCCAACTGGTTTCGAATTCTGACAACCGTCATTTCCCAATCCTGTCACCAGTAGCTCTTTGTCCCCATCAAATCCCTCAACATCGCTCGGTGTTGCATCATTAGCCATGTCTTTCTTAAGGGAAATGACTGGCACGACTGGTACATCTATAGGTAGAGTTATAACGGGTAGTTGTTGTGACCCATCCTGAGCAACACTAGCTGTAAGATGAACTTGGATCATCTGGGCTTCCATGCTTTCACCTGATAACGGAAACGATCATCTATCAGAATCGTCTCAACCGAACAGAAAGTTCACAACAATCGAAAGCGACGAAACACGTAAAGGAGTCGAACTATCTTATCTTAATTCTATCTTAACGGGAGATCCTATGTGTCTTGGACAATTGGTCGAGCCATAACCTGGCTCTGATACCAAAAAGCCTGTCACGCCCCGACGTAGCATAATTCAGGAAAGCATTTAATTTCCTTTATGGACTCGTAGGTCGTGACAAGTGAGTATGACCAATTGTCCCTGCAAACAGATAACTTAAACAACATTCTAATAAGAGGTTACTAACAAAACATAAACTCCAAAATTTAAAAACTTACTAAACTATTACAACAGTCATAGTCTTAGGCACAAAACGCCTTATTCAAAAGTCTAAACTAGTTTATTACAAAACCCAAATTAAAAGACGTAGGAAATATAAAGCAGCCTCCTGGAAAGTCTCCTGACTCTAAGTAGCAAAGTCAAAATACCCTGGCTTCTCCTGACCCTGAAAATCTGGACATACAGTCCAGGACGCATCAACGCCGTCAGCTTATGAAAGCTGGTGAGCAAAATAAACAAGTGCTCGCAATGTGTATATAAGCATATAAAACAAAAGTCCAATTAAAACATTAACAGTAATATATTCAAGGTTCCAATTCCAACATAAGCCATGGGGGAAACATAGTAAGCAATAAATATGTAATCGCACATGAATCTTGTAACATCTTACCTTACCAATTCTGTCTTATAAAGCAACTCAATTCGATCAACACACCATCTCAGATACCAGGGGTACTATCCGATCGATATCTAGGCCGTACTCAATACCATTGCTTCGGATACCAGGAAAAATATCCGATCGATATCTAGGCCGTACTCAATACCATTGCTTCGGATACCAGGAAAAATATCCGATCGCTATCCGAAACGCGCGCCTTAGATACCAGGAAAACTATCCGATCGATATCTAAGTCGTACTCAATACCATCGCTTCGGATACCAGGAAAAATATCCGATCGCTATCCGAAACGCGCGCCTTAGATACCAGGAAAACTATCCGATCGATAACTAAGTCGTACTCAATACCATCGCTTCGGATACCAGGAAAAATATCCGATCGCTATCCGAAACGCGCGCCTTAGATACCAGGAAAACTATCCGATCGATATCTAAGCCGTACTCAACACCATGCATGTCGACTCAACCTCGACCCTAATATGTATGTCAATGTTTCATAAATAACACCATTAATAAATCACAAAGCCGGATAATCGTACGAGCATAAATTTCGACCTTAGTTGTGCTTGTTCGTACAATTCTTAAAACATAAGCCTTTAAAAACAATACATTAGCCAAACAGTTCTTTAAAAACTTTTAAAACATTTTCCAAACAGTCCCTAATAAGAAAATACAAAAACTGCTCAAACTGCCAGGTCGCGCGAGCGGGCCGCGCGAGCGAGGGAGAGGGCAGATCGCGCGAGCGGATCGCGCGAGCGGAGGGGAAAGCAGATCGCGCGAGCGGATCGCGCGCGCGAAGGGGCTGGACAGGTCGCGCGAGCGGATCGCGCGCGCGAAGGGGGAAAGGGTCCGCGCGAGCGGGCCGCGCGAGCGAGCCTCGCGCGAGCGGGTCGCGCGCGCGAGTTCTTGCAGAATGTTGTCTTCTTCGTCTTCTCCCCTGTTTCTAGTTTTGGACTGAAATTTACCCATTTCTGTTTTCTATTTCAATTATGTCATATGATATACGGTTTTCTTCGGTTTTCCGCGTAGATTACAAATACGCGATCAATTTTAACTAATACGGATTGTATCTCTTGATTTTCGTGATTAAAGTTAAAGTGACAAAACTTAAAATCATCAATACGTCGCCATACGGATGAATTACTCCGTAGGATTCGAACCGTAGCCTATTGGGATCAATATCTTCCATTCCCAATTTACAGAATCGATTTTGGTTACGATTTTTAAAACTCCAATTCTCAAGCTTTAATGGTGTTTTGATATATATACACATATACACACATATATATACTGAAATTTACATATATAGACATTGAGAGTGAGTTTAAATTACTCACCGAGGCTAATTATACAGAAAATTAAAGGCCGAGAACTTCCGCCGTAATAATCCGTGGTTGAGAATTTCCTCCTGATCTTGATTTGATCTTGAGATATATATATATATAGCTATGTATGTGTATCTGTATATGTATATACTGTATGTGTGTTATGTGTGTTATCTGTGTGTGTGTGTTATCTGCCGAGAGAAAGAGAGAGCTGCAGAGAGACTGAGAGATAGATGAGAGATGGATCAAATGGGGGAGGGATTAGTGGGTGTATAAATGCTATGAAGTCAATTAGACTCCACTCACAAAACACTACACACACATTCCACTAAACACAGCACACACTGCACTAATATCTTGGGTGCTTTCCATGTGTACACAAGATACCCTTGTGTGTGTTGAGCTCACGCAATGATACACACACACAGGTAAAATTATACTGCCCATTCCCAAAACTGGTATTTTACGGTTGAAATAAAAATACAGAAAATTATATTAATGTAGGAATTCAATTCCTGGTTATACAAAAACATAGATATCGATTTTGAAACCACGGAGAATATTTTAGAAATTACAGTTTGACCCCAGATAAAAGTATTAAAAAGAAATTAAAACAAATGCTCCTGGAAATGAAATGCCGTATTTATTTATTAATGATAATAAAATACAGGGCGTTACAGAGGAGGTCGACAAGCTCCTAAAGGCGAAGTCCATCCGAGAGGTCCACTATCTCGACTGGTTAGCTAATGTTGTTCTTGTCAAGAAAAGCAACGGGAAGTGGAGAATGTGCGTGGACTTCACCGACCTCAACAAGGCCTACCCCAAGGACTGCTATCCGCTTCCCAGGATAGACCTCCTTATGGATTCAATGGCAGATCACTCACTCCTCTCGTTTATGGACGCCTACTCGGGGTACAACCAGATCAGCATGTACCCCGAGGACGAAGAGAAGACATCATTCATCACCGACCAAGGGACGTATTGCTACAAGGTCATGCCATTCGGCCTCAAGAATACTGGGGCTACCTACTAGTGCCTGGTCAACTACATGTTCAAAGGCCTCATTGGAAAGTCTATGGAGGTGTATGTAGATGATCTCCTGGTCAAGAGCCGGGATGAGCCCGACCACCTCGAGCATCTGGCCGGAGCCTTCAGCATTTTGAGAAAATTCAGGATGAGGTTAAACCCGGCCAAATGCACCTTTGGTGTCTTGTCCGGGAAATTTCTTGGCCATCTAGTCAGCAGACGGGGAATTGAGGCAAACCCCGAGAAGATCAAAGCTATCATCAACATGCGGTCGCCCAATTCAACAAATAAAGTTCAGAGCTTAGCTGGACGGGTGGCCGCACTGAACAGATTTATCTCTCGAGCTACCGACTGGTGCCTGCCATTCTTCAAAATCCTCCGCAAAGCATTCCAGTGGTCAGAAGAGTGTGAAGAGGCATTCCAGGAACTCAAGAAGTACCTGGCGTTCCCTCCTCTCCTTTCAACACCCATGCCGGGGGAAGAATTATTCTTATACTTGGCAGTGTCACCATCGGCGGTTAGCTTGGCACTTATTTGAGAAGAGCACGGGATACAGTTCCCAGTGTACTATACCAGCCGAGCGTTACAGGGCACAGAGAGCAGATACTCCCGCATCGAGAAATTGGCATTCGCCCTTATCACCTCGGCCCGAAGGCTCCGTCCATACTTTCAGGCCCATGCCATTGTGGTCCTCACAGATCAACCACTCCGCACAATTCTCAACCGCCCAGACACGTCCGGGAGGCTTGTCAAGTGAGCCTTAGAATTGGAAGAGTTTGAAGTTATCTACTGACCCCGGACAGCCATCAAGGGCCAAGCCGTAGAAGACTTTCTGGTCGAGTTTACATATCCCCAGGACTCGGTCGAAGAGTCTGAGCCCCCGCCCTTACCGCCCGGGTTACACTCTGATATCCCAACCTGGGTACTACATGTGGACGGTTCCTCCAATCAGCAAGGTAGTGGGGCAGGAATCATCTTGACCACCCCCGATGGTATCCAGCTCGAATATGCACTAAGGTTTGGGTTCCGTGCCTCCAACAATGAGGCCGAATATGAAGCCCTCTTGGTCGGATTACAGTTGGCCATCTCTATGAGTGCACAATAGGTTCAGGGCTACAGTGACTCCCAGCTTGTGGTCAATCAGGTTAACCAAGAGTACGAGGCGCGGGAAGACAGCATGGTAGCCTACTTGGCCCTTGTCCAAGCGGTTTCCAAGTCGATCCGGGGATTCTCCATCACACAGATACCCAGAGAAGAAAATACCAGAGCCGACCGGTTAGCCCGCCTCGCCTCGTCTTCTAAGTCAGACTTGCCCGGGATAAGGATACAATACCTACCCGAGCCAAGTGTGATCAACTCAGAAGGCATGGAGGTAGACCCGGTCACTCTGGAACCCAACTGGATGACCCACTCATGACATTCCTGACAACAGGGATGCTCCCAGACGACAAAGAAGAAGCCCGCCGGGTTAAATACTGGGTGGCACGATATCATCTTCTCGACGACATCCTGTACAAGAGGGGATTCACTATCCCGTACCTCCGCTGTGTTCACTCTGCGCAAGTCCAAGCAATACTATTTGAAATCCACGAAGGTGTGTACGGGAACCACATCGGAGGCCGGGCACTCTCCAGAAAGGACCTACTACAAGGTTACTACTGGCCAACCATGGCCCGGGATTCCCAAGAGTATGTCCGGAGGTGTGACAAGTGCCAAAGATACTCTCCTATGATCAACCGACCAGGAGAACTCCAGACACCAATCCACAGCCCCTGGCCATTCGCCCAGTGGGGAATCGACATTGTCGGTCCCTTACCGATGGGAAAAGGATAGGTCAAATTTGCCGTGATAGCTGTTGACTACTTCACCAAATGGGCAGAGGCCGAGCCCTTAGCGACGATAATCGAACAGAAGATGGAGAGCTTTGTGGAAAGGAATATTCTCAGTCGGTTCGGCATTCCCCAGGTCCTGGTCAGCGACAATGGCAGACAATTTGACACCCCTATCTTCAGACAATTCTGCTCGGGCTACAGGATACTGAATCATTACTCCTCCCCCGAGCACCCACAAGCCAACAGTCAAGCCAAGGTAACCAACCGAACAATCTTGCAGTCAATCAAAACAAAGCTTGAAGGCGTCAAAGGGCTGTGGGCTGAAGAGCTACCAACCCTCATGTGGGCCTACCGCACTACACCCTGAGCAGCAACAGGCGAGACGTCGTTCTCCTTAACTTACAGATTTCAGGCTGTGGTCCCCACAGAGCTCGGGTTGCCAACATATCGGGTGGCCAACTTCAGTGCGCCGGATAACGAAGAAGCTCTCCGGTCCGAACTGGACTTGGTAGAGGAAAAAAGAGACCGGGCCTACCTAAAGATGGTGGCCTACAAGCAAAGGGTCTCGCGATACTACAATAGCAAGGTGAAGCACCGCAGTTTTCAAGTCAGAGACCTCGTCCTCGTCCTCAAGGCAGTGAACCAGTCTACCCGAATCCCGAGCCACGGAAAATTGGGGCCAAATTGGGAAGGCCCATACAAAGTAACCCGAGTCAACCGACCGGGAACCTACTGGCTACAGAGCATGGACGGGCACGATCTCTCCCATCCTTGGAATGTGCAACACCTCCGCAAGTACTATCAGTAGCATCTGACCACAGGAATTTAGTACTGTAGAGAAATTTCTTTTTTGTAGCTCTGATTGAGCAACCATCATAAATTTTTATTTTTAAATAAAATGGAGTAGTTTACTTTGAAAATTTATTCCTGTCAGTACACCGTGCAATGCTAAAAAGACCTTGGGCCTAACCCCAAGGCAAAAAAGACCTCAGGCCAAACCCCGAGGCACCATAGACCTCGGGCCAAAACCCGAGGCACCAAAGACCTTGGGCTGAACCCCAAGGCATAAAAGACCTCGGCCCTAACCCCGAGGCACCAAAGACCTTGGGCCTAACCCCAAGGCACTAAAAAGACCTCGGGCTTCGAACCTAGGCACTAAAAAGACCTCGGGCTCCGAACCCAGGCACAAAAGGACCCTGCAACCACCCATGTTCCAAGTCGGTTTCCTATGGTCGCTCCTCAGCACGCCCCCGCCTTCATAGGACGCTCGGGGACAAGAGGATACTAGACCTAAATAGGAAATTACTTAAAGCATCGCTTAGGTCCAAACGATGACGGGGCCAAACCCCTAGGTGGCCGACGATGGCAAGCTTCAAATGACCCTGCAACCACCCATGTTCTAGGTCGGTTCCCTACGGCCATTCACTCGTGCACTCCCGCCTTAGCAAAACGCTTGGGGGGCAGGGGAATATTAGGCCAAAATAGGGAATCACACCGGTCACTACAAGAACTTGGAAAATATTCCTAAGTACTTACAGTGATCAAAGATATATCTCGGACGGTAAAACAGGATACACATATGATACACCGGGACATCCCGGACGGTAATACAGGGTATTCCTATAATACACCGGGCGATCCCGGACGCTAAACAGGACCAGTTCCTATAGCACTGCTAAATAGGACCAGTTCCTACAGCACTCCGGGCAACTACCTTTTAAACAGGTCAGAAAGACTAGGTGTTCTGTTGGTTACGGTCCTAAAACATTTACTAAGACAGGTGTTAGGTTGGCCAAAAATTGAACGGATACTAGCAATTATAAATAGGCAGTGCAGAGAAAGAAAACAGTTAATGGAAAGAAAATGTGACCTCAGGGGCCTTTTCGTTAATAAAAAAAATTGTACAAAGCCTGGGGGGCAGTTGTAGTAGCCTCCCCAAAAAAAAAAGACTACAACAAACAAAAATAAAAAAGACTAGTCCACCACCACTACTCCCTCCTCCTCAGCGGCCTGCTCATCAACGGAGGGGTCCCCGGCCGGTGCAGCTTCAGCAGCGACCTCAGCTTCGGCGGCAACCTCGGCCTCAGCAGCGACCTCGGAGTCAGCCTGGCCTTCCTTCCAATAACCGGACTCGGCCCAGGAGTACCCGGACAGATCCCAGTCGGGATGGTCGGCAGCAGCCCGCTTCGCCAGATCGACATAGCCTGTGAGGAACCCTGCCTCAAACTCTTCCTCAGCTTCTTTGGCTTTGGCCTCCCGAGCAGCAGTAAGCTCCGAGAGCGTGGCCGTCATAGCTTTGAGATCCTTCTCGACAGAGGTCTTCGCGGACTCCGAGGCTGCAACCTTGGCCTCAGCAATCTTCTCGGCAGTGACCCTCCCGACCTCTGCAGCCGCAACCGTAACCTTAGCCTCTGCAACCTTCCGGGCAGCCCACTCGGTTGACAAGGAGTCACGGACTTCCCGCAGCTCCAAGGCCGTTGCCCGGGACCTTTCTTCCTCCACGGTTAAGGCAAACTCCGCAGACTCCCGAGCAGCCCTCTCCGCGGAAAGGTTAGCCTTAGCAGCGGCCAACCTCTCGGCAACGCCGAGAAGGGTGGTCTTGGCCCCGGCCGCAATACAGCCAACCTGCGAGGAACAAGACGAAGTCAGTATATGCATGGAAAAAATTCCAGTGTTCACGCCACAAAGAGACTTACCATGTGGCTTATGCTGTATAGCCAACCGATGATGGCCTCGGGGTCGAGCAGGCTGCATTTGTCAATCTGGCTCTGCAGCAGCCTGGGTCGTACCCTCCCGCGGACGTCATCCGCTGTCTCGACCTCGGGCCTGGCAGAGGGGCTCGCGTGAGCTTCCTCCAGGGTCGGGAAGGAGACCCCGGTCGGTCTGGCAGCAGGAGGTGGTAGTGTAGTGCAGCAATTGTAACTACGGGCGTTAAGGTAGCAGCCGCCTCCTCAGCCCGGATGGATATCCCCCGGGAAATCCTTTTCAGGGGTTGGCCCCCGATGGGATTCGGTTTCTTCCTCTTTTGGCCAGCCCGGGCCATCTGAGCCCGCTTCCTTCTCCTTCAACGCCACCGCGTTCTTGGGAGCCATTTCTGCAAACCAGAAGCATGTCAAGATTCAGCAAAGTACCAAATACAAATAAAATCGGACGGTGAAGAGATGGGACTTACCAGGAATGATCGCCGGGAAGACTGGGGCTTGTAGGTGGTCTTCGGACTTCCCGATCGGGTCAGCACCTTATTGATATCAGTTGGGTCCTCCACCAGAGATAAGACCCGCGCCTGAAGCTCATCGGGAAGACTCGGCGGGTCCACTGATCCCACTTTAAGACAAACGCACCAACGGGTTAGTCAAGGCAAAGTAAAAAATTAAGCAAGAAAGAAAGAGTGCTTGGGCTTACTCCTCAGCCTTCCCGCCCAGGAGGTCCTCAGCTGGATACCCGGCGCCTTCTCGCACAGGCCTAGGGTGGACACTTGGAAGAGCTTCTTCTTTCACCCTTTATTGTTGCTCGGGCAGTTCACGATTATCTTCCGCCCTTGCCTAGCCCCGAGCGAGAAGAAGCCAGCCTCCCCGTGGACTTGGAAAGGCCGATGGGTCCAGAAGAACTCCTGAAGTGTGAGCTCGTACCCGAGGACTTGGGGCCACAAGGAGATACAACCCATTAGGTACCGCCAACTGTTCAGGGCAAGTTGCCCGGGGGAGATCCCGAGGAAGATGAGCGCATCCCAGGCAACTGGGTGAAGAGGCAAGCGAAGGCCCGCCATGAAAGCGTCATCGTACAAGGTGACCAAGCCCGACTCGTGGAAGTGAGATCCGCAATCATGCACGGCAAGAGAAAAGGGGGCGGGAAGCTCATATATATCCCTGATCCGTTCTAAGTCAGGGCCTCGTAGGGTACTGACAATGGACTCACACGCGAAGACGACCCCAAGACTATTCGGCACGGACCCTTCGTCGCCTGACCCCCGAAACATCGAGGCTATAGGAGAATCCCGGCGCGCTTCCTCGTGAACGCCCGAGTGGGTATCATTCCCTCACTATGCTGGTCAGAGGGGGCTAGAGAAGGAGGGTCTGTGCTTGAGCTCATGGACCCTGACTGCACCTGCTCGTCCTCCGACCGGGACGACGAGTTGAAATCTGAATGACACATTATGCCTGTGGAAGACCTAAAGGGCTGACGACCTAAGAAAGGGTCAAGAACTCCTGACTTGGTGTACAGAGGAGGTAGATCTAACAACCTACAGGGTAGGTCGTACAGGACTCTAGAAGAAGAATAACTCTCTCTCAAGACTGTCCCGGGAACTCCCGCACGGTCAAATTGCTCTAGCATACTCCCAGATTGAAAAAAATGACAAAACCTAAAAAAGAAGAAATCTCAGGCTCGCTCTAACCCAAGTGGGTTCGCTCCTTCCAGCTTGGTTTAAGAAAGAAGAAGAGAATGAAGAACTGAAGACGAGAAGGAAGAACTTACAAAAATTTGCGCAGAAAAGGACTCGGGAATCTTGCTCGGGATCTCAGTTGCTCTCAAACCGCTCGGTAAACTCTCTCAGTTGACAGGAGGGACTGAAGAAACGAACAAGTGTTTCTTATATAGAAGTAGCGAACGGGCCAGATCAACCAGATCCAACGGCTCAGAAACTTTCCTGCCAAAAGTCGCTGACAGCTGTCACCTCGGGCACGTGAAGGGTTGCCTCAAAAGACGCGCGCATTAAATGCGTGATGTGACGGTCCAGTTACCACGCGACTGTTCAGTTACATCCGAACTGACTCCGGTGAACCCTGACCAGGCCAATTACTCCCTGACACATGACAACACCCACACTTGAGCTCCTACCTATACTGGTCGGTTACTCCACCAGATGGCCTGGAGTGTGGGTTCCATCCCGAGTAGCATTCCCAGAGGACATTCGAACGGTTTCCAAAGCAATACTGATTTTTGAATCCTCACCCGATGACGTATCCGGTCAGTTCCGAAAATGGGGGGCAGCTGATATGTCCAAAATTATCCAACTGTGAAGTCAGTCCGCCACATCACCAAGAGGTACCGATTATTCCAGTAAGGGTGCCCACAGCCAAGCATTCCCGAGGTGTTCTCTCAGACCGGGCGGTTCGTACCAACTGGCCGGGCATGAAGGTCTCGGGTCCCGTGATCCCATCCAATCCAGCAGTTTCCTAAACCAATTACAAGTCTGCAAGATGGAAGGTGGCAGTTTCCTAAACCACTTAGGAAACCTTCCCGAGATTATGCCAATCAAACTCTAATCAGATTAGGTTTCCTAATCCTATTAACTTACCATGTAAGGGTGGACTCTTGCATCTATAAAAGAGCCCACCTACCCTGTCAATGGGGATCCCAATCCGAAAATAATTCTCTAAGCTTACAAGCCTACAACAGAGAACTCACCATCAATACGCATATACCCGGCCGGTATTACTGGTAGTATTGCCCTTCTTTGTTGGCTCACCAGGCCCGCCGGTGATCTGATAATGAGAGCGCACAGATGCAACCGTGGACGTAGGTCACCTCATTAACGGGGCCGAACCACATACAAATTCTTATCTTACTTTCTCTTTAAACCCTTCTTACCAGTTTTAGGCAGCATCAAACACTAATAATTACATTCCAGTCAGCTTGAAATTTTATTTCATATGATAATGAGGATTCAGTTAATAATATTACGCCCTTCACTATACCATAATTACTCGTAATCTCTATACTCACATAAGCATATGTTGATGTGTGTGAGGGTTATTTAATTTCAGACTAATAATTACATTCAGGTCATCTTTTAAAATTTTATTTAATATAATAATGAGGATTCAGTCAATAATATTATGTCTATTTACATTTAGGTGAACAAATTTAGAAATATTTATCATTCACTTAAAAAAAAGTCAACAATAATAGCTATTTATGAATTGGTCATTAATATTTACATTTAGATCAACTTTTTTCCTAAATATTAGGATTTATATATTACTGTCTTATGTCTAATTACATTTATGTCAAGATTTTCTTGCATGTTTATCATTCGCTTAAAAACAAGTCAATAATAATAGCTAATTACGTATTGGTCTCTAATATTTACATTTTAATAAACTTTTCTCCTGAAATTTAGGATTTTTAAATTGTGGTTTTTTTTACAAGACATTTTGTGGTTTTCCCCTTTCCTTTTTATTTTGAAACTGATTTTTATGGTACACACATACACACACACACACACACACACATGCCTATAAATTTAATTTACACACATATGGCTATAAATTTAATTTACGCACATGGTAATAAAATTACATATTTTGATATCCTAAACTCTAAAGCCTGAATTTAGAAGTCATTCTAAGCCTTTTTAACATCACAATATTATTTCCTATTGCTATGTTCCCAGATCCCAACTTTGCTTCAGTTTAAACTAAGTTTGTATGGTGTATTAATTTTTTAAAATTTAATTTCATAAAATTGCATATGTTAATATTACACACACAAATACCTAAAAATTGAATCCATACGCACAACATCTGGTAATATTTTGATCTATTAGTTATTTTGTATAATCATATTAAATTTAGAAGTCAATCTACGACTTCAAAATTATGTACCACCTAAAATCTAATCTAATATATATATATATATTATATTCAGTATGATTATACTATATATATATATATATATATTATAAAGTGGAATCAAATGCTTACCATGTGGTAGCTCTGTATTTTTTCACATTTTTTTATACATATATATATATACCATTAAATACAAGTATATACTTTTTTTTTTAAATCATATCTAATCTAATCTATATCTTTTACAAGTGCAAGAGTTCTAACCAAAGAAGAAATTATCCACATTTTAATTCTTAAATTTCAGTACATAAAATTCAACTCTAAGGATCTGTTTGATAAAACTAAAAATTAAGTGCTGAATTTTAGGCATTGGAAATTTTAAGCTAGTGAATTTTTATTTTTATTTTTTGATATGGGGGAGGGGGATGAGGTTCAAACACCGAACCAATGCATTAGAGGGGACTTATATATCCGAAGCTTTTTGCCACTTGAGCTATGCCAACCTATGCTAAGCGAGTGAATTTTTAGACTACATTCAATGGTTATTCTCAGTAGAATTTTTTCACTTAAAGTTTTCACTGGGTTTTTGGTTGCTTTTTCAATGAACTGATACATTATCAAATGCTCTGAAAAAAATAAGTGCTGAAATTTTTCATTTTCACCGCTTGATTGGGTTATCAAACACACCCTTAGTTGTTATCAGTTTTATCAAACAAACCCTTAGATTTCAATAATTTTGTAGAGTTGTATCTATCAAATGTTTGAATTATAACAACTCTCCCATGCATCGCATGAGCTACAAATCTAGTATATATATGTGTGCATGTGCGTGTGTGTGTGTGTCTTAATTATAAAATACAGTCTCTGTTTTAGTTTAATCTATCTACTTTCAATTACATTAATTTAGTTCCTTTTGTTTCAAATTAGAAGCAATGTGGTCCAGACGTGCCATTCTGGGACAAAAATTAATGACAGTCACCCATTTGAAAGATCTTAGTGACACTACGGTTTAAGCCTGGTAATGTAACTAGGGAAAGAGATTGGTGGTGTTCCATTTTTACCCCCTGAAAAGCGTGATTTTTCATCAGTTTTTGTCACAGAATGGCACCGCTTGACCACATTAATTCTAATTCAAAACTACAAGGACTAAATTGGCATAATTGAAAATCGATGGACTAAAATGAGACAGTGAACAAACTTCAAGGGTATATTCTATATATATATACCCAATTATATGGATATGAATATTGTATGTTGAAGGTACGTAAGAACTTATGTAGAAGTGTTGTCGGATCAATGGGAATGAAGTCCCAAACTACCCGGGTGATCAATAGTATACGAGTAAGACACAACATCGTATAACTAACCATGACCACTTAGTCTAGGTGGAAGCGAGTCTCAGTGTTATGTCCTCTTGATTGAGGGTTTGAAACTCTATATAGGCAAAAGTGGTTGTGGCCAGAATTCTTGGCCTCCTAAAGGAGGCTAGGGATTTGAAAAACCCTCAGGGGCTGTGTAAGATAGTCAGAGGGATGGACTTCAAGATGGACTTTAAAAAATGTCCAGCTTGGTGTGGATTCAGATCCCACCACTAGGTTGCCTCCTTGATTTACCTGGTGCTTGTGTTGTGGGGTTGGTGCACGTGCTCGGGGTATGCCCATTGTTCTACTCTAATAACAACGATAGTAGGTATCTGTCACACCCATCTCGGAATTTCATTGTTTTAACATGCATATTTGAATTTTGTGAGTTATCAATGTTATTTGATAATGGTGAATGGAGTTGACTGTGAGTCAACAGTGAGGTGTCAGTGGAGACACAGGAATTTGAAAGTTCATTTTGCATTGGCATGGCTAAATGACATTTATATGATTTAAATGTTATTTGAAATATCTGATATTTTGTGAATAGTAAATTTACCTGTGTAGAGTAAATTTCTGGTAGTTTGGTTATTTTATTTAGATTTTTTTTAATACTATAGTGAGAACATGAGTGATACGTTACATAAAAGGTAGGTGGTATAGAGATTCCACAGATTTAGTTTTTAGACGTGATTTTGGACCCAAACGGAACTTAGTTGAAAATTTTTGTAATGTATAGTTTTTACTCGTTAAGTAATAAAATGGACGTTGTGTGCGACGTTTCAGGGATTAATTAGAAGTTTCATGAACTCGTGGGGAGTTAAGTGTAATTCCCGAGAGTAGTGGCTATAAATAGAAACCTTAGGATATTTTGTCATAAATATCCACATCTAAATATCTATTGAGAGAGAGACAGAGAAAAGGAGATTTGGTGCCACGAGCTTCACGATGCCAAACGACGAACTTACGATCATCAACTTTTCTCCAGATTTTATATTTGGACTCCACAAGGTAAGATCTACGTTTTGATACCTCTTAGGCCTTGTTTGGCTAACTTTTACTGAAGAGCTAATTTCTAGGAATTTGAAAAAAAAAACCCCTATAAACTTGTAGGAATCACCTGAAATTAGAGATCCGACGTTTATTTGGCTTTCTTGTTAATCCTTCAAAGTTTGAAAGAATTAGCATGGGGTATGAAGTTCTAACTTATGTTATATAGGAAATATACATGTTTTGGTTTCGACGACAAAACTGTGATCCGGGCAAAATTCATGTGTTAATAGTAGGCCCATTAATTATGCATGCAATTAAATATGAAAAGCATGTCTACTTTTATGCGAGAATGTTGAGTTGTTATGTGGGTCAAAGGGGGGACTTATACAATTTCATGCCGAAGTAAGCTTCTCGATGTTTGAGAATTTAGTAGCGATGGCTACTGTGCATAGTTGATAGACTTGGACTTGCCATGGCACTTGAGGATGCAATGGTTGATAAATTTGCCATTGGCATCGCAGTTTAAAACTTGGACTTGCCGCTTCCGGATGAATGCGTATTTTTCTCCCTAGAGACTATTTGTTATGAATTGTGAGATTAAAGCATATTTTACTATATATTGCATATGTTAGAACTTGTATACTCAGCATATAGCTAAGCAGTGGAACTTTACTTCATTGCAAGTGAAAAGAAGAAAGGAAAGAAGAAGCATGAGGAGTGAGGCCGAGGAACGCCGGGGAATCACCCATTGTTAATACTTTTCTTTTATTCCAAACTTGTAATAAGAATTTGGGAAAGTTTAATATATTGTAATAGAATCGTGGGATTGTTTTGTAAGTATTGTAATCACTAGTAAACTCTTGTAGTTATGTTTTGAATCTTTGGTATACCACTGTGTTTGCGTTAGTTTTGAATCAGAGGACCTTAGCTTGAAATTCTGCAGAATACTTAGTGTGCAGATACTGATCAGTCAACTGGTTTTTGATACAGCTGACTGGACCACTGTTTTGAACTAAACACTGCTTTGATGCGTTGAGAGACAGTTGACTGGATTGAAGAAAACAATCGACTAGATGATGTCCCAGGATAGGAGGTTCTGCCTGAATAGGATACCAGTCTACCGAACCGAACCAATCGACTGGGATTTTGAGGTCACAGTTGACTGGGTCCCCGACACAGTCGACTGGATTGGGTCTATTGAACTTTGATACTGTGACGACCAAGAGCCAATACTCCTGAGGCAAGATGGCCAAGATGGATGAGGTGAGGTTGGGTGTGGGGGCTTGTCCCACATCGCCTGGGGTGAAGTTCCTGGACTAGTTTATAAGGATGAATCGCCCCTCTATATGCAACAAGGCCTTTTAAAACCATGAGGGAGCTAAACAGGATAAAACTTCACAGTTAAGCGTGCTGCTGCCAGAGCAGTACCAAGGATGGGTGACCCCCTGGGAAGTTCTTTGTGTTTAGGCTCAATGCGGACAATATTGTTGCTAGATGGGGAGGTGGGTCGTTACAAATGGTATCAGAGCGGAAACCCAGCCGGAAGTGTGGGACGGGTCCCACACGAGGACGTGTGGCCCTTGAGGAGGGTGGATTGTGACGACCAAGAGCCAATACTCCCGAGGCAAGATGGCCAAGATGGATGAGGTGAGGTCCCACATCGCCTGGGGTGAAGTTCCTGGACTAGTTTATAAGGATTAATCGCCCATCTATATGCAACAAGGCCTTTTAAAACCATGAGGGAGCTAAACATGAAAGAACTTCACAGTTAAGCGTGCTGCTTCCAGAGCAGTACCAGGGATGGGTGACCCCCTGGGAAGTTCTTTGTGTTTAGGCCCAAAGCGGACAATATTGTTGCTAGATGGGGAGGTGGGTCGTTACAGATACTCTCTGAATTGATCTCCAGTTAATTGGACCTCTTTTTTCAAAATTGCATTCTTTTGAAAGTATTCCAATTGGTAAAACTTTTTATAACTCTGATTTTAATAGATTTTACTTATGTATTCCGCTGCTATTTTACTTTAAGGGAATTGGATGAGCCTTGGTGGCATGCCACGGGTCCTATTTTCCCGCGTAGCGGGATGGGTCGTGACAGTATCGATCCCGAAGTCGTAGATGACAGGTAGGGGATTTATCCTCATATTCCAAAAAAAAAAAAAACCATCGTATAACACAAAAAATTTGCCAGTGATTTCTTCTATTTTTCATTGGTCGTTATTTTTTTATGCGATTTTTATTTAGATTGCAAGTGTGGCCAGATGGACAATGAAGAAACTTTGCATTCTTTTTTAATTTTTATTTGGAGTAATACAATAACATAAGTATCTAGGTTGGGCTTGGGTGCAGAGAGATTCGAATCCCGATAATGAACGTGTCACTAACGTTTGTTTTACCCATTTAAAATTGGTGTTCGATTTTAAGAGCTATATTATATTGCTTCATATTTTGGCTTATAAGTTGGGAGTAAATATTGGTTGTAAGTTGTAAGCTGTAACAGGGATACCACATTACTATTTGTAATGCCTCTAATACAAGAGAAGTTTTAGGCTTATGTGGAAAGAGTTAAATTTATGTGGGAAGGGATTCTCCTAGAAATAGGGCCCAAGTGAATTGATAAAGAGATTGAGTTTGGTTGGGTTACCATGTCATCTCTATTCCCATTACAACTAATCTAACACTATAACTAAAAGCAGAGCTATTTCCTTTCCTCTAAGCTATGCCATGTGGCAGCCCTCTCTATTTTCTTTTTGCCTACGTGACATCCCTCTCTATTTATTTATTTATTTATTTATTTATTTTTTATATTCTACAAATTAAAGGGGCAAAGTCTCTCCACGTGGCATCCTTCTCTATTGCATAAATGTTTGTATGGCGGCATTTAATATTGCTAGAAATTGGGAATTTTAAAGGTCAAGAATTAACATAATATGTTAACTTCTTCTAATATATTTAATCTAGCATTTTTAGTTTTTTTTTTTAAATACTCTAGATGTTAGTGTGCATCGAAAATATGATAACTTACATGTAAGAACACATGTGTTTCTTTAGAATCTTTAATATTTGATGATTCTTTTTTGTTTACACCTATGTAAGAGCACCACTTCTCTTTCTTTTTATTTATTTATTTTATTTTTTTATTTCCCCTTATATTTTTTTTAAAGTGCAAGGCATTCACAAGGTGAAAATCCAACTCAGTTAACGCCAAAATCCATCAATTCGTGAGTGGTCACTAAAGAAATTGTAGACGATCACTACACATATATCAAATATCTTATATGTAATCTTGAATAATTTTGTTACTACTTATGTTCAATTGTCTATGAGAAATTGTTGTCTCATGTAAAAACCATGCTTGTTATGGTCAAGCATAGGCTTCAAGAGTTATGTTGCTATACAAATTGTTATGGTCAAGCGGTAAACTTTGATATCACTTTATCAACATTGTTTTGGGTATATGGCGCAATATACAATTTTTAAATTATTGAGGTCAAACCATTCGAATTTGACTTTATGAGATAAATTGCCTACTTGCATGTAAGTCATGTAGTGATGTATTCACTACCAATTTAACAATTAGTTTATAGTGTATATATATATGGTAATGAAATCTATAGCATGCAACCCGTGCATAGCACGGGTTATCGACTAGTATCCTATATAACTATTATAATATGGAAGAATCCAGCAATATGACTTGCCACGTGGCAACCAAAGGATACAAGCATTTAATGTTCTATGTAGCCTAAAATAGAACCTAAATGTAGTCTGAAATTCATAGGTGGTTTGTAATAAACATGAGTAATGATTGGTGCACATAAAATGTGCACATAACGATCTAGGCTATTAATTTCGATGGGTCCTATGTAATCAAGCACAGATTCCACCGAAATGAATGGACCAGATCTTTATGTGCACATAACATTACCCAAAAATGAGAGAGAGCCTTGGTAGCATTGAATGTGGTCTGGACATTTCTTTCTTCAAAGAGCATTCAATACTCGCCATTTGAAACGTTCTGATATTGAATATATAATGATACATATACACACGTTATATTGGTAAGGCCCTTTCTCATTTATCTTCCTTAATTTATGCATTTCATCATCTTCATCTCATTCTTATTAATAACAAAAAATGATTGGCATTTTAATTCATATTCATATTCACATTTGTCATCTTCATTTTCTTATGACCAGATGGGATATTTGGGATGGTATCTGAAAGAGCAATGCTAGGTACACTTAAATGAGACACCTAAACTATTCACTCGCTGATGTGGATTTCCAAAACTATTCATCAGTTACCAAATAAAGTTCGAATTAATTTCAAAATTGTCATGACACATCAGTAGATGGATGGTTTATGTATCCTGCTTAGGTGTACCTAGCATTACTCTATTTGAAAAGGTGTGTGAAACATACCCTATAATCACAAAAAGCATCACAATATTTCTAATTTTTTTGACTACTGGATGGCCAAGTAAACCCTTTAATTTACTTTTTTTTTTCTTTTTTCTTTCTTAGGTATAAAATTTGTGTTTACACATTTCAATACTTTGCTTAGTGTTTTGCCTAAAGTTCAGATTGAGATCATATGATAAATAATTTTTGACAAACAAAATTTTGATTGTGATTGCTATTGATTGGATTACACAACTTTTTAACTATGGAGCATGTGACCCGGACACCACCCCCCACCCCCCAACAGCAACAGCAACAACAAAAACAACAACAACAACAACAACAACAACAACAAAAAAAAAAATATATATATATATAGAGTGTATTGGTGGTTGAATTTTTTTAGGAGCAATTAAAATGAAAAGCATTTTTTTAGGAATTGCTAATTCCACTCCAAAATTGAACTAATCCACTTTTTTATTATGGTGTTTGAATTTGAAACGTCTGAATTTTTTCATGCCCAACACCTTGTATATTATAAAGAAAAACTAACATATTTATATTAAAACGCCATACCCAATATACTCAAAAGTGTGAGTTTTGGTTGACTAAGATAGCTTTTTTGGGGCATGTAATTTCTAAAGATAGAGTTTCAGTGGACCTGCAGAAGATTGTGGCTATAGCTAATTGGTCCAAACCAACAAATGTGTCAGAAATTCGAAGTTTCTTGGGATTGGTAGGTTACTATAGAAGGTTTGTGGAAAATTTCTCTAGGATAGCGATGCCAATGACTCAATTGATGAGAAAGAACACAATATTTAATTGGGACTCAGAGTGACAAGAGTTTCGAAGAGATGAATACTCAACTTATGTCAGCACAGATCTTGATGATTCCGTCTGGTAATCTACAGTGATGCTTCACATAGAGGACTGTGATGTGTTCCGATGCAGAATGACAAGGTGAATATTTATGGTTCACGTCAGTTAAAGGTACATAAAGTGAATTATCCAACTCATGATCTTGAGTTAACTGCAGTGATCTTTGTATTGAAAATCTAGAGGCACTATCTTTACGGGAAAAAGTATGATATATACACACAAGAGCTTGAAGTACCTGTTTATTAAGAAATAACTGAATATGAGGCAGAGACGATGGTTGGAATTAATGAAAGATTACGACTTGTCGATTCACTACCATCCTGGGAAAGCAAATGTAGTTACTGACGCGTTAAGCAAAAAGTCCACTAATAAATTGGGCTATGATTTGACTTCACATAAGCAGCTTGTTAGTGAAATGGAAAGGTTGGAACTTGAGGTGATTTCAACAACTGAGGGAGGTTTGCTAGCAGTTATTGTAGCACAATCAACATTTATAGATGAGATAAAGATGAAACAACTTCAAGACCTAGTTTTGAAGAAGCTCTACGATGAAATACCGTTAAATAGCCAGAGTTTACCTTTGTGGACAATATTCTGAAATTCAGAAATCAGGTATGTGTACCTAATGTAGATGGGATTAAAGAGTTAATACTTGAAGAATCTCATAACACCAAGTATACAGTTCATCCGGGTAGTACCAAGATGTATCAAGATTTGTGAGAGGTGTACTAGTGGTCTAGAAAAAGAGAGGTAGCTGAGCTGTAATGACCCGAAAATTTAAAGCGTATATTAAAATATTAAAATATTATTCTGGTCAGAGAAAAAAATACCAGTTTAGAAATTTATACAGTATAAATTTTACCTGTGTGTGTGTGCGGTGCTATGTGACCTAACAAATTAGGTGTGACCTAACAAATTAGGTGCTATGTGACCTAACAAATTAGGTAACCTAACAAATTAGGTACGGTACCTAACAAATTAGGTGTGACCTAACAAATTAGGTACGGTACCTAACAAATTAGGTGTGACCTAACAAAATTGGGCTCTATATATACACACCAAATCCCTCAACAAAACTCACAACTCTCTAAAACTCTCTACTGTCTCTCAATTCGGTCTCTCTCCCTCCCAACTCTATACACACACATATTTAAAGGAGTAATTGAAACAAGCTTGGGCTGCGTTTATATTTCAGAGTATTGGTAAGTAATTCGTACATATTATTTTATGTAATAATTAACTTCTATTTACCGTTTTTAGTAGTATGATTATGTAGAATTAGGAACCCCTAGAAAATAACTCGGTCTGATTTGAAATAATAGAATTAGTATAACTCCTTACTCCGACCAACTATAGCTCTCAAATTTTGAGGGTAGACTCTTAAAATACCCAGGAAACTACCCTTAAAACAGTTTTTGATTTGCTTGTACCGTTTGGGTTTTATTTAAGATTCATCTTAAAGGGTAAATTAGTCATTTCACATTCTGTGATTCGAATTTGCTATAACCAACTTTAGATTTGGATTCTCCACGAAATTTCACTCAAGATAGACACTGATTTCACTTAAAAAGGTTAAGAAATGAGTGAGTTATGACCATTAGAAGTTGAGAATTACAATCTGCCCAAACAGGGCATTCTGCCCAGTTTATTTCCGAAAATTTCATTTACACCCCTGAAAACTTTAAACGAATGTATAGAGGTCTACCGATATCGGATTTGATCACGGTATCGAGCATAGTACTTGTAATATTGTTTATAACAATCTGAGATATAAATTTTACAATTTTGGAAAATTTCTGTATAATCCCTATATTTTAGTATAATTACATATCAGCCCCAAAACTTTTAAATACATGTTATATTATGTATAAATATCATATTTTAAACATTAATCTTGGACATATTATTTAGACATAAGTATATCATACGAAACTTATTTTTATACATTTTCATATTAATCCTTAATATTAGTTTAAATTACATAAGTGACCCGATTTCTTAAATAGTAGTATTTATCTACACGAAAATAATGATTTTCTTTATTATTTTGGATACATGTTTATGGATAGAATAATAAATATGAAAAATTCAGTTTAAAGATTTCAATTTAATACTTTACGTGTAAAATGACGTTTCTACCCCTAGACTTTAAACGTATATATTTAATTGTAACGAACTTATGATCAAGCCTAGTCAATTGCATTAGTCTTAAAATCACACAAGGATCGTACTGATAAGATTAAAATACATATTTAGTAACATTACGAAATTACCCCTATAAAAATAATAATTTACAATTTTGCTCCTATAAGTTAAACTTAGATGTTAGTTCTTTTACATGTATTTATGTAGGATTTGCGAAGTATCAGATTCCCAGAAAAATACTAAGATATCAAGGTGAGTGTTCATACCCGGTATTCAGTTCAACTCCATATGTGAGTGATTCATATTCCTATTGCTGATTCTACTCCTCTCGAGTGAATCTGATTCTACCTTCGATGGTTAATATTATGTAATTGTTATTATTCGATTGGGAACATTGTCGTTTGGTTCCACTGAAACAGGTTTATGCTCATTGTATGTCATAACCAGACTTTCTATGTTATTATACAATGTATTCCTTTATCCATGTACATTGTTAATCAGGTTTTATATGCCATCTGGTCAATTACCACTACAACAAACTATGTATTATAGCCCTAAGTGGTTGGTCCTATTGGGCCCATGTAATGAAGCCCAAGTGGCTGGTCCTTTTGGACCCATGAACCCGACTAGCAGGGTTGCCTTTGATCAATGTGCCATGTAATGAAAGGAACGTGTGTGTGAGTGGGTGATTGGTAATTTGACATTCATGAAAAGATGCCTTTCGTATAAATATTCTTTGAATCTGTTATAATATTTCGTATTCATCATTATTAATATTGTTATCTCTTCTATACAAATCCTCTTTATGATTATTATCCAGGTTTATGTTCATTCACTGAGTCCTCTGCTCACACTCTCCAAATGTTTTAAAAACCCTTTTCAGATGACAATGATATGCTTTACGCTGAACCAAATGAAGAACAAGAGAAGCAATAGAAGGAGAAGACCCTCTCCTAGATGCCCTTGAAGGGTCACTTTCTTAGGAGCTCAAATAATGAATCTAAGTATTCCAATGGATACTTTCTTTTCTTGTACTGGATTTAAAGGCTATGTAAAGCCTTAAACTCTATTTGTAAGTTGTATTGGTGTGATGATTTGGGGGTCTTTTCGATCCCATTTAATAAATGAACGTTTGATTGCTTCCGCTAGATCTCTGTACAAGCTAAAAGGCCTCGTCGGCCGGTCATGATCCCTAAATTTATTATTTGGAATTTGGGGGCGTGACATGAGCACATGGCCAAATGCGTGGTTGTTAGCAAGTCAAAGTGGAACATCAAAGGCCTACAGAGTTTTTGCAACCTTTGGATGTACCAGAATGGAAATGGGAAAAGATTACCATAGATTTTGTATCAGGTTTTCCAAGATCTACAAGATCAAACGATAGTTTTAGGTAATTGTAGATCAATTGACTAAGTCCACACATTTCTTGCCGATTAAGACAAAGGAATCGATGAAACACACAGAGTTGTACGTTAAAGAGATTATGAGACTACATGGAGCGCCAATGTCTATAGTTTCAGACAGGGATGTTAGTTTCTTATCTAGATTTTGGAGAGGACTACAAGCAGCTTTGGGTACAAAGTTAAACTTTAGTACAACTTTTCACCCACAGACGGATGGACAGTCCGAGCATGTGATTCAGATATTGGAAAACATACTTCGACTATGTGTTTTTGATTTTAAGGGTGATTGGGGAAAGTATATACCATTGATTGAATTTGCCTACAATAAAAGTTTTCAGTCTATGTAGACATCCCAATTTTGACCGCCGTCGAGTTCAGGGGATGATTACCTCTAAAACCGATGACGACAATGTTCGACGGAATTCGAAGATCTAATTTAAAGCGATTCAAGCTCTTTGGAAGGTTTTTCAGTCTCGATAAAATTTTCATAGAGAGAGAGAGAGAGAGAGGGGAGGGGGGGGGGGGGTAATTCTTGGGTGTAAAATACGTATGAGAAAAGTATAAAATCATTCTGAAAATATAATAAAAATATTTTTTGTTTTGTTTTTTATCAAAGAAAATGAAAAAAAGAAAAAAAAAAAAAAAAAAAAATAGAAAAAGAAAAAGAAAAAGAGTTTCAAAAGAAAAGAAAATGGAAAGAAAACTAAAAAAAAAAAAAGAAAAAAAAATCTATGTATATGTATAAAGATGAGGCAGCACGCGGCGAAGTCGGCGGCACTCACTACTCAAAAAAAAAAAAAAAACACACACACAAACTCTTCAATAACTTGTTCAACTTATATTTTTACAACTTAACTCAACCACTTAGCTCTACAAAATTTCACACAGTAATTAATAATAATTAAAATAAATATACACAGATAATTAAATGACCATAAAAATTTAGATGCACACAGCTAGTTAATAACCCATAAAAATTTAAGTTGTCTCATTAATATTTTATTTAAATGAATATTTATATCAGAAAAATACAGGATGTTACATGTTGCTTGATTCGATTCAGCAGAGCGTTTGCGGTTCGGGTATTGCTTCTTGAGGCAGCTTGTGCACATTGCATGAGGAGAGTCCTCAAATCCACAATTTCTTTCTTGTTGCCTTGCTTTTGTTCCCAGAGAATTCCACAATTCGCTTAGTTACAACACAAATACACAAGTCAATCTCAATTTTGACACTTTCGAGACAATTATCCCTAACTCCTCAATATTAGTTTGACACTTTGGAGGTCTCTTTTTTCCTTCTCTCGATGACATCTTCTTCTCTTTTTTTCTTCGCATTTGCATTGTTCTCTCTTTTTCTATTTTTTTTCTTGAGAACCATACGGAAAATGTAGGGTCTGTTTGGTTGTCACTTGAATTTGAATAGTTTTTATTCAGATTTTATATAAAATTTTGAAGCAAAATATATCACCATAAATGACTCAATTTATAGAAATAGGAAACTTTACCATATTTCTTCTTATGTAGCCATTTCTACATTTTTCTATAATGCCAAAATTTATGATTGCAAGTATCATTTCTGAGACACGAGCATCCTATTTTTAAATGGAACCATTCAAGTTCGTCATCTTTTTTTTTGTAAAGTTCTATACAAAGGATAGAATGCAATTATTGCATTCAAGACAACCAAATAGGCAGGGCCGGCCCTGGGGCAATTTCATGAAGCAATTGCATGGGGCCTCAATTTTAGACATTATTTTTAGGCCTATTTTTTTCCTAATTTTTATGAAACTTATCATTTTTAGGCCTATTTTCTTCTAATTTCTTCCTAATTTCTATGAAACTTATCATTTTTAGGCCTATTTCCTTCTAATTTCTTCTTAATTTCAATAAAACTTAGTATAGAGGCCTCATTTTTTTGGCCCCTTTGAAAATTCGCTTGAGGCATCGGACAATTTTTGTCATCTCAGGGCCGGCCTTGCAAATAGGCAAATAAATTTAGGGGTGATGCTATTGAACTCCATTATTGGACCAAGGCACTCCATGGTACGACTCTTTAAACATGTGACCATGCATGTCATCCATTGCATATGCGGTACCACATGCTCTGAGAGTGGTACCATAAAGGACCTTAGTTCAATGATAAAGTGGCAATAACAATTCCCAAAATTTATTGCATTGTTTATTGCAATTATTGCATTATAGATACATACATGTATTTATGTATGTATAATTCTCGTGATGTATAACTTAGGATTGGGCAGGGGATGAAAAGAAAAAGAAAAAGAAAAAGTTTTGACTTATCCCCAAATATTTGCCAATTGCAGACTGCAGTGGATGAAGAAACTCTCTGAGAAAGTGAATGGGCTGCCGTGGACAATGTATAGAGTCAAGGAACAATACAGTGTATGGGCTCACACCATCATCTTGAGTCCTAATACCGGTAGATATTGACACGTGGAAAATAAATTAATTAGGATTCTAGGGAAACTTGATACCCAAGAAGCCAAGATAATCCTCAATCATGCAAAACGGATTTTCCTAAATAGACTGAAGATATATAATTCCTTTCTTATTTGGTTTTGGATCGTTGGCCGTGAAGAAGCCTGGAGCACTTTGACAGCATTCTATGTGGTGCAACTGGTGTTTGCATGAGCACCTTGTTTTGTTTACAAAAAAGGAAAAAGAAAGAAAGAAAAAAAAAAGTGTAATACTGTTGAGTTCTTCTCTGCCGAGGATCCAAACTCGTCTAATTTTGTGCGTAATGATTGATTATCTTCTCTTTTTTTTTTAGTTTTAGTTTTAGGTCCAATAATTGATAAACTTAGTAAATTGCCCATGTTTCCTTTTGCTTACTATGTGAAGGCGCCTAAACTTAAACATTTGGGGTCGTGTTTGTTGTGCAGAATTAAAGAAGAATTAGAAGATTGACTATTATTTCATTTTAAGGCATATGAGGCGCCAATTTGGTGTAGGACTATTAATTCATTTAAAAATAGTATGTGTCATTAACTCTCCTAAGTTGAGGTAAGGCTAATCAAATAGGATATAGTATAATTAAAGTAGACTATTTTTCCAATCTTGCAAAATGAATCCAAACATGCCTAAAAGTATGTCCAATAGAATCTCCAATGCAACACACTCGAACATGTAAAGCATTGAGAGCAACGCTTAATAAAAAGGGACAATTGATGATAAATCTATTTTAGGATAATGTTTTAGTATTAGCTCCAATAAGCAAAAAGTTTAGTTATAAGTCCTCTCTCCCTTCAAATGACTAAACTACCCTTACTATTTTACTAAAATTGCTACACAATAGGCAAGACACTACCATAAACTCCGATGATCTCGCCGGACCTCCGACCACCTCGCCAGCCCTCTGGTGACCACCACCAAGACCTCATCTGAGCTCCGGCGACCTCGCCTAACCCTCTTAACAGTTTTTTCAAAGTTTTTTCACACTTCAAAATTTCGTAACTTCCAATTCACACTTTGTTTTTAGGTGAAAATTCTATTTCTTACATCTACTTGACGAGATCTACTAAAAAAGCAGCATTGTTTGCATGAAATTCTGAGGGAAAAAAAAAAGTTGTGAAATTTCATAAAAAAATTTTTGTGAAATTTCACTAAAAAAGATTGTGAAATTTTGTTGGAGTGCTAGTTATGTATTGTTTGGAGTATAGAAGTTGTGTGATTGAATGAGAGAGGATGAAGAAGTTAGATCCAGAGAGAGAGAGAGAGAGAGAGTGTACTAAAAAAGTTGAAAAATTTCACCAAAAAAAAAAGTTGTGAAATTTCACAACTTTTAAAATTTATCAAGAAGCAGTTTTATGAAATTATTAGGTTTCACAAAAGAAGCAAAACACTATGCCAAACAGGGCCTAAAGCTGGGGTGCATTTATCTGACAAATTGGTTAGAAATTGTGGCTGATTGCAAACACAAATGAATTGATTCTACTTTATTGTAGTAACCAATGAAGGCAATTTGATAATAATTTGTTTTAACTGTGACTATGATTTTCTTGCGGGTATATTGTATATATTACAAACTAGGCGGCGGTGGTCTGTGGTCAGTGGCATTGGTGAAGTAGGAATTTTCGGCACTGGTGAACTCCATCCGATATTGTCGCAACACTATTGCGAGGTAGCAGCGGCGATGATCATGAATGAAGTTGCAAGCTGTAGTGGTCAGTGGCACCAATGCAGTCGTCAGCAGTGGCGAAGAAGGAAATCAAGGTCGTGGAATTGAGCTTCGACCAAATAAAGTTTAGCGGCGCTGACACGGTGATGGTCGGATCTATGCATGGCGATGGCAGAGGAGGCGCCGACGCCGACGCCGACGATGACGCGCGGCGATGCCTCGATCTCTGATCGGTCTTCTCTCACTCTCTCTCTCTCTCTCTCTCTCTAACTGCAAACCTGTAAAGGGAAATGTGTGAAGGTGTAATGGTCACAAACTATGGTATTATATAGTCAAAGGGCTTATGTTTATTAATGTCCACTAATCATGGACTTATCCCCAAATATTTTTTCCTTGTGTCTTAAAACCAAATAATTCTCCTAATTTGGTATTTAATACCAAATTTCTATAATAAAAAACACTTGAGTAATGCTATGATTTTTAAATTTGTGTCGTAAATTAATTTATTATTATTCTTTTTTTTTATTTCAATGAGGGAGGTGTTTCGAACCTGCATTTAAGGCACTAGGGGAGTTGATGTCATCCAACTCGATAGAATCTTAGTCATATATTTATAGAGTAGTGCTTCACTCACACACACACACACACACACACACACACACACACACACACGTGTTTTTTGACACCCACCTTTAAATGCATGTACTCTGTGCTATGAAAGTGATGCACATAAAAGTGTGAAAGATTCAAACAGCACAATGTACATGTATTTAAAGCATAGTATGTCAAAAAGTGTGTGTGCCAAACATTTCCCATCTTTATATTCCAAATTCAATTCTAAACATATTGGCACTAGTACCACATTTTATAGTGGCCAAACTCCTTGATTTTTGTTAAAAAGTTGTTTTATATGAGAGGAATGTTTGGGGGTAAAAAGACTTTACAAACACTCTATCTCTTTCTTGGGTGGAACTGTGGCGTCCGGTAACTTCAGTGGACTCTACAGTGCCACCTAAAAAGAGATAGAGTGTTTGTGTAAAATGTTTGTGCCCCTAGCACTGTTGTTTATATGATACTACCCAGATAAGTACTTGGGACCCAAGTTTGAAAAGTTACTCTAAAACATTTGGGTTCAGTTAGACAGGCCCAAATTGTGAGCTGACTATAAAGCCCAAAACCCAGGCTCGGTCCATTCGACCTATAATTTCTCGTTGAACGGAGCCTGACCCAAAAACAGAGAGAGAGAGAGAGAGAGAGAGAGAGAGTGTGTGGTACAAATCTTATCTTAAAGCTCTATTTTCACCCTTAGAGAGAGAGAGAGAGAGAGTGGTGCAAATCTTATCTTAGAGCTCTATTTTTTCCCTTAGAAAGGAGTTCGCAAAATCTACAATTGTACCACTAACTCACCAATACTTTGAGGAACTTTAGGTACTGGTTTCTATGGTTGAATTTATTAGAATTAGTTTTATTAGCTTTAGGGTAGTTTAATCTTTTCCTTTATATTAGGGTAATACTGTATACCTAGATATTCTATTATTATTGTCTCTTCTTTTTCCATTGTATTCATTCATTCAGTCTTGTGTTATGAGAAACTCTAGCTCTCTTTTCTCTTTCCCTTTGTTGTCTTCTTGATTATTTAATATATTCACATGGTATTAGAGCAGGTTCGAATCTCATCCATGATTTTTTTCCGAATGATTCTGGTTCGTTGTTGGATTTCTCGCTGATTCGGATTCGTATTTAGATCTCGCACTGCTTTACGCTCGTTTTTGGATCTGTCACTGATTCTGGTTCGTTTGTTTTGTGTTTTTGGATCTGTCTTTGATTTTGGGTTCACTTGTTTTGTGTTATTTCATTGCTTCGTTTTCGTAATGGCTGTTGAATGTGATGATTCGCTTCAAGCGATTAGTGTTAAACTCGATGGCAAGAATTTTGCATATTGGAATTATGTGATGAAAATTTTTTTGAAGGGGAAGGAGGTGTGGGATCATTTGGCTAAATTATTTACACAGTCCAATTTTGCAAAATGGTACCAATTAGAGTGTGATATTCGTGCCCTTGAACAAAAAAATTTGAGTATCAGGAGTTCTATTCTACAATGACAGATCTTTGGGATCCGTTAGCTCTCATGGAGTCGCCCGAATTGTGGGCCTTTGCACCATATATCGCTAGTAGGAAGGAACAATGTCGGGTTCAGTTTTTTATGGCTCTACGTGATGATTTTGAGGGCCTTCATGGGTCCATTCTCCATCGTAGCCCACTTCCGTCAGTTGATTCTGTTGTCCATGAGTTAGTGGCTGAGGAAATATGTCACGACCCGACTTTTGGACAACCAAATATTTATTCCAGAGCATGTATCTAATCAATATTCAACCACCCAAAAATCCAAGGGTGACAACCCATACCCAATTTTAAAAGACCATTTTAAGATAAACTGATTTTAATTGCTTTCATAAACCACATGATTTCTATTTAAACAAAACTCATTTATCATCAAATTCATTCCCAAAAACTTTACAAGAAAAATCCACGTTTCAAATTTTTCCCATTCTCATTTATTACAAAATGAAAACCAAACATTTCCCTTTCCATAAAAATGATATAATTTCCTCCATCGAATCACAATAAAAGTATCTAGTTATAATAATAAACGGAATAATTTCAACACTACACTATCTCAGGTCAGATCTGCTATAAACGTCCCCAAAAGTCCAATAATACAACTGAAATATAACTGCATCTAATACAAGTTCTCAACCATGGCTCACAATGCCAACTAAAAAAAAAAGAGTATCATATAGTAATTAAAGAATAAAAAGAAGGTATATTCAACTTCACGAACAGATCGGCTGCTCCACAATGAACTCCAACTATACTATCCTGCACATGTCATCCGACTACGTTTCAAACAGAAACGCACCCGAATGCATAACACACTCGGGTCAGTCACATGACTGGTATGAGTTAAACAAAACACAAGTCTTAGGGATCCAACTTGAACCCGTAGACTACAAATCATACTACAACATTCTTGGGCAAAGACAGGTAGTTCCACACACATATCTGGACAATAGAGTAGTTTTCATCTATGTGGTGGCAAGTAGTTTCTTGCCCGAATAAAAATAATTAAATACTTACCTTTCTTAACTATGGTAGGCCGATACCTGCAAACCATTAGTAGGCCTATCATCCTGTACAAATAGAACTTAACACAATAATATAAGCCAATAATAAGGTGTTATTAATTAAAATGATTTTATCTCTAACAAAGAACTGGAATTAGACAAAACTTAAACCACAAAAAATGTCAAGAATAAAATTTTGAAGGAATGACCTGCGTCCTCGTTCATAAATTCTAAATAGATAATTCAGAAATTAATTATTAAAATCCAGCTCTTACATAGACGATGTTCAGCAGATTCTGAAAATCAATGATAATAGTGTCAAGATGACGTTTTTAGAAAAAGTGTAAAACACGAAAGTTGTTCGGATCGTCGTTTTACTTCAGTTTACGCGAAACGGCCATAAACTATGAATCTAAGTATCCAAAATATTCAATTTACTAATCTGGTCCAGTTTATTATCAAATTATTACGTTCCCAAAAATGGTACGTTACACATAGAATGCTAGGTTTCAGCTAACGGACACAACACCGAAATTATTTAAAATCCTGAAAACTACACGACTACCAATTTCTAGAATTTCATATAACTGAAAATCATAAACCACATTACAATTGTAAATCCGCAAATAAAAAAAACACATAATATTCGATCCAAATTACACCTTATGTTCACCACCTCGGCCACCCATCCATGGTTCAGCCTACACATATATCCCATGTGTCTCCTAACGTAATTCTAACTCCCACTCCGGTCCCAACTCCCATGGGGTATCACTGGGATTTGAGTATCCACCGAAAGGCTAGTCCTTACGTTCTTGACGTCAATAAAACAATGTCTAAATACACATGAAATAGACCAACAAGCCGGGCATAAGGCTTAAAAATGAAGAGACGGGTCATCCACGTAGTCGCCGTCTAATCACACAAGGACGGGTCATCCACGAAGTCGCCGCCTAAAATCATAAGGAGCAGTGGTGAACTCTAAGGACTTTTCTAACGTTCAAACATCCACATTTTTCACAAAACTCAATTTTGTAAGAGATTCATGTATCTCAAATCAAATATCCGTTAACATCATATTAACAGCTACATGTTCACACAGATTCATAACCCACACAAAATCACACAGTCACAATGTCACAAAGCTCAACTATACATGAGAACTCATATCTCTCTAAGTACAAACAAATTAATGCATATTAACGAGCACGAAATCACACAAAAATATGATGTAGCAAATACGCTTATTTTAACTTTCATAAACTGCTACTGTAATATGCGTTTTCTGCCCAAAGGGTGCAGAATTGGGAAAAACACCATTAGACAAAAGTTGTCCAGAATTGCGTTTCCTACAGGCTTACGCTAACAGAATCACAAAAACTATAACGTATGATTTATTATGAATTTTCTACTCAAATCTGATCCGTGAAAAACCCAAATCCGAAAATTGAATAATTGCTCAAATGCATATCCAATGCTCATCTATAAATCTCAAATCACAACTTCAATCATTGTAAAAAAAAAAACTTAAATCTCATAATCCATAACCATGCTAATTTAATATTCTATCTATTTAAATTTCAATCAAACGAGATTGAAAGAAAATAACAAGTTAACTCACCAATTTAGGGCTTCAAGGTTGATGATGATTACACAAACCAAAGGTTGAGATTCATCTCTTCTTCTTCTTCTTCTTCTTCTCCTTCTTCTTCTCCCTCTCTCTATCTCTCTCTCTCTCACATACGTCTGTTCTCTAGTTTCTTCTCTCCTCTTCCCTTTTATTTTTTTTTTGTTAAATGGGGGCTAGGGTTTAATATATGTGTATATATATTTCATACACAACACTTATAAATAAAACATACACAAACATGTGAATCCCGTTTTTTATCTAAGGGCCTCACAAAAAGGCTTTATATGGACCCGAAAATGCATTCTAATGTGACAAATGATTAGCCCAATGGGTACCCATGACCCCAGGCACTAAATTTCTATGTTAAGCACACTACTTAACATACTAACTACCCGTACACGCTACTTCAATATTTTTATTAGGTGTCACTAAGATACATACACACAGTTAATGTCTAATACTTGAAAATAATAATATAAAAATTATTAAAAGCACTTAGAAAATTAGGGTTGTTACAAAATACGTCTCAAGTCACAGTCAGGAAAGGGAATTTTCCCCGACTCTACTCCGTCTGTTTTAGCAGCCCCTTTTCAACCACAGTCCAACAATCAGAATAAGCCTTACTTGAGAGTTGGTAGTGATGTATGCAGCTACTATAAGGAGAAGGGTCATTAGAAGGCTCAGTGTCTTAGGTTGGTCGTGCAAACCAGCCCAATAGCAGCAACCAGTCCTCACATGGTCGACCACCACAACAATAGCAACCTCAATCTTCTCATTAAAAATCTGACAACCAATCTCAGCAGCGTTCATATAGGCCTCCACAGCCTAACACTGCAGCAGTGGTACTACCATCAGACTCATTTGGACCCGGTTCCCCTTCCCCATCCACTCCGTCCATAACCTCCCTTGCTGAGCAATTTCAGAAGGTCCTTGCCACACAGCCATATGCTATGGCCACCTCTTCACTAGGTATGTCTTCAGGTATGTCCTCAGGTATTTGGGTTTTAGACTCTGGAGCTTCTAATCATATGTCACTTGACTTGTCGTCTTTTGCTTCCTTATGTCCTGCTTCCTCTTTGCCTGTTATGACTGCTGATGGTACTCCCATGCCATTAGCAGGTGTTGGGTATGTTGTCACACCTCATGTATCTCTCCCTAGTATTTACCACATTCCCAAACTTACTATGAATCTTGTTTCTGTTGGTCATCTTTGTGATGCAGGTTACTTAGTCTCTTTTTCCTCTACTTTTTGTCATGTGCAGGAACCGCAGTCTCAGACGCTGATTGGGACAGGTCGTAGGCAAGGGGGATTATACATCTTGGACAAGCTCAATGTACCAGTGGTTGCAGCTTCTAGTGTTGACTTGTCATCCTTTCGTTTGAGTTCATCTTCGTCTAGTTTTTATTATGGCATTCTCGCCTTGGTCATGTTTCAGCCTCTCGTTTAAAATATTTAGCTTTTACAGGAAAATTAGGAGATTTATAAACTCATGACATTTCTGATTGTAGTGGTTGTAAACTGGCAAAATTTTTCGCTTTACCATTTAATAGAAGTATTTCTTATTCTCTTGCACCATTTGATTTAGTTCATTCTGATGTGTGGGGACCCTCTCCTGTTACTACAAGAGGGGGTCTCGATATTATGTATCATTTATTGTTGATTGCACTCGTTACTGTTGGGTTTATCTTATGAAACGTTGTTCAGACTTCTTTAATATTTACAATACCGTTCGTGCTTTTGTTAAAACTCAACATTCTGCTTCATCAAATGTTTTAGATGTTATTTAGGTGGAGAGTATACCTATCATAAATTTTGTGAGTTGCTTGCTTTAGATGGAACTATTCACCTAAGTCTGCTATTTGTGTTTTTCTAGGTTATGGTGAGGGTCAGAAGGGATATCGTTGCTTTGACCCAGTTACTAAGAAATTATATGTCTCTTGCCATGTTGTGTTTCTCAAGCACATACCCTTCTTTTCTATTCCTGATAATCATCATGAGTTGACTAAATCTGATCTCATCCATCTTGACCCATTCTCTGATGATACCGATAGTGTGCCCTCTCAAGCCCCATACACCACTGATATTGTCTCACCTCATGGTTCTACTTTTGCTGATACTGGTACCTTACCGCTTGATGCTACCTCCCTTCCAGAGGCCACCCAAGCACCTACTGAGACTGTGGAACCTCATCGCTATCCTGCTCGCACTCGTAAGTCCACTCAATCACCTGATTTTGTTTATTCTTGTTATTCAGATTCTTTTGCTTCATTTTTAGCTTTAGTTCATGATCTCTCTGGGCCTCTATCCTATAAAGAGGCAGCTCTTGATCCTCTTTGGCAACAGGCTATGGCAGAGGAACTCTCAGCATTGTATAAGACAGACACTTGGAGTTTGGTTTCCTTACCTTCTGGTAAGAGTGCTATTGGTTCTCGTTGGGTTTATAAAATCAAAACCAAATCAGATGGGTCTGTTGAGCGATACAAAGCAAGATTGGTTGCCAAGGGTTTTTCCCACCAGTATGGTATGGATTATGAGGAGACTTTTGCTCCTGTTGCTAAAATGACTACTGTTCGTACTCTTATTGCAGTTGCTTCTATTCGTCAGTGGCATATAACTCAGATGGATGTTAAAAATGATTTCTTGAATGGAGACCTCCAAGAGGAGGTTTATATGGTTCCTCCTCCGGGTGTTCCTCATGGTCCTAGAGAAGTTTGCAGGCTTAAAAAAGCCTTATATGGTCTTAAACAAGCCCCTCGAGCTTGGTTTGAGAAGTTTCCACAGTGATTACCTCATTTGGGTTTTCCCCGAGTGAGTATGATTCAGTTCTCTTTAATAGGTGTACCACTGCTGGTCGTATTATGCTTTCTTTTATGTTGATGAAATGATTATTACTGGTGATGATGTTGATGGGATTGCAGTGTTGAAGTCTGAATTAGCTCGTTTTGAAATGAAGGACTTAGGTCCACTACGTTATTTTTTTGGGGATTGAAGTAGCATGTTCTCCAAAAGGTTATCTTCTTTCTCAGTCTAAGTATACATGTGACATTCTTGAGCGTGCTCGTCTCACTGATAATAAGATTGTTGATACCCCTTTGGAGCATAATGTTCGTCTTTCCCCTTCTGATGGCGTTCCTTTGCCTGATCCTACCTTATATCGCACTATTGTTGGTAGCTTGATTTATCTTACTATTGCTCGTCCAGATATTGCTCATGCTGTTCATGTTGTTAGTCAGTTTGTTACTTCCCCTACTACAGTTCATTGGGTTGCTGTTCATCGTATTTTGAGGTACTTGAGGGGCACTAGGTTTCAAAGTCTTTTACTTTCATCATCATCTTCCTTGGAGCTTCCTGCATACTCTGATGCTGATTGGGCCGGTGATCCTACAGATCGCAAGTCTGTTACTGGGTTTTATATATTTTTGGGTGATTCTCTCATTTCTTGGAAGAGCAAGAAGCAAGATATTGTTGCTGTGTCTTCCACAGAAGCTGAGTATCGTGCTATGGCTTCGACTACCCGTAAGGTTATTTGGTTATGCCGACTACTTATAGATATGGGTGTCTCCCTTCCTCGCCCTTCACCTATGTATTGTGATAATAAGAGTGCTATTCAGATTGCTCACAATTCCGTTTTCCATGAGAGGACCAAGCATATAGAGATTGATTGTCACATTACTCGTCATCACCTTAAGCATGGAGCTATCACTTTGCCTTTTATTTCTTCTTCAGCACAGATTGCTGAATTGTTTACAAAGTCACATCTGATTCAGCGTTTTCATTTTTTAGTTGGCAAACTCTCAATGCTTTTAGCTGCAGCATCGTGAGTTTGAGGAGGGGTATTAGAATTAGTTTTATTAGCTTTAGGGTAGTATAGTCTTTTCCTTTATATTAGGGTAATACTGTATACCTAGATATTCTATTATTATTGTCTCTTCTTTTCCATTGTATTCATTCATTCAGTTTTTGTGCTATGAGAAACTCTAGCTCTCTTTTCTCTTTCCCTTTGTTGTCTTCTTGATTATTTAATATATTCACAGAATTCTGGTATTATTTATAGATATTTGAACTAATTATTGCCTATACTCACATGGGTTTCTTTTATTTCTTGAGAATTTTTGGTCATGCGTTGCTTCAAATTAATGAAACGTCCAATTTGGACTTTTGTAAGCACCTGTAACTTGATTTGGGTTTTTTCTTATCCATTCAAACAGTTCATACCTATGACACACAAGACACGGACACACTGACACAGATACGATACGACACAGACACATCGGCACAACAAAATCCTAAAAAATTATATGTCGACACTCTAGAAAAAGTGTCCGTGAAATGTCGTGTCTGTGTGTCGGACACGATACGACACGCGACACGTTACCTTCTTAGAAGAGTTGGTGCTTCCTAGGTTCATACAAAGGCCTATTATAGAAACTTCCCATCCTCTAGTATTCCAAACAAATGGTACTCTCTCTTTTTTTCAATTTTCTTCTCGGTTTTTGAATTCCTGCTAAATGACCAATAATAGTTTTCCTCTATTCACATGTTGGGGACTATTCTCAAAATGTAAATTACTAATCACAATGAAGTTTTCTTTTACTCTCTCTGTCTCATATTTAGAGTCTTTTGTTTCATTTTGGAATGTCTCAAAATTATGTGCTGTCTTTGAGAAGACAATGCACAATTTACATTACTTTTATAATTTTATCCTCATTACTTAAGGTGGAAGATCTTTCATAAGCGGTATTTTTGGAAAGAAGTGATTTCTTTGTAAGTAACGATGGTGTTCCCTTAATAAGACGGAGTTCAAAGATCGACTCTAGATATGGGACGCATAGAGTAACATTTTTTCAGTGAGAATCAAGTGAACTTACCTCAATAATGATACCTACGATGCCATATATAATCATCTCTATCCCCCTCCTAATTGGCACTGTGATATGCGTCCACTCGCATGTGTGTCTTATGTATGTCTAGTACTATGTTCGCGATGCCATCTAATATTTCAATATTATCTAGATACTGAGAAATTTAAATGGCATGTGGAAATACAAAAATGCAAGGCACACAACATATTCCACAACACATTCCACTGTTAGACTTTAATTGATAAAACTATCATGCGAAAAATAATTTTATATGCCAAGATCTTGAATGCAACACACCTTAAGAATTTAAATATAAATTACATACCATTATTTGCCACTAAAATTGATAGAGATGGAATAGGAACCCCTTAGATTGAACTTTAATCTAGGCTTCTCTTTCTTCTCTCTGTCTCTCAGATATGCACACCATTTTACTGTAATTGATTGAAGGTTAACTTTCAAGGGGTAGGGTGTACTTTTTATAGAGAAGAGAAGAGGGCCTTTTAATGACTGTCATATGACGGTCTTAGAATATGTAATGACTTTCATAATTATCTTGGAATATAAAAATTCCCTTATTTAATGACTGTTGAAAGATGAACCATTCAATCATTAGTTCTCTCAATAATCAATAATATATATATACATTTGCTGGGATAATTTCCTATTGGCTACATAGTTGGTGGAGTCCAACTAACATAGAAGGTTAGTGTGCCACATTTTATAGGACTTCTAAAGTCACATAGAAGTTTTACATTCTTCAACTTGGTCCACTAAGCCGATTATAATATTTGACTTAGTTGGATTCCACTTATACGTGATCAGTAATTTATGAAATTAGCCAATATGCCCAATCTTTTAGTTACTATCATACTAAGATTAGCATAGACTATCAATGTGAGTCATAGCGGGTGTACAACATTTGTGTCGTATTCCCTTCCATGCACTACACCATTGATAACCTTTACTAACCTTAGTCTATTATACCGAAATGCCCATGCAATATGTCTTGCTAAGACATTTCCTATTTATCAAACAATCAATATAATTTGTGCACACATAATTGAAAATAGGAAACAAACATACACAAATTTTAATTGCGCATAAGTGTCAATTACACTACAACTGAAATATCCATCATTATTGATTACTCAAAAGACCCATCCTTACAACATGTTCCGTATATGTCTTTGGAGATAATCCCTTAGTCAATAGATCAGCAATCATAAGAGTAGTGCTCAAATTTTAAATTGACACTTGTTGTTTCTGGACTCTTTCTCTAACAACCAAGTACTTAAGTTTTATATGTTTGAAACCACTAAAATACTTTCCATTCTTAGAGAAGAAAACTGCTGCGGTATTGTCACAATAAATTTTCAGCGACTTGGCAACAAAGTCAACAACACCAAGTCCTGAAATGAAATTCCGCAACCATAAAGCAGGACTTATGGCCTCAAAATACGGCCTTCATCATGGATGAAGCAATAATGGATCGTTTCACACTCTTCCACGAGATTGTTTCACCAGCTAGCAGAAACACAAAGCCTGATGTAGACTTTCTGCTATCTAAGCAACCACCAAAATTCGAGTCTGAGTATCCGATCACTTCTAGCTAACTAATCTAATCTCCTATATGTGAGCATATAATCCTTCGTCCCTTGAAGATATTACATAACATTCTTCACTGCTTTCCAGTGTTCCATTCTTGGATTATTTTGATATCTACCAAACATTCCAACTGCAAAGCTAATATCCGATCTGGTACAAGTCTGAGCATACATTAAGCTCCTCACAACTGATTGTGGATACCGGGAATCGGACCACTTCTCTTGTTTGAGATTGTTTTGAAATTGATTTGAATCAAGGAAAGAAAACGAAAGGTCTGTTGAAAACAGATACAGAGTCGCCACTTGGTCTTTAAGGAACCAAGAAACCTAATTTTGACTCACCCAAGCGGATAAGGGCACCGACCCTTCATAACCAAAGAACTTGGTTCGGGGTTTTGGTACGAGAGAGGAAGGAGCCTTTGTCGCGACTAAAACACCCTCAACTCGCCCCGTCTTTCGACGGGCCTCAATTAGCATCCAAATAATCATCTTATACTATGTTTGGTTCGACAATTAATACTATTGTAGTATATTACATCACATAAGAAAACTTGAAATTGGAAGATCAAAAGATAAGATATCATTCATAAGATCTAAGCCAAATATCATGCAATGTAAAGTGAAAGATCACACAAATAAACCTAGGAAAGATCGTCTAATCATGTATCAAATAATCAAGACTTCCTAATCTAAAGGGGGACATGAATTGTTATTGAAACAAATAAGCAAAGAAATCAAAATATGCTTAGCAAGGCTAGAATGATGCATGTTATTCTTTGATAAAAGAAGACCTCTAAATCCCCGGGACGGATGAGAAAGGATGAATAGATCAAGGGGAAGCATGAACGAGTGATCGAGTTCATTCCTTATAATCTCCTTAGATTAAGAGTTACAAAAACCCCAAATCTTGCATGAATGCAATGTATGTATCTAAAAATGTGCAAAGGTTGTAGTGTGTTTTGTGTACATGGATTTCTAGAATGGCTTAGAAGTCTAAAATGGGCAAGAATGAATGAATTAAATCAACATGGGATATATACAAATGTAGTATAAACCACTTCCTAAGATATGAACTAATTTGGAATGCATATAAGCCTCAAATCAAAGAATGAAAGTTAAAGTGTACTTGCTGTGAATAGTGGACAGAACAGTAGCATGATCTTTTGGAATTTGAAAAGAGGGGTTAGGAATGTTTTCAATGCATGATTTTTTATGTAGATGTTCCTTATTGTGTCTAGAACACAACCCAAAAGGCAAATCTTGAATAGCTATCACATATTGAGAGAAATTATATAAACAATAGAGGTCACTCAGAAACAGAGTTCGTACTGTCGACTGAAATGTTAGAAAATCTTAGAAAATGAAAAAGAATGATCTAGAGGCCCATTTTATACAGAAAGTTTCCTAAGACATTGAATTTTAAGGGAAAAATAAGTTATGACCACCCCTTTTGGAAAGGTTTCCTGGAAAAGAGGTCGTAAGTTGACCTAGCTGCTGTGACAGCAAAAAACAGAATGTTTGGAAGGAATGTTGGGACCCAAATGGACCATTTCCAAGTACTTCCAAGTCAAACCAAAAATCATGGGTGTTCTCCAATGAGTTAGGAAGACTTTCCAAGTGGCCTTGTATCCATATGTTAAGTATTGTGTTCTAAAAAAATCTTTGAACTCAACTCACTCACTGTTTTGACTCATTGTTTTGAAGATTTTGGAGAAAACAAAGTTTTGTTTCTTGAAACCAAATGAGGGGGATTGAGAGGGGTTTTGAAATAGGTGTTTTGAAAACATGTTTTCAACACTCAATAAGGATCATAGCCACTTAGAATACCTACATCAAACTCATCATTTAAGAACCTCCAAGATTGTTGGAGAGATTTATTTTGTTTTTGGACATAACTTCAATACATTCCAAGAATACCTTGGAAGTATTGATGTTATGGTCATCATCTATCAAACATGTTTTTGAGGTCAAGAGCTACTATCCATGAGGATTCACTCACCCCAAACTTCATGTCATCACTTAGATGATGATGAACTAGTAAGTAAATAAAGAAAATAAAAAGAAATGGGATGAGAAGAGATGAACAATAAATAAACAAGCAAGTAGATGATAATCAATAGATGATATTCATGAAGCATGAGACTTGTAGATTGGTGTATCACTCATATGTAATGACACTAGACATGAAAGAAGCTTCCACACTCTTGAATGCTCACTAAAAATGGTGGTTAGGAGTATTGAATGTTGAAGTAAATGGAAGTAATGAAGTAAAAACAAAGTTAGAACTCACTTTTGTTTTGAAAAATCAAAGAAGAAAGCTTCTTTTCTCTCCACTCTAACCTTATCTCTACACTTTCTCTCCCAAACTTTCTCTAAACTTGCAATTGACTCCCCCAAAATGAAGAGCAATGGAGGGTTTAAATAGGCCAATTTGGGGTGGTTTGGGGTTTTAGAAGTACTCCCATTGGTCCCAAACAACTGTGAACATAAAACTATGTCGTTTTGGCTTTCAATTAATCAAATTGGACCCCCAAAAAAATTACAAAAATGGACTCTGCGAGGGATGAGTGCCGCGGCGGCAGTGGGCCAGTGCCGCGGCGGCAGTGCTCCTCTGAAGCCCAGAAAATTACGTTTAGGCCCCCGGAAGTTCCGGTATTCGCGAAAAGGCCCTATTTCGTCCGAAATTCACAAAAAATGCATACGAACTCCAAATTGAGGTTGTGATATACCGTTGGAAAGGTAATGGAGTCTACTTTACATAAAAAATAGTTCGGGGATAGGTCACTTTGAAAAGTTTTGCGGTATTCGCGATAAAAGCCGATTTGATCGCCTTTTTTGCCTTTTGGAAATTCAAAATAAATTCGTTTTAAATCCAGGAATTATGTGCGATATACCGTTGGAAAGCTATTGACCTCTAGTATCCATGAAAAATATTTGAAAATTGTTTCGGTGCCCCGATTCCAAAGTCAAATCTTGGTCAAACTGGTCAAACCTGGGATTCCCGGGAAGTTCTGGGAACCTCCGGGAGTTCCCGGGAGCTGATGTTTTCGCTCGATTTTCTTTTGGAACTTGTTTTAATACTTTCCTCATGATTTAGAATGATTCTGGTGAATTCGGACGATTTCGGTCAAACTTGGTCAAACTTGGTCAAACCTGGTCAAACCTTGGTCAAACCGGTCAACGGGGACTTTCCGGGAGCTTTCGGGACTTCCGGGGGTCTCTGGGAGCTGACGATTTCACCCGATTTTCTCTTAAAAACTCATTTTATCGCTTTTCTTACAACGTAGCATGTTTCCAGAACTTTTGGTCCAAATCTGGGAGCTTTCGGGCTTTCAGGGGCATTTTGGTCAATCTGAGCATTCTGAGAGATAGAGCTGACTTCCAGGAGTCCTTTTGAGTCTTTTACGATCATTGTGAACCACCAAGCTATGGGTCTCCTAAATCTGATAGCCGACAAAATGGGGTGTCTACAGTTTGCCCCTCTTTGGCATGAACTTGCGAGGCAACGCATGTCGCAAGCGAGTGCCAAAGTTTTGAAGAGACAGGTCTTTTGGAGGCTATAGATTTAGGATAAAAAGCGTTGCAAAAGATGCAATGATGCTGAGGCTAGTGCTGGTCGTGCTCTGCGTGAGCTGCCTACGTATCCCAAGGGGAATCAGACCAGGACGTAGTTCAGGGCACAAAGGAATAAAGCACACATGCACAACAATCAGGCGGATGCTATGCTATAAGAGTGATATGCTATGCATGGACGTGATATGAATTTTGTCCTAAGTCCTATCATGTCTAGTGTTCTGATCCTAGCATGAATTGGTGCTGTGGGGTGTACCACTCCGAGTGGACTTGTGTCGTGCCTGTATTGTGTTCTAAAACGCTTGTGGTCCTAGTACATGTGTTCAGTGTATTTGCCACTCTCAGTGGGCTTGGTGATCTATGCTTCACTATGACTAATAGACTTGTGAGGGAGCTCGACCTGGAGGTCTTACTCAAGGAAGAGCGTGGTGCTCAAAGTGATACTGTGGTGCTCAAAAGAATGCTTATGGTGTGTTTGCCACTCCAGTGGGCTTTGTGATTTGTGTGTGCCGCAACCGATGGGCTATGTGTCATGTTGGGTGAAGTGATTCCTGACTCGTGCTCCTCTTAGTCGTGACACTATGGACTCGGTGACTCCCAAAGTCTCAACGGTGCTTCTCAATCCTCAATTCTCAATGGCGCTTATGTTGTTCCTCGAATCTTTGACGGTGCTTTCTCAAGGCTTCTTGATTGTCAACGGTGTTCTTCAAATCTTAACGATGCTTCTCGATTTTTCCATGATGCTTCTCAACAAATCTGATGTTCCTCAACCCATCCGATATTCCTCAACTCTTCAATGACGCTTCTCAACAAATCTGATGTTCCTCAACCCATCCGATATTCCTCAACTCTTCAACGACGCTTCTCAACAAATCTGATGTTCCTCAACGACGCTTCTCAACAAATCTGATGTTCCTCAACACATCCGATGTTCTCTTCAACTCTTCAACGACGCTTCTCAACAAATCTGATGTTCCTCAACTCATCAGATATTCCTCAACTCTTCAACGACGCTTCTCAACAAATCTGATGTTCCCCAACACATCTGATGTTCTCTTCAACAATACTCTCTTCTGATGTTCCTCGACACATCTGATGCTCTTCCTCAACAACACACTTGGACTTTGGGCACTAAAACACATCTTATCAACACTCCTCATCAACACATCTAGACCTTGGGCCCTAAAACACCTTAACAACACGTCTCATCGACACACCTTATCAGCAATAGTTTCTCGGTGTTGGCGATATTTCCTCCGATCGGCCGCCTTGAGAAACAACTATCGGTTTGTAGTTTGCAACCACTTACGAGTTTATGCCACTCGTACCTGGGACATTCTCATGTTGCGACCTTGACTGGTGTAGTAATAATGTTTGGTACTTCTGCTTATATCCAAAGTTTTTTTTTTTTTTTTTTAATTGGGAATCACCTTTAACCCACACATTTGAGACCATCAGGACAAATGGACTTAACAGGAACGACAAGGAAAGTTGGGTTAGTTTGTATGAAACCTTGGACTCTGACACACTTGTGGTCAGATTACTACTGACTCAAATAAAGAAGGATTGACTTGGACATGAAATTCTCAAATTGCCACGATCCAAAGTGCCTTTACCATGAATGATGTACCGCTCATCTTTTATGTTCACTCCTCATCTTGATATGTCAGCACTTTGCTAATAAATCTGGTTTTTTTTTTAAAATTCATCCCTACTGATCTAATCAATTTCTTTGCTTCTCCCAAGATGTGCTTTGAATTAGTGCCTTAGCTTATAGAATAAAAGATGCTCCATTTCCATCTGTTCCAGACAATGTTTGTGACTTGAAGGCTTACCATTGGTGTATAGGGATCGGGTGGCAAACGAAGTTTGCCCCTAGTTTGAAGGGCATGAAGTGGGATCGGTAGGCAAACGAGGTAAATGACCGAAGTTTGCCCCTAGTTTGGAGGAAGGTTCATTGGAGGTTTTGGGCAAACGAGGTAGGTGACCGAAGTTTGCCCCTTGTGTGAAGGGTAGATAGTAAAAGTCAGGCAAACGAGGCGGGTAGCCGAAGTTTGCCCCTAGTGTGGAAGGTGATTTTTTGGTTTGAGGCATGGACCGTGACTTTAATCTCTCAAATGCTCATAACTTTTTGCCTAGGCACCAGTGAGGTAACCTAGCGAGCTATTTTCTCTCTTTTGTTATTGCTCACTTTGGATTTAGCTCTAATTTTTTGCCTAGGCGTCCTTTCGGATTTTTGACCTAGCGAGCCATCCTTCTTTTCTTTTTGAAAGTCTGCCTACGTACCCCCAAGTGGGGATCAGGTCCAACGTAGGTCGGGCCATGGTTGAAAAGAAGCGGGTTGATTTTTAGGTAGGTGGGGTGACCGAACCGTTGTGGTTGCCTACGTATCCCCGAGTGGGAATCAGGTCGAGCGTAGTTCAAGCCAGGGTCTTGAAAGAAATTGGTTTGATGTATGAGGTTTTTTCAAGCCAATCGTCAAAGAAGTTCAAACTTGAGCCACTTGTGGTAGCTTTGAATAAAAGGATTCAGTTCCAATCCCCCTTTCTTTTCTCTTTCTTGTTCTTTTTATTTTGAGGATTGATCCTTTTTCACTTTCGCCTAGCCAGTCAATTTTGCTTTTCATGGAATTGATTCTTACAAGATCTTTCAATCGCAATCTTAGAATTCCAAAATGTGCATATCAGCTCTCGAAATTTTGTGGTTGTTCTGTGCCTTTGGAAATGTGATCTAGGCATGTTCTTATGATGTACCTTAAAGCATACAATTTTCTCATTTATTTCATCAAAATTTTCTTTAACCTTTTGACTGGCTAGGGTCAGATTTTGGAAATCAACACCTTTTTAGCTCTCACTTTTGCCTAGGTGCCCTTTCGGGTTTTCAACCTAGCGAGCTCTTTTTTGTTCTTTTTCTTTGTTTTTTTGTTTTTTTTTTTTTTGAAAGTGGAGATGAAACTCACTGAAATTTTTGGCTACCATCAAGGACCAAGTCCGCATTGGACAGGTTTGTATGGCTCTCAAGGCTTTAAAATGGTAGAAAAAAGTGTTGGGCAAGCCCCAAATCAGTCTCAAGTGTCTTTTCGAGATTTGAGCAAAAGCATCTTTAAATTCTTAAAGTAAGACTATTCAATTCTCAGCTCTTCTTTGGGGTCAGCGCGAAATCGACTTTGGCCTGTTTGGGATTCTCTCTCTTTTTTTGTTTGATGCAAAAATTTATTAGCAGAGTAATGTCCATGGTAATTTGAAAAATGACATTTTTAGTTCAGCGATTCATGCACTTATGAATATACACATCAGATTAGGCAAAATGAGACTTCATTCCATTAGAAGAGAACGATTACATTACTCGATACAGACTCACAACGACTCGATGATAGACAGACTCAACCACAAGATCAAACTTGAAATAGACTCAAAACATAGAGCAGACTCGACTTGGTCTCAAATGGAGTGTCTTTGTGACCCATTTATTATCATTGTTTTTTTTTTTTTTTTTTTTTTAAGCAGAAGTTCCAAACACTATCGCTCCACTGCACGGATTCAACATTCATGGGTGTCAATAAAAGGGACCATTTGAAAGGATAGGCCATGGGCTTAGGTGAGATGGGGTTGAATGGGTGGTGGCTCGATAATTCCTCGATCAATGAGGTCTTGGATATCATGGCGGAGACGTATGCACCGGTCGGTGTCATGGCCTGGGCCTTGGTGGTAGGCACATCGTTTGGACACGTCACAGTTAGGTGGTGGGGGATCGGCACGAGGCTGAAGGAGTTGGAGGTGTCCCTTTCTTAGCAGGCGGCCCAAGGCTACAGAGGGAGAGATATCTAGCTTGGAAAATTCACGGAGTACCCTATTTTGGTAAGGGCGGCTAGGCGAGCTGGTTTGGTTTGTGAGCTGGTATGATTGGGGAGAATAGGCCATGGGTTGGTTACTAAGGGCGTTGACATCCGAAGAGTTTCGGGAGTAGTCTGGCCTCTTGGACTGGCTTTGTGATCCTTCATTCTTGATTTTCCCTTCCCTGATTGCATCCTCAATTCTAGTCCCAATCTCAAACAGTTCTTCAAATGTTGAGATGGACTGGTAGAATAGTTTCTCATGGTACAGCGGCTGTAGATTCTTGATCAACATCCGGACTTGTTCCTTTTCGACTGGTCGATGGGTCATTTGGGCCACTTTGTTCCTCCATCTGCTCAAGAATGCAGCGAAGGACTCATTGAAGTTCTGCCGGGTAGTCTCCAGATCTCGGATGGTGACATCGAGCTCTTGGTTGTAGGAGTAATGATCAACGAAGACCTGGACTATATCTTCCCAAGTCCGCGTCTTAGAAACCTCCAAGGTCAGAAACCAGGATAGAGCGGCCTTGGCGAGGGTTTGAGGGAACAACATTGCGATGTGCTCATGGCTGCAGCCCATTGATTGGAAAACACTCATGCAAAACTTTACATGGCTCTTCGGATTCCCAGTTCCATCAAAACGATCAATTTCAGGCATCTTGAAGTTTTCCGGCAATTTCAGCTTAACAGGCTCAAAAAGGCCTTCCAGATCTAGCATGTAGTCATCGATCCCTTTACTCTTCCTTAGTATGTTCTCGAGCTTGTCGACCTTATCCATTTTCTCTTGGAGCTTTTTCTCATATGCAGGCGGCGGGACCCCTTGAAACCATACTTCTTCTCCGTCGTTCTCATGTAGGGGTGGTTCAAACCCAGGTGGAGGCTGCGGCCGCTGCTACTTCAATTCCTCCATGAAGGATAAAACTTGGGCCAACCGTTCAGACTGTTGGTTGATCATTTCTGTCATTCTTGCTTCCAAACCTTCTGGATCCATAAAGCTGACTTTCGGCTGAGTGATTCTGACAAGGTGACTCCTTAATCCTCTGACTCACAAATGCAGATCCTGGGTGCTCAAAACTCGTACTGACATATAGGTGTGAAAAGACTGTGTTAGACTTGTAACAGTGATGATTGAGATGACAACTATAGTGATGTTAACAGACGTGGACTGACTCGTGTACAGCCTGACTGAAACAGTGCGTGCAGACCGATAGGAATGGTGTATGCATATGGGACAAGCATGCGGATGCAAGCCCTAATCTATATGATGCCCCTACTTCTAACAGATAGCAGTCAAACAAATAAGGTCCTAGCCATACAGAGTGTGCTAACCTTACTTTCCAGTATGATCACCAAGGGATAACAGGGATTTCTGGGATACTTCGGGAGTTTTGGATAGAGTTTCTGGGAGAAACATGGATTTGGAAGATTCAGAGAAATTTCTAGAAGTCATTTGAGTTTCTAGGAGAAATAAGGATTTCTGGTTGATTTGGACTGAGCTTCTAGGAGAAACTGGTATTTTGGGCATTTATGAGAAATATGGATAGAGTTTCTAGGAGACACGAGTATATCCGGGCATTTCTAGGTGATTTGGGCAGAGCTGCTGGAATTTTTGGAGAATCTGGGAGGTTTGGACAGAGCTCCTGAGAAAACAGGTACTTTGGGTATTTCTAGGAAATTTGGATAGAGTTTCTGGGAGAAACTGGTATATCTGGGAAATCAGAGAGATTTAGACAAGGTTTCTTGGAAAAACGGGTTAGCATGGTTATATCTGGGATATCTGGACAGAGTTTCTGGGGGAAACAGGTTATGATGATAATCATACTGTCTAGCTAGTTTTCATACTCCTATGTCCTAGGACCAACAAACAAGGTTTGCGGTGTATATCTTTGTGAACATGGAGCAGACATCCTTGTCATGGTGCCTAGGCAAGTCAACTCAATGTGATCACATGTGAGTGATTGCCTTGGGAATCATAAGAAAGAGGTTCTGTTCTATGCCACATAAGCGTCTACACCGCGCAGGTAATCCCGCTAGGGCATACAGCAGTTATATCACATTGTCCTATCTGAAAAGATAAATGAACAGTCCTATGAAAAGTTCTACAGGAATCTATATGCAAAGGCTGGGTTTGGTCAAAGAGGGTCCGTTAACGAGAGTTCCAATATACCGTCGGGGAGACAGTACGGAGGTTTTACTCTTTTTGATATACCTTGGAAGGTACAGTATCAACGGTGACTTGTGCCCTGGCACAGCAAGACCTGAACAATGTCAGCGCCGCGTTTCAGACACAGTCGGAGGGGGGGAATGCAAGAGTGCAATGCGGTGAACCAAACACAGTAAAAAGATGATTTTAAGGATGCTTCTTATGAGTCAAACCTCTGTATTATTTTGTTTTAAAATAAAAATCCCCAGCAGAGTCGCCAGATTGTGGATACCGGGAATCGGACCACTTCTCTTGTTTGAGATTGTTTTGAAATTGATTTGAATCAAGGAAAGAAAACGAAAGGTCTGTTGAAAACAGATACAGAGTCGCCACTTGGTCTTTAAGGAACCAAGAAACCTAATTTTGACTCACCCAAGCGGATAAGGGCACCGGCCCTTCATAACCAAAGAACTTGGTTCGGGGTTTTGGTACGAGAGAGGAAGGAGCCTTTGTCGCGACTAAAACACCCTCAACTCGCCCCGTCTTTCGACGGGCCTCAATTAGCATCCAAATAATCATCTTATACTATGTTTGGTTCGACAATTAATACTATTGTAGTATATTACATCACATAAGAAAACTTGAAATTGGAAGATCAAAAGATAAGATATCATTCATAAGATCTAAGCCAAATATCATGCAATGTAAAGTGAAAGATCACACAAATAAACCTAGGAAAGATCGTCTAATCATGTATCAAATAATCAAGACTTCCTAATCTAAAGGGGGACATGAATTGTTATTGAAACAAATAAGCAAAGAAATCAAAATATGCTTAGCAAGGCTAGAATGATGCATGTTATTCTTTGATAAAAGAAGACCTCTCAATCCCTGGGACGGATGAGAAAGGATGAATAGATCAAGGGGAAGCATGAATGAGTGATCGAGTTCATTCCTTATAATCTCCTTATATTAAGAGTTACAAAAACCCCAAATCTTGCATGAATGCAATGTATGTATCTAAAAATGTGCAAAGGTTGTAGTGTGTTTTGTGTACATGGATTTCTAGAATGGCTTAGAAGTCTAAAATGGGCAAGAATGAATGAATTAAATCAACATGGGATATATACAAATGTAGTATAAACCACTTCCTAAGATATGAACTAATTTGGAATGCATATAAGCCTCAAATCAAAGAATGAAAGTTAAAGTGTACTTGCTGTGAATAGTGGACAGAACAGTAGCATGATCTTTTGGAATTTGAAAAGAGGGGTTAGGAATGTTTTCAATGCATGATGTTTTATGTAGATGTTCCTTATTGTGTCTAGAACACAACCCAAAAGGCCAATCTTGAATAGCTATCACATATTGAGAGAAATTATATAAACAATAGAGGTCACTCAGAAACAGAGTTCGTACTGTCGACTGAAATGTTAGAAAATCTTAGAAAATGCAAAGGAATGATCTAGAGGCCCATTTTATACAGAAAGTTTCCTAAGACATTGACTTTTAAGGGAAAAATAAGTTAGGACCACCCCTTTTGGAAAAGTTTCCTGGAAAAGAGGTCGTAAGTTGACCTAGCTGCTGTGACAGCAAAAAACAGAATGTTTGGAAGGAATGTTGGGACCCAAATGGACCATTTCCAAGTACTTCCAAGTCAAACCAAAAATCATGGGTGTTCTCCAATGAGTTAGGAAGACTTTCCAAGTGGCCTTGTATCCATATGTTAAGTATTGTGTTCTAAAAAAATCTTTGAACTCAACTCACTCACTGTTTTGACTCATTGTTTTGAAGATTTTGGAGAAAACAAAGTTTTGTTTCTTGAAACCAAATGAGGGGGATTGAGAGGGGTTTTGAAATAGGTGTTTTGAAAACATGTTTTCAACACTCAATAAGGATCATAGCCACTTAGAATACCTACATCAAACTCATCATTTAAGAACCTCCAAGATTGTTGGAGAGATTTATTTTGTTTTTGGACATAACTTCAATACATTCCAAGAATACCTTGGAAGTATTGAGGTTATGGTCATCATCTATCAAACATGTTTTTGAGGTCAAGAGCTACTATCCATGAGGATTCACTCACCCCAAACTTCATGTCATCACTTAGATGATGATGAACTAGTAAGTAAATAAAGAAAATAAAAAGAAATGGGATGAGAAGAGATGAACAATAAATAAACAAGCAAGTAGATGATAATCAATAGATGATATTCATGAAGCATGAGACTTGTAGATTGGTGTATCACTCATATGTAATGACACTAGACATGGAAGAAGCTTCCACACTCTTGAATGCTCACTAAAAATGGTGGTTAGGAGTATTGAATGTTGAAGTAAATGGAAGTAATGAAGTAAAAACAAAGTTAGAACTCACTTTTGTTTTGAAAAATCAAAGAAGAAAGCTTCTTTTCTCTCCACTCTAACCTTATCTCTACACTTTCTCTCCCAAACTTTCTCTAAACTTGCAATTGACTCCCCCAAAATGAAGAGCAATGGAGGGTTTAAATAGGCCAATTTGGGGTGGTTTTGGGGTTTTAGAAGTACTCCCATTGGTCCCAAACAACTGTGAACATAAAACTATGTCGTTTTGGCTTTCAATTAATCAAATTGGACCCCCAAAAAAATTACAAAAATGGACTCTGCGAGGGATGAGTGCCGCGGCGGCAGTGGGCCAGTGCCGCGGCGGCAGTGCTCCTCTGAAGCCCAGAAAATTACGTTTAGGCCCCCGGAAGTTCCGGTATTCGCGAAAAGGCCCTATTTCGTCCGAAATTCACAGAAAATGCATACGAACTCCAAATTGAGGTTGTGATATACCGTTGGAAAGGTAATGGAGTCTACTTTACATAAAAAATAGTTCGGGGATAGGTCACTTTGAAAAGTTTTGCGGTATTCGCGATAAAAGCCGATTTGATCGCCTTTTTTGCCTTTTGGAAATTCAAAATAAATTCGTTTTAAATCCAGGAATTATGTGCGATATACCGTTGGAAAGCTATTGACCTCTAGTATCCATGAAAAATATTTGAAAATTGTTTCGGTGCCCCGATTCCAAAGTCAAATCTTGGTCAAACTGGTCAAACCTGGGATTCCCGGGAAGTTCTGGGAACCTCCGGGAGTTCCCGGGAGCTGATGTTTTCGCTCGATTTTCTTTTGGAACTTGTTTTAATACTTTCCTCATGATTTAGAATGATTCTGGTGAATTCGGACGATTTCGGTCAAACTTGGTCAAACTTGGTCAAACATGGTCAAACCTTGGTCAAACCGGTCAACGGGGACTTTCCGGGAGCTTTCGGGACTTCCGGTGGTCTCTGGGAGCTGACGATTTCACCCGATTTTCTCTTAAAAACTCATTTTATCGCTTTTCTTACAACGTAGCATGTTTCCAGAACTTTTGGTCCAAATCTGGGAGCTTTCGGGCTTTCAGGGGCATTTTGGTCAATCTGAGCATTCTGAGAGATAGAGCTGACTTCCAGGAGTCCTTTTGAGACTTTTACGATCATTGTGAACCACCAAGCTATGGGTCTCCTAAATCTGATAGCCGACAAAATGGGGTGTCTACACTGATGCATATGGAACTTTCTTCATTTGTTCCTTTTCTAAGTCATTCCTAGGGCACTGACTTTCATTTAACTTGTCACCTTTCTTGATTGGTTCATCACTGATTGAACACAATTGCATATTAAAATGTTTCCAAGACTCGATTGATATAACCTTTCTGAGATAATCCTAGCAATCCTTGAGATCGTTTCCTAAAGATCTTTATGCCAATGACATAGGATGCCTCATCCAAATCAACCATCTTAAAAAACTTGTCAAGATACTCCTTGGTTTCGTGCAACAATCCAAGATCACTACTACCTAACAAAATATCATCCACATATAAGACCAAAAAGATAATCTTGCTCTCACTGATCTTCAGATATATACACTAATCAACAGTGTTTTCCTTAATCCAAAAGTAGTAATGGTATCATTAAACCTAATATACCATTGGCTGGAAGCTTGTTTAAGACCGTAAATGGATTTCTTTAATTTGCAAGCCAAATGTTCTTTTCCTTTCTTTATGAACCCTTCAAGTTGTTCCATGTAGATATCCGCATCCAAATTTTCATTCAAATAGGCAGTTTTCACATCCATTTAATGTAATTATAGATCATAATGTGCTACAAATGCCATGATAATTCTAAGTGAGTCCTTCTTAGATACCAGAGAGAAGGTCTCTGTGGACCAATGCAAAAAAGGAGGGGGTTCTGGAATTCTCCCTCTATAGAGTCCCGGGACGGATCCCAAGGAGCACACTTCAGGGAAAACTAGAATTTCCTCACGCGGTCCTAGAGACAAAGAGTTGTCACCTAATTTTTATCAAAAATTAGGAAACCCAAGTTTGATTCGCCTAAAATTGAATAAGGTTACTCGCCTTTCATTACCAGAAACTAGGCTCGGGCGTCTTGGTACGAGAAGTGAAGGAGCCAAGTAGGACTAAAGCACCCCCTCTCGCCCTACCGAATGGTTGGCCTTGATTCAAATACCCTTGTTCTTAATTCATAATTGGTGTTGTTTCCTCAAACATACTAGATAATATATACATGACAAAAGGGAACATCTAATGAAAATCATTTCAAGAGATTAGATCAAATAGCAATCAGATGCACATGCAATACAAGAGAGAGGTATACTTACAGTGGCTAGTCCCGTCTGGGACCGATGCAAATAAAGGAAACATGTCATGATATGCAAAAGGGAACAAGGAGATTTACATTGGTTGACTCTCGCGGAGTCGCAAAAGGCAAAAAGGAAGGAAACGTGTACTGCAATCATGCAACAATCCTAGATAAGATGTCTCTAACAAATAATCATATAAACGGAGACTATCCTAAAGGAATTTGTGTTGTTGAAATAAAGTTGTAAACCTAGAAAAATTCTAAGAAAAGGGATAGAGATAGTACACGATACATGGGCACTAAGCCACATGTAGACGAGGCAAACTCACGAATCGAAGTTCGGATCCACGGCATTCAATTATCTACACTAAGACACCAAGGAATACCCAAGCATTTCAAAAACACAAGCAAACAAATAATATGCATGAAAAACAAAGAAGATATGTCATCAATCAAATTTTTATATTCAGCAACCTCTAATGAATCCTATCAAAAGTGGTCTTAAACATGAGCTGGGTTAAAACCCTTTTACAGAAAGTTAGATACATGTCTTAGAGAACTTCTCAAAAAATAGAACCTCTTTACCATTTTTGAAGTTTGAGAAATAAGAATGTTGGGAACAGTGGATTAGGACTGTCCACTGTTCTTGCAAAAATCATAATTAATTCTACAAAAATCATGTGAAGCTCTATTTAGTGTCAAAAGAAAGCTATTTCACTGTAGTTTATGACAAAAATAATCTTATAGACATGTCATGACCTTAAGGTTTCTGAAAATTTATTTTAAACAGACTCTGTTATTCTAAAAATTTGGTATCATTTGACAAAGGAATGTAAAGCATAATAGAAATTCATGAATCATATTAATCAAGTTGATCTAAGCTTTTGATCTCTCATCCAATTATCCTAGATGATTTCTAAACCAAGTTTTATTCATCAATTGTTGTTGAGTGATCAAGGTATGACCATTTTGTATGCATACTCATAATTGTAGTTAAACTTAGAAAATTCTAGAATAGTAGTATCTACTTCAAACGCTTAGAAAATGATCTTAACTCGATTGTATGCTCATGATTTTACATCGGCATATAGATACATGAGTTAGGAATCATCCCCAAAAAGCGGAACATCAATAACTATTATAGATTTTCTTAAATTTAAGCACAAAGAGACTATGTTCAAATATGTCAACCGATTTCTCAACAATTTCTAAAAATAGCATATGGATCCTAGAAGCTCTCAAAGCGGACCGGATGAAAGCTAATTCAAAAAATTTGAAATCCATCAAACTATGGGTTTTAATGGACCAAATATCATGGACAAAACCAATCTGTTTTGCTAAATTTTGACTAATTCATTTTAAAGTGTGAGGAAATTATCTTAGGTGTTGGTTGAAGCTTATTTGAGAGATCAAATTCATAGATCTACTTGACTATCATGATTTATAATCAATTTAGCCCTCAAGTTCTATGAAGAACTTTAGATCATAGATCAAAGGGACTTACAAATATCCTATTGGAGGTGAATTTCAATAGGAATCATAGGTAATAGAAATAATCAAGAGATGGGTATGAACATAGGAATCATCCCTCTCATGGATCATACCTCTAAACCATCATAGAATTCAAAAATAGATACATATATATATATATATATAATCATGTATGCATGAATCTAAAATTAGAATAGAAAAAGGAAATCAAAATCGAAAATCAAAGTGAAAAACAATCTCTAATTATAAATTATCAATGAAAATCAAAAGAGATTTGGATCTAGCTATGTGAGTGTGTGAAGAACAAGAGATGGAGAAGACAAGTGTCCTAACAAATAAAATAAAACTAAGCTAGATCCAAATCTTATAGATCTATATATATATACATAAACTAGGAATTAGAGATGAATTATAGTGTTCACCTCTTAGAGGAATCTCAATTTTGCAATCAAAGTTGATTTGAAGATCTTCTTCTTCAAGTGTTCTTCAAGCACTCGTCCATGGAAGTAGAGGGAGGCAATTGGTGTTAAAATCATCTGATCCAATTATCTTGTGATTAGTTTAGGAAATTCTTATTCATAATTCACTTCTACTCTCTTGAAATCTCTCTTGAATTCTAAGTATATTCCTCTATATCTTGTATATTCTCTTGTATGTACTTGTGTGTACTCTCTTATTTATCTCTTGTAACTCAAAGATGATCTCATATGGATCCATATATAGAGTTTTGAAGACTTAGCTCTTAAGTTACAGAGATAAAACATGATTTTCATAGAGCAAAAAAGGGTTAAAACGGCAATTTCGGTGTCTAAACGCAATTTTCAGGCAATTTCCTCGCAGTGAGAGCCTTCTAGAAGGGTTTTGAACTAGAAAAATGCAATGGAGGACACTCCTTATAGGTGGCGGTTATGGTGGGACCTGCCACCCCACTTCCCAAAACTACCACCTACTTTTTGGCATCCTTTGGTTGCCCACAAGCCCTGTTTCAAATATTACATGCACTGCTTTTCCAGATTTTTGTAAAAATGCATTTGAGTGTTCGAAATCGTCTGTTTACGTACCGTTGGAAAGCTGTCGGGTTGAATTTCAGTATAAAAATATTCCCAGAGGTTTTGAAATGAAAATTGAAGTCCAATTAAAGCCCGGAAGTCCTCCGGAATTTTCATCGTCTTTTTGAAATCAAACGACGTATTTTTCAAAATTGTTTTAAATTGTGTGTCGATTTCGATCTTTTCTTTAAAATTGAATCTTTGGATATCTAGAATATTGCATTTAGAACACTTAATGTTCATATAACCCTGAGTGAATATGAATTCTGAGAGACGATTTTGACAAAACTGGGATTTATGCATGAAAAATGGCTTTTCTGAGCTTGAAGTCACTTTCCGAAGTTCGATCTTTTGATTGTGGGGAATCCAGTACCTTCCATGGGGTACTTTTCATCATCGAATCCTCCAAGACGTTGTCCACCCTAAATCCTATAAGTGTGGTCAAAATTGGGTGTCTACAGTCTCTTTATAATCAATGCCCTCTTTCTGAGTGAAACCTTTAGCCATAAGTCTGGCCTTATATCTCTCGATATTGCTTTAGCATCACGCTTGGTCTTAAAGACCCATTTACAGCTGAATTTCTTACAATAATTAGGCAATTCGACGAGATCCCAAACACCATTCTGGTCCATCGATTTCAACTCTTCATTCATAGCATCGATCCATTTACTAGAATTATCACTTTCTATGGCTTGTGAAAATGAAACCGGATCCTCATTAATCCCAATATCAAAATCAGATTCTTGTAGATACACCACATAATCATCTGAAATGGCAGGTCTCCTTTTCCTCTGAGATCTCCTCAGAACTACAGGTTGTGGTGGTGCTATATTATTTTCAATGACAATATCCTCATGAAGCGGTGAATCATTTTCAATATGTTGTTCATTTCCCTCAACTGGTTGAATAGCTTGAGGAACAACAATTTCTCCAGAAGAAAAGGGTAGTGGGATATCCACTCTTATTTCCTCAAGATTTATCTTTCTTGATTCATCACTCCCACTTACTTCGTCATTCTCTAAGAATATGGCATTATCGATTTCCATAATCCTCGTACTATGGTTAGGACAATAAAATTTGTACCCTTTGGACTTATCCGGATAACCAATTAAATATCCAGATATGGTCCTTGAATCTACCTTTTTTCATGTGGATTGAAGATCCTTGCTTTTGCTAGACAACCCCAAACATGTAAATGTCTCAAATGAGGCTTCCTACTAGTCCACAACTCGAAAGGAGTTGTTGGGACCTACTTACTAGCAACCCTATTCAAGATATACATTGCAATCTTTAATGCTTCACCCCACAATGAATCATGTGCAGTTAAAAACTCATCATACTCCTAACCATATCCAAAAGAGTACGATTACGCCTTCCAGCAACTCCATTCTACTGTGGCGTACTTATCATTGTGTATTGAGCACAAATGTCATGCTTTTCAAGAAATTTGGCAAATAGGCCAGAATTTTGACCCGTCTCATCATATCTACCATAGAACTCACCACCTCGATCAAACCTCACTATTTTAACCTTTCTATCTAACTGCCTCTCGACCTCAGTAATGAACACCTCAAGAATGTCAACGGCCTGAGACTTTTCATATATTAGATATACATAACCATAGCGAGAAAAATCATCTATAAACGTGATAAAGTACCTCTCTCCAGTAAAACATGGAATGGAGAGTGGTCCACAAATATCTGTACGAATCATCTCAAGAAGCTGAGTACTTCTTGTGGCACCTTTCTTAGTGTGTTTGGTTTGCTTTCCCTTAATACAATCCACACACACTTCAAAATTAGTGAAGTCTAGGTTATCCAAATTCCCAGTCTTCACCCATCTCTCAATCCTATCCCTGGAGATATGCCCCAGTTGTTTGTGCCACAAGATTGAAGCATTTTCATTAATTAGGCCATGTTTTGAACCAACATTTAAATGCAGGGCGATTAAAGATTGTGCAAACTCGTGATTCAAAGAAATTTTATATAAACTGTCACATAAAATTCCAGAACCAACCATAATAGAATTAAATATCAAATTGAGTTTCACACAACCAAATAAAATAGAATATCTAGCAACATCCAATCTAGATAAAGAAACTAAATTCCTAGAAATCGACAGTACATAAAAATTGTCCATAAGATCCATCCGATGACCCGTCTCCAAGAGTAGGCGGTAGGTTCCAACAGCTACCACTTCCGCTTTGAGACGGTTCCCCATATAGAAAAATCGTTCATTTTTTCTTCGGGTTCCAAGTTGTAAGGAATCCCTACATTGAATTTGTTATGTGAGTTGAGGCCCCAGAGTCAATCCACCAAGTATTAGAAGGAACTTCAGCGAGATTTGATTCATAACATACAAAAGAAAGATTGATACCTCTCTTTTCGAACCAAGCTTTACACTTGCTACAGTCCTTCTTCACATGTCCTTTCTTGCCACAAAAGCAATAAATGACAATAAGCTTTCCATGGCCCTGGGTACTTTTCCCAGGTCCATCTCTTTTCTTTGGTGGAATTCTCTTTCCTTTTACAAACTTTCCTTTTTTTTTAGCTCCTTGAGTTACAACTAGCACAGAGTAGGGTCGTTCTTGCCTTAATCTCACTTCCTCTTGAATACACATACTAGTCAGCTCATTCAAATTCCACCTGTCTTTATGAGTGTCATAGTGTCACAGCCCGGTCCCACAATTACAGAACCGAAGCCCATGGCACGCCACCGAGGCTCGCCCAAATCAACTTAAGTAAACAGCAGCGAAATAAACAATAGTAGAAATCCACAATTTCAGACTATAAAAGTTTTACCTATTTGAAAACACTTAAAGAAACACTCAATTTGAAAACAGAGATCCAGTTGACTGATCAGAGGTCCGGTTAACTGGAAATGCAAACTATAGAGAGCTTAGAATCTCAGCAGCCCGTCCAGTTGACTGCATCCCAAGTCCAGTCGACTAGGGCGTCAAACTATCAGTTGACTAGTACGTCTGGTCAACTGAATTCCTGTCCAAGTAGAAATATCAAATTCTATAACACAATCCAGTTGACTGTGTCGGGGGACCCGGTCGACTGTTTTTCATAAAATGATGCAATGAATTACTCAACAAAAGGATTCGGTCGACTATTTTCATAAACCAGTCGACTGATTTCATTGCAACAGCACAATTTGCATTCTAAGTTAAGAGTTTTCTGAAATTATCCAGGGACCAAACACACACTCCAAACTCAATCCAAAGTGATCCTAGATAGATTACAATATTACTAAAACATAATTACAAAATATTACTATCTATTACAACATCACGAATTCATTCTAAGATGCCAAGTTAAACATAGTTTAACAGTCTTGAAATTTTTATTACAACATTTCAATTACAAAACTACGAGGTGGGCATACTGCATCGCCTTCTAATTGAATTCCTACTACCCCGTGATCACTTTCCCGATTCCTCGTCGGCATTAACACCTGAAATGGTTATTTGAATAACCACACATAATCGAATTGCTTAAGCTAACGCTTAGTGAATAAAACAATAATGCACATGAATGATAACTCTCATTCACATCCTCTACATTTCATACTAGTCTCCGGAGTATCACGTGTATGATCTACACTCCTAGTTCGCAATTCCTCGCCAATAAGTCCACTAGACAAGGTAAGACCCACATTTCTTTTCTTCAAACGTGCGATCTTATGTCCATAACGGCTCCACAAAATGGCCTAGTACCACGTGCTCCTTTGACACAAATAACAAATAAACATGCTCAAATACATTTCATCGTGCTTTCGACGTAATCCAAATATTTCACCGTGCAATTAGACCTACTTATCAATATAATTGCCCAATATGAACTAAACAACATATATCTATGAACTGGCACATGCTTTTCATACCAAACATGAATACATGCCAAAAAAATATTCCAAAACACATAGTTGAATCACTCACCTCTGATTAACGCTTCTAAAATTCGTTCCAAAGAAAACACGAGCACAAAAATCGTACAGAAGTCCATCTAGTACATATAGTGAATTTTGAATGGGTCGAACTGAGGAGCTGGGAGTGAGTTGAGAATAAGTTGTACTAAGAATGTTTCATCCACTTACATTCCTAGTACTCGAAGTTTGCAGCTTTGTTAGTCATATTAAGGATATGTTCCTAAACTCCTCTATTATCATCATATTTCATAGTTGTTAATTCTACCATAAGTGTGCCTGCTAGAGACTTATCTGCTGATTTGAAATGTTCTTTAACAGCAGTCAAGAGTTCCATTGCGCTATTAGTTTGAGGGAGGGAAGTCTTGATATTATTAGCCATGGTCATCCTCATAAACATAAGACGAAGTCTGTTTGATCTTTCCTAAGCTTTTATAGTATTAACCTGTACTGCAGTACTGTAATTTCCTCAGGTTTTTCAACCAAAAGTGTCATGTCAAGATCTAACACACCCAATGTGAATTGGACTTGTTCATACCATTTTGAAAAATTTGACCCATTAAGAGTTGGAATGCTAGATGCATGAGAGTGCAACAAAGTGGTAATAGTCACTGAAATAGGACAATGCTCACATTAAGGCCTTGAGTCTATCTTTAATATAGAATTATAAATTCTAAATAGATGAACTATTGACATCACTACAATTTCTCCTTTGGACGAAACTGTAGCATATCTAGTATCCACTCTATAGGTGCAAAATATTATCACCTATATGGGTCTAATGTAATTTATATCACCTAATAGTTAGTCATGTTACCTTTGGGTATCCAATTCTACACTACTAAGTAACACAAATTACATTACTCTATCAAGTACATAGTTAGTTGAAAGTGACTCTCTTTTGGGCTAGTCCCAATCTCCCAACTATGCATGACTGCCATTGAGAATATTATTGCATTTTATGTCACCCTTATTTGACTAATCTTTAATGTAGTTTTTTATTCATAAGGCTCACTAACCTAGCTCAAATTGGCGACTACCAAGTTAATAAACCATATGAAAATAAAACTAACCAACAATATTCCTGAACCTTTTATTAAAGTTATTTATTTAACTGCTAAAGTCATTATTTACTAATTCAATTACTCATTTAATGAAAATAATAGCAATTTTTAATTTTTCTTATGGAATTGAATTTTCTGCTCAATAACTACTTTGAGCAATAACTCTAAAATTGTATATTCTCTATCACTTTTATTAGAGTTATTATTTAATTGCTAAAATTTGTCATTTATTTACTTAATCACTTTCATAATACAAATAGTAAATTAGATTTTCTTTTTATGTGATTAAAAACTTTCAATGACAAAGAATTAGCAATAACTCTAAATTCTAGATGAATGAAAACTGTAAATTTGATAATCAAACCAAACATTTGGTAGTCAACTTAATTAACAACAGACCAACCAACTTTGATTTTCCAAATTAGATTGAACACTAACACATTTCTCAATGTTAATTAAGACATAACAATCCAGTAATCCCAAAGAAAAGATAATTAAATCACATCATTTTCTCAATACCCATGAAGGCAAATCAATATAAATATTTAAATCACATTAAGAATGTAATACCATCTTTTCACAGAATCAACCACTGATGCAATTCAAAGGAGTTAAACATTTTAATACTCCAATTACATTCTCATATGTCAAGGTTGAATTCATGGAAGTTAAAATGTTAACTTACGAGTGATTTGAGAAACACATTTACATGTGGAAGACTCCTAATCAAATGGTCTTCATTAGAAACACCATACAACTCTTTTAACCAATCAGTATATGTATGGTAAATCATATGCAGAAATTTACATCCAAGGGATCTCCGAGAGTGTACAAAATATTTGAGATAAAATTGTATTCTAAGATGTATATATTCAAAACATGGCTCTGATACCAACTGTTAGACTTCAATGGATAAAATTATCATGCGGAAATAATTTTATATGTCAAGATCTTGAATACAACACACCTTAAGAATTTAAATATAAATTACATCATGTTATTTGTCATTGAAATTGATAGAGACGGAATTAGAACCCCTTATATTGAACTTTAATCTATGCTTCTCGTTGTTCTCTCTGTCTCTCAGATATTTACACCATTTACTATAATTGATTGAATGTTCACTTTCAAGGGGTAGGATGTACCTTTCATAGAGGTGAGAAGAGGGCTTTTTAATGACTGTCATAATGACGGTCTTGGAATATATAATGACTTTCATAATTATCTTAGAATATGAAAGTTCCCTTATTTAATGACTCTTGAAAGACGAACCATTCAATCATTAGTTCTCCCAACAATCAACAATACACACATATATAGGGATAATTAAAAATCAGTTAACAATTTGTTGACAAATGAAAATGCATTCACCTACTTTTTTAAAATAAAAAGGAAATCATTTTAAAACTAAAAATTCTAAAACCAACTTTTGATCTTTTTTTTAAATGAAAAATCAAAAATTTCATTAACCCCCCCTATCTTCTTCCTCACCACCACCAGCCACCAACTGCCACCGCCGCTACAACCCCCACCATACCACGACCACCACCACAAGCCACCAACCGCCACCACCACCCCTACCACACCACGACCACCACCACCAGCCACCACCACCACCATGATCACCACCACCACCATCATGACCACCACCACCACCACCACCACCATGGCCGGCCACCACACCATACCACACCATACCACACCACACCTTGACCATCATTACTATAGCTACCAGCCATCACCATACCACGACCTCCCCTACCACACCACGGCCACCACCACTAGCCAACAACACCATGACCACCACCTTGACCGGCCACCCCAACCTCCCTATCTCTTCTCTCTCTTTGATCTCCTCTCTCTCTCTAGAAGATAATCACCATGAAGAACTCTCCCTCTCTCTCTTTCTCTCAAGAAGAATAAAAAAAAAAAAAAGAGTTGTAAGTTAGAGCAAGAGTCCAAACCCAAGGAGCAACTCACCAAAATTGATCAGGAGCAACTCACTGAATATATGGAGCAACTCACCAAATGAAAAGGGAAAAAAAAGTGTTCCAGGTTTAGAGCAACAGTTCAAACCTGAGGAGCAACTCACCATACCTGATCGGGAGCAACTCACCAAACGTATGGAGCAACTCACCAAACATAAGGAGCAACGCTGCTTTTTCCGTTTGGTGAGTTGTTCCCGATCAGGTTTGGTGAGTTGCTCCTCAGGTTTAGACTGTTGCTCAAAACTTGGAACTCCTTTTTTTTTTTGTCGTTTGGTGAGTTACTCCATATGTTTGGTGAGTTGCTCCCGATCAGGTTAGGTGAGTTGCTCCTCAGGTTTGGTGAGTTGCTCCAAACCTGAAACACTTTTTTTTTTCCATTTTCGTTTAGTGAGTTGTTCCATACATTTAGTGAGTTGCTCCTGATCAAGTTTGGTGAGTTGCTCCTTAGGTTTGGACTCTTGCTCCAACCTGTAACTCTTTTTTTTTTGTTATTCTTCAGGGAAAGTTCTTCATGGTGATTATCTTCCAGAGAGAGGAGATCAAGGAGAGAGAAGAGACAGGAGGTTGGGGTTTGGTCATTGTGTGGTGTGGTGGCCAGCCATGGTAGTGGTCATGGTGGTGGTGTGGTGGGGGAGGTCGTGGTATGGTGATGGTGTTGAGATTTAGGCAGCGGAATTAAACGAGCACACAATGAAAAGAAAATAACAAGGGAAAAAGAAAAGAAAAATAACACAAGAGAATTCTACGTGGTTCGGCAAAACCCTGCCTACGTCCACACCCCAAGAGATATTTCCTTAATATTGAGAATAAAAACCGGTACAAGAAACCTAGGATTAAATCACATAACCCAATTCACAAACCCTTGTACACACTCACTCAATACCCCAAAGGAAAAACCCTCACAATATTTTTTTCCTCTCTCTCACTAGAAAAACCAACCCGAGTGTATATCATTGCCCACCAGTATATGTTATACACACATATACATATGATATATACTACTACTTGCTTTTCTTGCTGATGAAGACTTTCCAATATTCATGCCACCTAATTGATAATCATAGACTTTCCATATCCATATCAAATTAAGTTTGAATAGTATCATACTTCCTATCAATACCCTCGGCTACCATAATAAAAGATGCCCAAATTATTTTGGACTACATGGGAATGGACCCCACAAATCTCCACCTCCATACCCATGAGAGAAAAAAAAAATATCCCACCTTGATCAATCCATCAAGATGCATAAACCATTGACCTAAAAAATCCCAATTACACATACCGAATCAATATAATCACAAATTGATTCACCACGGCCAATGACATGTGTAATTGTCTTCCATTAATTTTATCCATTAATGTCGGAGTAGGGTCTCGATCCACCCCCTCCACCACCAGCAGTATTTGTTCCCTCACCATCGTCTACTCCTTGGAAACCTGTCACCTGTGTCTTCGCCTCCACCGCAAAAGAAACACGTCTAGAGTACTCTTTTTTTCGCGCGCGCCATACCCATTTACTAATCGAGTTTTTCACTGTACTTCCAACCAGACGATACAACCCACCACACTTTTCTCCCTTCATAAGAACCATGCAGCCACGTGTGATTTTCATGGCTCCACGTGCAGCAGAATACCTGCACCCCATGGAATCCATCTGGCTCAGTGATAATAGATTTTTCCGCATCTTTGGGACATATCTCACACCACCCAAAGTATGAACCACTCTGTCGAACATTTTAATTCTAACCGTCCCAATACCCATAATTTTGCACGAGGACCCGTCACCCAATGACACCTTACCCAAATTATCTTTTTGGAACTCATTAAAATATTCCCTCCTGAAGCATATATGATTTGTACAACCAGAATCCAAAATCCAATCATCACGAGAAATAGTGTGCATACCTTCGAAGACTATGAGGACATCTCCATCATCTCCCAATAAAACCAAAGAATTTTCACCATCACTATCTTTCCCACCATTGTCCTTCCCTTTACGTTGAGGACAAAATTTCTTGATGTGACCCAATTCTTTGCACAAATAGCATTGGACATCTCTCCGTCTAGAACTAGATCTAACCCTGCTGCTACCTTCAGATCTATCTTTCGTCATTCCCGATTCTCACTTGCTACAGCCAAAGTAGCTTCATGTCCACCCTCACTAGTTGTCTTTCTCTGAGTGTCATGGGACACTAGTGAAGCCTCCACCTGCTCCAAAATCACTGTATCTTTACCATACAGCAACGCAGTCACGAGGTAGTCATACGAATCTGGAAGAGAGGTAAGAAGTAGGAGAGCTTTATCTTCTTCCTCAATCTTGAAATCAACTTTCCGCAGTTGATCCAAATACCCGTTGAACACACTCATGTGTTCCATGAGATCCCCGCCTTCTTCCATCTTCAGCCGGTACAACTGTTGCTTCAGATGCAATTTGTTAGTCAAACTCTTGGCCATATAGAGTTTTTCTAACTTTTCCCACAAGCCTGACGCAGAATCTTCATCCATAACATTATTGAAAATGTTATCAGCAATACAGAGTCGAATTGTGCTAACACACCGCAACTCCAACTCCTCCCACTCGTCATCTTTCATGGCCTCCGGCTTTCCATCCTTTCCCTTCAAAGCCTTGTACAAGCCTTGTTGCACAAGAATGTCTTTTACTCTTCTCTGTTAGAGAGTAAAACTGCCCTTTCCATTGAACTGGTCCACCGTAAATTGTGAGTTGATCATCGCCTTCATGGTGAATTGACTAGCACACCGAACCTTGGCTTTGATACCACACACAATGAAAAGAAAATAACAAGGGAAAAAGAAAAGAAAAATAACACAAGAGAATTCTACGTGGTTCGGCAAAACCCTGCCTACGTCCACACCCCAAGAGATATTTCCTTAATATTGGCTGGTAGTAGTGATGGTCAAGGTGTGGTGTGGTGGCCGACCATGGTGGTGGTGGTGGTCATGGTGGTGGTGGTGGTGGTGGTGGTGGTGGTCGTCGTGGTGTAGTGGGGGTGGTGGTGGTCATGGTGGGGTGGTGGCAGCGACTGGTGGCTAGTGGTGGTGAGGAAGAAGATAGGGGTAAATGCAATTTTTTGATTTTTCATTTAGAAAAAAAAGATCAAAAGTTGACTGATTTTAGAATTTTTAGTTTAATTTGATTTTCTTTTCATTTTGAAAAAGTAGGTGACTAACCTTTAAAATTTTAAAAAATTTTGACTGATTTTTAATAATCCCCATATATATATATATATATGTACAGGGATAATTTTCTATTGGCTAAATAGTTGGTGGAGTCTAACTAACATAGAAAGTTAGTGGGCCATATTTTACAGGACTTCTAAAAGTCACATAGAAAGTTTACATCCACAACAGGGCTTTAAATGTGTTGTACCTTGTACTGTTTGAATTTTTTACACTTTTTTATACACCACTTACACAGCACAGAATACATGCATCTAAAGCCATGTTGTGGAATGTGTTGTGTACCTAGCATTTCTGGTGGGAATATGGGTGAGTTTGATTTGAATTTATGACTGAAGAACCTTTAAAGTTTACTTTTGCTGCAATATGGTTGACTCATTTGGTACTTGTGCATATATCTTGATACAACAATGATAGGGATACAAACGACACACTAAATGATACACTGTGCTTTAAATGCATGTACCCTGTGCTGTTTGAATTTTTTTACACTATTCTGTGCATCACTTACATAGCACATGGTACATGCATTTAAAGTTGGTGTGTCGTTTAGTGTGTAGTTTGGTGTGTATCCCTATCATTTTTTATCTTGATATCCTAACATCACCACAAATCTCTCTCTCAAATTTTTCATCCTCATCAGTGTGTATGATTTATTGGAGTACCTATCTGAGCTGCTCATTTATAAATTTTCAATCGTTCGTTCGTTAAAAGTTTTCTGAATTTTTCATCCCATTCCTCTAGATGATTTATTAACTAACTCTCGATTTAACCCTTTGGTTTATTAAAAATTATGCCAATGGAGACCTTTAATTTTTAAAGGAAAACAAGCTGAAGTCATCTCTAAAATGCAACATCCAAATAAATCACAGAAAAAGGGTCAAGATGATGAGCAGTCATTGCAGAAAAAAAAAAAAAAAGGAAAAGTGCTCACAGGCAATCAAAATGTCAAAAGATGGACTAGAATGTTCTATGATTTCCAAAGAGTCGAGCAAACGAGGTCGAGCACTATCAGGCGACCACTTCTATGTGAGTTTATTTCTATATGCTCGAAAATTTTGAACAATGGGTGTAATTGGAACTTTTTTGCAAGTGTATCATCAGCAGTTGATTGAAAATGGAGTATTGATTTTCCTTGAGAGTTTTGTTTAATTTATTACCTTAGTAAATTAGTTATTAAAAAAAAAAATTGTACCTTTGACGCGCATCTTGACAATGTCCAAAAGGAAAGGTGAGCATAGTATTCAATATAAACCAGCACTCAATCTTAATATGTTGTGCAAGAACATCCAATATCATTACAAAACATATGGAGTACTTTTCTACACTAACATATGAACAAAATACACGACTAAGATCAGGGAGAGACTCAATTGAACTAGCAATTAGTGCCTCTGCTTAGATTCGCAAAATCTTGGTAGCATGCATATATAGCACCCTTTTATTGACTCTGAGTCGACATCTCGAGTATCAACATGATAGCATATCGATAACGTATCTATAACACCTCGACGGGCATCCAACCGGAGAGAGCACAGATGATCCGACCCTTCCATCCCTGCAGCATCCACTGGTTGTCCTCGTCCACAACGAAATCTCTATGGTAGTCTAATTTCACCTTCTTCCTCACATCCTCCAAGATTTCCCGGTTCAGTGTCACCAGCTTGAACCCTGCCCTCACATTCCGCATTCGCCACTGCTTGTATGTCTCCGGCCTCTCAACCCTCTCGGTGCCCTCACACGCTACGACGCTCATAATATCCGTTCCAAACACCTCTTTCTCGAACAACAACCTCTGCTCATCTTCATGAGGCACATTTGCATCAAACATGTCAAAAAGTGAAGAGAAGTGGAAGAGCGCTTCTCTGAATCGTGTGACAAAAAATGGGGCATTGAATGTTCCGTTCAGAGCTCCGTGGATGAACATACTCGGGTTAATCCTCTTGATCAAGTTCAAAACCGCGTCTCTCGGGCTCTTCATTGAGACAGTATCATCAGGTATGTTCTTGAGCCGATACAGACAATTCACTACAACCACTTCATCTTTATCAATTTCCAGATCTTCAAGTTGAATTGTATGCCATTTCTTTGCTATGGCTTTGTACTCAAACGGGACGTTGAATCTCTTGCAATAACTGGTTAACCGGCGTCCTGTATCTTCAACCCTCTCTGCAGGGCGGAACCCAGGTTGGGGAAAGTCTATTCCTGTGATCCGAAGCTTGGGAGGTCCATCGGGTCTTACGGAGAGACGCTGAATAAGGCATGGCCATTGGAACCCGTATAGAATTCCGAAATCAATTATGTGGAGCTTTGTTGAAGAATTCTTTGCCAGCTTTCCAATCGATCTGTTTGCATAGGAATAGGACATTATTTTGAAAGGACAGGCGGAGATATAAACCTGATAAGCTTTCAAGATTTCTGCAGCTGATATTCTGTTAGAAGCCGTGTACAATGACATTCCTGTCCCCGCCAGTCGCGCCTCGAGGGCATTGGCAAAGTAATAAGCCAACCTCTCGGTGCCATCCCCTCCGCGTGGAGAAGCGTGTTTCCTGATTCGATTCAGCAGATCGTTCGCGGTTCGGGTATCGCTGCTCGAGACAGCTTGTGCACATTGCGTGAGGAGAGTCCTCAAATCCACAACTTCTTTCTTGTTGCCTTGCTGCTTTTTCCCCCGGGGCCTTCCAACAGGTGAGCTTTTCGACTGCTTGTTCTGCTTTAACCTCTCAGGCTCAAGCTCACCGTGCAAATGAGGGTTCAGTTCAGCACAGAGTAACACTTTATCGAACATTTGTGAATCCTCGGACTCTTGAGCATCATAATAAGTGCTACTTGCCAATTGCTTGTTACTCCGCCCCCCTACTTCTTCTACATAATCACCACCATTCTCCTCTCGATAATGATTTTTCTTCCCTCTTGATCCGTTCGGCGAATTGTCCCTCCTCCCATTCTTCTCAGTCTCAATCACTCCCCTCGAATTCGCATAATTTACGGAGGAGAGAGACGAGTTTGAAAGCTGAAATGGGCTAACAAGAGCGGCGGCCACCATTGACCCACCATCACCATGGAATAAGCCATTGGAAGAGCCAAATGACTGCTGCAAATTGTACTGCAAAATAGGCGAATCGAATTCACCTTGATCACGAATCCAATTGGAAGTTCTTGTAAAATCATCATCATCATCATCTGGGCTCTCCTGAATGTGATCAACTTCAAGAAGAAGAAGCGGATTTGTTGTAGGAGGTGGGGGATCCTTATTTTTAGTACTATTATTGTGAAGAAGATCAGAAAGTGATTTCTCAGCAGCTTGGAGAGCCAAAATGTCCTGGAACATGCACGGCTTGTACTCCAAGTCCTCCTCTTCATCAAGCATCTGGCTCACGAACTTGAGACACGCACTAAAAAAGTGACCGTCCGATGAATTATCGGATTGCGGGCTGCTCGTTCCTGCAGTCGGAGATGCCTCGCTAGGATCGGTGGAGTTATTATGTTGGTTGAGATTGTAATTATGGTCCAAAATTGGAGGAATTGAGTGGTGATGATGGTAATCGAATCCATTTGTGGGATTAGAATATCCTTGAACAAGGGTATCCATGTAGAGTTGGAATTGGAATTAATCCTTAATTTCAAGAATGAACAACACCACAAAATCTATCAAATACCCGAATTGGGTGTTTGGCTTTACGATGGAATTGTACAAAAGTAGAACACAAATTTTGAAAAAAGTTTCTGAGTGTTGATTCAAAAGAAATCAAGATTACTAGATGAACTGGAAAGAATAGAAGTGATTGAAGAATATGAATACAGAGTACCCGGTTGACTGATTGTTAGAGAGAGAGAGAGAGGTATGAAAAGCTGGTCGGAGTAGATAAGATATGTACGTCTTTAATAGGTAAAATTTGTAATCTTCAATTCATAGTTTTTAATTAGTATCGAAACTTCCTGGAAATGAATCTGCTGACAGAAAAAGACCCATCTGAAGCATGAACCGGGTACGGTTATGCCCGGTCAGTTTCAGCCAGTTGAGCCGGTAATCGGTTTTCTCATCTGAATCTTCACTCCGATTACGCGCGTCAGCAAATGTATATATATATATCTATCTACTATACTATAAGAACGAAGAAATAAGCACGTCAAAAAATATGAACTTCCTCTTTTGTCCTTCACTACACCCTAATTACTCATATAACTATCTATACATCGTAAGGATATATTGATTTGTCTGAGGGTAAATATGTCATTTTGAACAAATAATTACATTCAAGTCAGCTCTTGAAATTTTATTTAATATAATAATGAGGTTTTAATCAACAATCTTGTGTCTAATTACATTTGGATCAACAATTTTTGGGATATTTATTATTGACTTAAAAAAAAGTTAACAAAAGTGGCTATTTTGATGGCTATTTAGGAATTGGTCACTAATATTTACAATTTGGTCAACTTCTTCTCTCAAATGAGGTTTCAATCAATAATTTGTGTCTAATTACATTTGGGTCAATAATTTTTGAGATATTTATTATTCACTTCATAAAAAGTAAAAAAAGTGGCTATTTTAGTGGTTATTTAGGAACTGGTCACTAATATTTACAATTTGCTCAACTTCTTCTCTCAAATTTAGGATTCATATATATTGTAATATGTGTAATTGCATTTAGGTCAGCAAGTTTTGGGATATTTATTATTCACTTTAAACAAGTTTTAAAAAGTGGCTATTTTAGTGGCTATTTAGGAATTGGTCACTAATTTCACATTTTGGTCAACTTCTTCTCTCAAATTTAAGCTCTGGTATATTTAAATTGTCAATTTAAGTGGCTATTTTAGTAGCTATTATTAATTGGTCACTAATATTTACATTTGGGTCAACTTCTTCCCTCAAATTCAGGATTTATAGATTGTATTTTGAATATCAATTAAGGCCTACAAACACATTCATGCCATTTTTTAGAGGAAATACCCGACTTGTGTCATATATTTTTAGTGGCGCTTTATTAGGTACCTTTACTACTCATTTATAAGATAGTCAGAATTATCAACTTCTTCCGTAAGAAGAGTTTTAGATTAAATAGTTACATTTACAATTTTCTATTTAACTGTTTTAACATCTTATTTTGATTTTTACAAGTGGACCTTATTTTGAAATATAAAAAAAAAAAAAAAAGGAAACGTGACACTTATTTTAAAAATATCCAAAAAAAAAATAAAACATTGCAACTTATTTTAGAACGGAATGAGTAATTATACCTCTCCAAAGACCTCTAATGTCAAGATTAATACACAATATATCTAGGAATACAACTATCCGACGGGCACGTGCCTTGCACGTGCACCCTCACTAGTATGTATATATATAGATACGCAATATATATTTATGGATATGAATATTGTATGTTGAGGGTACGTAAGACCTTACGTAGCACTGTAGCAGTGTTGTCGGAATCAACGGCAATTAAATCCCCAATTACCCAGGTGATCAACAGTAAGCGAACAAGACACCAACATCGTATAACTCGAAAAGATTTGCCAAGTGATTTTCTTCTGTTTTTTGGTTGTTTTTCACTGGTAGTAAAATTTTTGATGCTGTTTTTATTTGGATTGCAAGTGGGGCCGCAGGGAGAAGTGAGGGTGTATTTGTAACCCAATTAAGACTTGAAAATAAAAATTTTAGCATTTATTTTGGCTGGTTATAAAAGGCATCTTTATTTTTTAACTAGGGAACTTAAATTTAAGTTAGAAAATCAATTTTTTACCTTTTACTTTAATTAGTAAGGGCATCTCACTTATTTTATTATATATTATAGGCTTAACCAGGGGGGGCGAACTCAGGATTTTTGGTCAGGGGGGTCTAAATTATATGGGGCTTCGGGGGCAGCGCCCCTGAGACAAAGTTTTTTAAGTCTACTTATTTACAATTATGTGTAAAACTGTAAAATTGGTTTAACACCCCTAGTTTCGGGTAAATCATGTAATTTTAGGGGGCATATTTCTAAAACCTGTAATATATTACACATAAATCTAGAATTTTCAAAAGTCCAGGGGGGCCTATGTCTAAAACCTATAAAATATTGTATGTAAATCTATAATTTTCAAAAGTTCAAGAGGGGCCTGTGTGAATTTTAGGAGGGCTTATTTGTAAAATATTACATGTAATTATGTAATTTTCAAAAGTTCAGGAGAGACCTGTGCCACCCTTGACATACACTTCGGTCCGCCCCTGTGCTTAACTATATTTTACACCCTCTTAGTTTGCCCTTTATGTCAATTTGGTCATTGTAGTTAGAAAGTGTCATTATAGTCCCTATAGTTTCATAAGTGTGTCATTTTAGTGCCTTAAACACTTTTTGTGACAAATTTTGTACTTTCAGTGACAAAATTATTCATCACTAAAGGACTTATTGGACTTATTTGACACACTTATGAACCTACAGGGACTAAAATGACACTTTTCAAATTACAGAGACTAACCTACAGGGACAAGCACAACACACATAATCATTGAAGAACTCGATCAGGTGGTACTGGGTCCCTAGTTCCCCGACCGGTCAATTAGTATTGGCACCCTTCTGGAACCAAGCATCAGGGAAAAGTTAATACAGTTCCTGAGAGAGAGAGAGCCAAGACATCTTCGCTTGGAGCCATGAGGACATGCCCGAAATTGATCCCTGGGTCATATCCCTTCGACTCAACACTGATCCAAGTTGTCGCCCGGTCAAGCAGAAGAGGAGGGGCGTGGCCCCGGAGAGGTAGGAAGCAGTGTGTGAGGAGATCGAAAAACTCTTCAAAGCGAAATTCGTCTGGGAAGTGCAATATCCCGATTGGCTAGCCAATGTGGTGCTGGTCAAGAAGAGCAATGGAAAGTGGAGTATGTGCGTGGATTTCACCGACCTGAACAAAGCTTGTCCCAATGACTACTATCCGCTACCCAGGATAGACCTCCTTATAGATGTGTACTCCCTGGCCGGTCACTCACTCCTTTTCTTCATGGATGCGTACTTAGGATACAATCAGATTAGCATGTATCCCAGGGACGAAGAGAACACTTCCTTCATCACCGACCATGGGACATATTGCTACAAGGTGATGCCCTTCGACCTCAAGAATGCTGGGGCAACTTACCAACGCCTGGTCAACCATAAAGACCTGGTCGGGAAAACAATGGAGGTATATGTAGATGACCTCCTAGTCAAAAGCCGAGATGAGTCCGAACATCTCGATTGCTTGGCAGGGGCCTTCAGCATCTTAAGGAAGTTTAGGATGCGGTTGAACCCAGCCAAGTGCACATTTGGAGTCTCTCCAGGAAATTCCTGGGACACCTAGTCAGCAGGCGGGGAATTGAGGTGAACCCCAAGAAAATCCAAGCAATCATCAATATGATGTCACCTAGTTCAACAAAGAAAGTCCAAAGTTTGGCTGGACAGGTGGTAACACTGAACAGATTCATTTCCCGAGCTACCCACCGGTGCCTGCCATTTTTCAAAATCCTCCGCAAAGCGTTTCAGTGGTCAGAAGAGTACGATGAGGCATTTCAGGAACTCAAAAAATACCTGACATCGACCCCTCTGCTCTCAACGCCCGTACTAAAGGAGGACCTATTCTTATACTTGACGATGTCACCTCTGCTGTAAAGCTTGGCACTTATTCAAGAGGAGCATGGGATACACTTCCCGGTTTATTATACTAGCCGAGCGCTCCAAGGCACGGAAAGCCGATACTCCCTCATTGAGTAGCTCGCCTTTGCCCTCATTACCTCTGCCCAGAACTCCGCTTGTACTTTCAGGCCCATGACATCATGGTGCTCACGGATCAACCTCTCCGCCGGATCCTGAGTAGGCCTGAGACATTCAGGAGGCTCATCAAGTAGATATTGGAGTTGGAAGAATTTGAAGTAGTCTACCAACCCTGGACGGCAATCAAGGGGCAGGCAGTGGCGGACTTTCTTATAGAGTTCACATACCCAGAAGACCCAGTTGAAGAGCCCGAACCACCTGGGCTACCGCCCGGCCTACAGTCTGACATCCCGACCTGGATACATTATGTTGACGGGTCTTCAAATAAATAAGGCAGCGGGGTAGGGATCATCCTGACCACGTCTGACGAGATCCAGTTAGAGTATGCACTAAGGTTCGGGTTTCAGGCCTCTAACAACGAAGCTGAGTACGAGGCCCTGTTGGTCGGGTTGCAGTTGGCTACTTCAATGGGTGTACATCAAATCCAAGGATACGGTGACTTCCAAAACATGGTGGCCTACCTGGCCCTGGTCAGGTCGGTCACCAAACAGCTCAAAGGTTTCTTAATCAGATAGATCCCAAGAGAGGATAACACAAGGGCTGATTGATTAGCACGTCTAGCATCGTCTTCCGAGTCGGATCTGCTTGGGATAAGGGTAGAGTATATGCCTGATCCTAGTGTGTCCAACTCAGAAGGCATAGAAGTTGACCCAGTCAACGCAGGGCCCAGCTGAATGGATCCTATATTGAAGCTCCTTACCACCGGATGTCTGCCAAACGAGAAGGATGAAGCCCGTCGGGTCAGATACCGGGCGGCTCGATACCACCTCATGGACGACATCCTCTACAAGAGGGGGTTCTCCATCCCATATCTGCGGTGCATCCACCCAACTCAAGTCCAAGGAATACTATGTGAAATCCATGAAGGAGTGTGTGGGAGCCATGTTGGAGGCCAGGCACTCTCCCGTAAGGTCCTGCTGCAAGGTTACTATTGGCCGACGAGGGCTCGGGATTCCCAAGAGTATGTTAAGCGGTGTGATAAGTGTCAGAGACATACACCCATGATCAACCGCCAGGGAGAGCTCTAGACCCCAATCCTCAGCCCCTGGCCATTTTGCCTAGTGGGGCATCGACATAGTCGGACCCCTTCCTATGGCTAAAGGCCATGTCAAATTCGCCGTCATAGCTGTGAACTATTTCACTAAGTGGGAATAAGCCGAGCCCTTGAAAACAATCATCGAGAAAAAGATGGAAAGTTTTATCGAAAGAAACATTCTCAGCAGGTTCGGCATACCTGAAGCACTGGTTAGCGATAGCGGTTGATAGTTCGACACATCTGTGTTCAGGCAGTTCTGCTCGGGTTACGGAATATCGAATCACTACACTTCCCCCGAGTATCCCCAAGCCAATGGCCATGCTAAATTAACAAACCGAACGATCTTGTAATCCATTAAAACAAGGCTCGAAAACGGCAAGGGACTCTGGGCGGAGGAACTGCCAACCCTTCTGTGGGCCTATCGTACCACTCCTCGAGCGGCAATAGGGTAGACCCTGTTCTCTCTCACCTATGGTTTTGAGGTAGTAGTCCCCATAGAAATTAGACTGCCGACATACCGAGTGGCAAATTTCAGTGAACAAGGCAATGAGGAAGCCCTTAGAGGAGAGCTCGACCTAGTGGAAGAGAAAAGGAACCGGACGTATCTGAGAGTAACAGCCTATAAGCAGCGGGTCTCACGGTATTTTAACAGCCAAGTCAAGCATCGCAGTTTTCAAGTGGGAGACTTAGTCCTCAAAGTAGTAAACCAGTCTACCAAAGTCCCGAGCCACGAAAAATTGGGGCCAAACTGGGAAGGACCGTACAGGGTTACCCAGGTCAACCGGTCGGGCACTTACTGGTTACGGACTGTGGACGAACTGGATCTGTCTCACCCTTGGAATGTGCAACATCTCCGCAAGTACTTTTAGTATACGAATGAATTAGTATTGGTTAGGAACTTATCCTTTAAACGCACTGTAGCTCACCCCGAGCAATTATCATAGTTCTCGAAAGAAATAAAGATTTTGTTTTTACTGCAAATCATGTTCCCTACCGGTATTCAGTAGAAAAAGACCTCGAGATCACACCTGAGACGCAAAAGACATCGGGATCACACCCGAGGCACAATAAAACCTTGAGATCACGCCCGAGGCACGGTTTCACTTAAGTCCATAACCTACAATGGGGGCAAATCCCCCTAGGTGGCTGATCATAGCAAACCCCAAAAGACCCTGGAACTACCAACATTCTAGGTCGGTTACGTACAGTCCTTTCCTTCGCATATGCCTGCCTTAGCAAAAGCTTGGGGGATAGGAGGAACAGGGAACTAAAACAGGAAACCACACCGAGCACTAACAGGATGTGGAATCAACCCTTAAACATTCCTAAGTGCTTACAGGGCTCAGAGTTTACCCGGCACTAACAGGAATGGAACTCCTACACTACCCCGGACAGGACCCACAAGCCTGTAATCTCCGTCCAATGCTCAGGAATTCAAGGTGGTACCGGGCCCTACTAGACCTAGCGACCCCTACCGGTTACAGACTTAAACCTTTTGCTAAGGCAGGGTTTTGGCATGACTAACGATCGAGCAGGCATGGGCAATTATAAATGGGCACACAAATACAAGAACAAGGATAACATTTTCTTCAAAAGGTGACCTCAGAGGGCCTTTTCATTACTTGTTCCAAAAAGGATACGTACAATGCCTGGGGGGCAATTATAGCAGCCTCCACCTCCTCCCCTCCCCAAAAAATAATAATAATAATAATAAATAAAATAAAATAAAAAATAAAGTAAACAAAGATACAGTTCGGGGATTAAGAGTCGTCCACCACGACTACTCCATCCCTAGCAGTAGTGTCCTTAGCCAGCATGTCTTCAGCGGCGGCCCCCTCAATAGTTTGGTCCTCCTTCCAATAGTCAGACTCAGCCTAGGAGTAACCTGAGAGGTCCCAGCTTGGATGGTCGGAAGCCGCCTGCTGGGTCAGGTAGGCATAACCCGCGAGGAAGCCAGCTTCAAACTCCTCCTCGTCATCCTTCGCCCCCGCCTCTTGGGCCGCAATGACCTTAGAGAGAGCAAGTTTCGCGGATTCTGTGGCTTCCCTCCCGGCATCTGCCGCCGCCTTCCCGGCCTCCGCAGTCACTGCCCTAGCTTCTGCAGCCTTTCGGGCTTCCCGCTAGGCCACAAGGTCCTCCCGGGTTTCCCTTAAGTCCAGGGTCAAGGCCCTCGCCTTCTCCTCCTCCTCCGCAATAAAAGCAAAATCCAAGGCCTCCCGCGCCACCTTCTTAGCAACAGGGCAGCCTCAGCGGTGGCCAGTCTCTCAGCCACTCCATGCAGGTTGTAACGCCCTGTATTTTATTATCATTAATAAATAAATACGGCATTTCATTTCCATGAGCATCTGTTTTAATTTCTATTTATAAACATTTATCTGGGGTCAAACCGTAATTTCCAAAATATTTTCTGTGGTTTCAAAATCGATATCTATATTTTTGTATAACCGGGAATTTAATTCCTATGTTAATATAATTTTCTGCATTTTATTTTCAACCGTAAAAATACCAGTCTTGTTTTAAAACTGCGCCGTTACCGCATTTTGGTGTGGGAGCACGTGAGCTCACCACATGGGATCATCTCCCTTTTTCTTGGAGCCTACCCAATTGTGTATCAGTTTATATATATGTGTATAAACTCTCATATCTCTCACAGTCTCAATCTCCCTCAATTTCTCTCAAGGCATAAACACACACACATACTGTATATACATACTCATACACACATACATAGTCATATATACATATTGGGTTACCAAAATCAAGAACGGGAAGAATTTCGGAACGACGGAATTCTCGACGGATTATTACGGCGGAAGTTCTCGGCCTTTAATTTTCTGTATAATCGGCTCTGTGAGTAATTTAAACTCACTCGCCATGTTTATATGTGTATATTTCAGTGTATATATGTGTGTATATGTGTATATATATCAATACACCATGAGAGCTTGAAAATTGGAGTTTTAGAAATCGTAACCAAAATCGATTCTGTAAATTGGAAATGGAAGATATTGATCCCGATAAGCTGTGGTTCGAATCCTACGTAGTAATTTACCCGTATCGCGACGAACCGTTGATTTTAAGTTTTGTCACTCTAACTTTAATCGCGAATAACTAGTGATATAATCCGTATTAGTTAAAATTGATCGCGTATTCTTAATCTACGCGGAAAACCGAAGAGAACCATATATCACAAGTCCTAGTACGAACAGATTCTGAAAATGGGTAAATTTCAGTTTTAAAACCAGAAACAGGGGAGAAGACGAAGAAGATGACATTCTGCAAGAACTCGCGCACGCGACCCGCTCGCGCGAGGTTCGCTCGCGCGATCTGTCCAGCCCCTTCGCTCGCGCGATCCGCTCGCGCGATCTGCCCTCCCCCTCGCTCGCGCGATCCGCTCGCGCGAGGTGGCAGTTTTGGCAGTTTGTGTGATTTTTGGTAAGGGACTGTTTGGAAAATGTTTTGGGAGATTTCAAAGAACTGTTTGGCAAACATATTGTTTTAAAGGCCTACGTTTTAATGATTGTACGAAACAAGAACAACTTAGGCCAAAATTTTATGCTCGTACGATTATCCGGCTTTGTGATTTATTAATGGTGTTATTTATGAAACATTGACATACATATTAGGGTTGAGGTTGTGTCAACATGCATGTGTGTGAGAAGTGTGAAAAGAGTAAAGAGTAGCGGTCTGGTGTGCGACCTCAATATCGATCGGATAGTATTCCTGGTATTGGAGGCGACAGTGTTGTGTACGACTTAGATATCGATCGGATAGTATTCCTGGTATCTAAGGCGCGCGTTTCGGATATTGATCGGATAGTATTCCTGATATCCGAAGCGATGGTGAAAGTGTTGTGTACGGCTTAGATATCGATCGGATATTATTCCTGGTATCTAAGGCGCTTGTTTCGGATATCGATCGGATAGTATTCCTGGTATCCGAAATGATGGTATTGAGTGTGGCTTAGATATCGATCGGATATTATTCCTGGTATCTGAAGCGATAGTTTGGTGTGCTGTTTTGGATATCGATCGGATAGTATTCCTGGTATCTGAGATAATGGTTTAGTTGTGTTGAGTTTTGTTGAGAGAAAAGAGTCAGAAAGATGAGATATTACATTGCTCATGCATGGTCGCTTATTTATTGCTTTCTTTATTTTCCCCCGTGGCTTATGTTGGAATTGGAACCTTGAATTTATTGCTTTTAAAAGTTAAATTGCACCGTTGTTTATATGCTTATATATACATTGCGAGCACTTGTTTATTTTGCTCACCAGCTTTCATAAGCTGACGGCGTTGATGCGTCCTGGACTGTATGTCCAGATTTTCAGGGTCAGGAGCAGCCAGGGTATTTTGACTATGCTACTTAGAGTCAGGAGACTTTCCAGGAGGCTGCTTTATATTTTCCTATGTCTTTTAATTTGGGTTCTGTAATAAACTAGTTTAGACTTTTGAATAAGGCGTTTTGTGCCTAAGACTATGACTGCTGTAATAGTTTAGTAAGTTTTATTTCGGAGCTTATGTTTTTGTTAGTATCCTTTGCTCTAGAAATGTTTGTTAAGTTATTTGTTGCAGGGACAATTGGTCATACTCACTTGTCACGACCTACGAGTCCATAAAGGAAATTAAATGCTTTCCTGAATTATGCTACGTCGGGGCGTGACACAGGTAATCCTCGGCGCTGCCAAACAACCAACCTGCAGGGTAGAAACAGAAGCCATCAGATACCGTGGGGCAGGAGTGTAAGGAAAATGAATGAGGAGCTACTCACCATATGGCTAATCTGTATAGCCCCGAACAAGGCCTCGGGGCCCAGCTCAGAGCACTTGTCCACCTGGCTTTGCAACAGCCCAGGTCGGACCCTTGCCCGGACCTCGTCCGCCGTCTCCACCGCCGGCATCCTGGCCAGAATGTCATGCGGCCTGGAGGGCGTGACAACCTCGACACGAGGGATTGAGGTCCCGATTGGTATGGTGTCAGAAGGGCACATGGAGGGCACATCAATAGTCACGCCGGGAGCTAATGTCCCAGTCGCTTCCTTCTTAGCTCGGGGCCCCCTGTGGATTCTTTTCAGCTGCTGGCCCTCAGTGGGGCCCTGCCTCTTTCTCCTCTGGCCAGCCGGGTGGCCAAAGCAGCTTCCTTTTCCTTTAGAGCAGCCACGTCTCTAGGAGCTATTTTTGTGAAACAAAGGAAAGATACAGGTCAGTTGCACGCGAAATTGATCGAATAGCGAGGTAATCAGAAAATAGCCAAAAAAATGTACCAGCGTTGATCGGAGGGAACATGGGTGCCTCAAACTGCTGGTTGGGCTCGTAGAAGGTCCTTTGATCGCCCGTCCGGGTCAACAGTTTGCTGACATCCGTGGGTCCTTGGCTAAGGACAAGATCCTGGCCTGGCACTCGTCGGGAATGCAGGGCGGGTCAATTGATCCCACTGCAAAACAAAGGGCAGTTAGCTCCATGACAACAGCAAAGTAAAATAAAACAAGAGATAAGGCAGAAGCTTACTCCTCAACTTCCCCGCCTAGGAAGTCCTCAACTGTATTCTCGGAGCCTTCTCACAGAGCCCGAGGGTGGATACTTGGAAGAATTTCTTCTTCTACTCCCTGTTATTACTCGGGCAGTTGACTATTATTCTCCTCCCCTGCCTGGCTCCTAGCAAAAAGAAGCCGGATTCCCCATGAACCGGGAACAGTCGGTGTGTCCAGAAAAACTCTTGTATAGTAAGCTCTTGCCGGAGAATTTGGGGCCACAGGGATATAGCCCCCATCAAGAATCTCCACCCGTTCAGAGCGAGTTCCCCGGGAGCAATTCTGAGGTATATCAGCACGTCCCGAACAAGTGGGTGGAGAGGAAGGCGAAGGCCCGCTATGAGGGCGTCCTCATAAAGATCAACGAAACCCAACTGGTGGAACTGAGCCCCGCCAGTGTGTACGGCCAAGGAGCAATGGTCGGGGATGTTGTACCTATCCCTGATCCGACCTAAGTCTGGGGTACGCAAGCCGCTAACGATCGACTCGCAAGAAAAGACTACGACGGGGCTATTTGGCACCGATGCCTCATTATCTGTCACACCCCAACCCGCCCCCACGGATTAGGACACGTGTAACAAGACTATACGCACCCAAAATGCACTAATAAGCAAGAACCATGTTAGTTATTAAGGAAAAACATGATTTGAAGTAGCTTAAAACTACTATGCTGAGATAAAATAGCCCAAGGGCAAAATGGTCATTAATAAAATATGACAAAATTTTACATCACAAGATAGCTCTTTGAGTCCCGGTTCCAATTCAAAAAACGGCGCATGAATTCGAATTTTCTACAAAGAGTTATGCCCGTTTCCGTAAAAGGCGACGAAAAATACCTTTGAAATCACTGTCTTGTGCAGAGGGGCATTCGACCGGTCGAGCGGGTCAATTCGACCGGTCCAGATACCCTCTGAACCATATTTTCCCCCATTTAACATTCTAAGAAGTCCCCAAACACAAAAGTCACTTGGGGCTACTTCCCAACCAACTTAGAACCACCAAATAATGCACAAAACATTGAAAACCCATCGAATCATGCAATCGTTGCAAGATTTCAACTCATTCCAATTGAATTTCAACAAGAAACTAACTCAAGTTCATTCTAAGAACTAGCATATGCATGAAAACATTTTGAGGAAGAGTTTGAAGCTTTGTTTAAACAAGTTTGAGCCAAAGAACACTAGTATAACTTGTGTTGATTAAGAAATTCCGCGAAAAATACTTATCAACCTTTGGAACTAAAAGTAAAGTTTCTATAGGTCAATGGGACCCCAAAGGTACCCTCTTGGCCTTTTATAAGTTAAAACAAAACATAGGAACATTTAAAATCAAAGGGCTGGCAGTGGGTTTTTCGACCGGTCGAACGGGTCCCTTCGACCGGTCAAAAGCCCTTCTGCAGAACCATTTCTGCAGCAGCAACTTTCAACCTGCTCACACGAGATTTTGAAGCTAAAACTCACCCAAACACTTTTGAAAGCTTACAAAACCTCTTGAACATAACTCAAATACACCTTGGAATACTTTTAAACTCTTTACACTAGTACCCAAGCTCAATTGAGTCAAATAAGCCATACAAGCCCAAACCTTGGTTACACTAGGATGAACATAGAATTTTGTTGGAAGAGAATTCAAAACTTCACATATAACTTAGTTACAAGCGTAACTTGTCCAAAACTAGTTGCGATATACACCCGGACTTGCCGGAATGGTCCAACTTAACTACCACACAAAATCCATAGTTTTAACATAAGGAATTACATAAGTTCCTCTAAGGTTAACCCCAACTTTCACACTAAAACATTATAACTTAATTATCACAAGTCCCAAACCATAATTTACATCATATTATGCGATTGTAAACACGTGCACGTAAGTCCTAGCCTTGCCCCAGTCCAAACTCGTTTCACCTCCTCTCCGAGCCTTGCTCCGAACCTGCGATGGTTGTTATGTACCACAACAGAAATAGGAAAACGGTTTTCTTAAGCATTTCGCTTAGTGAATTAACTAACATGCTAATGATGTCATGAACATGTATAATGCAACAATTTAAGCACATAAACATATGTAATCGCAGAATTCATGGGCTAATGGTTCACTCCGACCCGAAGACCATTCCCTTGGTCCCGCGGCCACTTCTATTCCTTGGACATCCGTTCTTAAAGCAGATTTCTTCCTCTTCTCCTCCCTTATTTCACCATAATGAACCATTATTCCCAATCATTCTTTGACCACTTAACACTTAGGCACATAGTCACATAATCATGAATATTTCTTTACCAAATCAACATGTAATTCTAACTTTAACATGAATTTGACTACTAAATCCAGAATTATAATTTCTAACTAGAAATTGAAGCACATAACATGAACCACATCAAGGCTTTAGTTAGAAAACTCACCAATTTCAGATTTTACCCCAAATTAAGCCTCTAGATGTTGATTTCCACCCAAAACCCAGCTCAATTTCTACTCCGGTGTAATCCTACAAGAATCCGGCAACCCGTGGTTCACCGATTGGCGTAAGCTACCGAAATTACGACGAGTAAAATGTAAATTAAAGGTATAGAAACGTTCGTCTCACCTCCACGAGTCCGAATACGGCTCCGGTTCGCGAATTGGACGACGGACGGCGACGGAACGGCAAGATTACGGCGAACGGTGACTCGTCTCCGTCTTCTCTCCCGAGCTCTCTCTTGTTTTGCTTGTTAATGCTGTAAATTGAGAGTCTAAGCTCTCATATTGACACCACACATCACATGCATGTGATGTGTCACTTCTTTTTCCAAATTTTCGTTTACACCCCCGATTTTTCTTATGTTCCTATTATGAAATCCCCAAACATTTCATTAACTACCCAAATATTTAAATGGTGTTTGTCTAAGTTTCGTATGGGTCCCAACGTGGTCCCACATATTTTGTGAAGTTACTATCGTACCTACTAATTATGCACCTTTTTGCAAAAATGCCCTTATTGGGTTAATTAGTAGATATCAAAAGCTAACATATTAATATTTTGATATTGAAACAACTAAACATATTCCAAATAGTCATAAAAAAAATGCATCTAATTATTTAAATGCAATTTATTTCATATTTTATCCGGGCCCTTCACTGGGTCCCACTTCCAAACCTGTCCCTCCTCACTGGGGACTTTTCCATGGGCGAGTCCAAGCCTCTCCTTAACCCATTTTATACACTAATTATATTAATTAATGCATATAAAAATAATAATTTACCCGTCCCCCGGGTACGGGTGTTACATTATCCAACCCCCTAAACACTGAGGCAACTGGGAGATCTTGAACCGCCTCATTATCGGACACTCGAATGGGAATCCTGCCCTCACTGTACTGGTCAGATGGAGTCGCGGTAGGTGGATCGTGACTCGTGTCTGGGGTCCCCGGCCTAGATTGTTCTTCTTTCGATCAGGATGATGAATTGAAGCCAGAGTGACACATTTTTGAAACTCCTACGGTGGTATGAGACTGTAGCCGATGACCTAAGTATGGGTCAATAACCCTAAGCCTAAGGTACATGGGGGCAAGTCTAGAAGCCTATGAGGCAAGGCGTACAAGGCCCTTAGGGTAACGTAACACTCAGTCAACACTACCTCGGGACAACCCGGCCAGTTCATCCGCTCTACCAGGGAGGACGAGCTACCTGACCTAAAAAAGAAGGTGAACCTAAGAAAGAAGAATTCCCACTCCCTCATAAGCCCTAGTGGATTTGTGCCCTCCAGTCTCACTTGGGAAAGAAGGGGAAAGATGAGAAGGAAAAGTATAGTGAATTGAAACTAGAAGGTGAAGACTTACAGGAAAAAGACGTAGGAAAGAGCTCGGAGGTCTTGACCGGACTCTTTTTCTCTCAACCCGCTTGGTAGACTTAGAGAATAGATAGCAGGAGCAACAAAAATTCACAAGTGTCCCTTATATAGATGGCGTGGACGATTCAGATCATCTCAGATCCAATGGCCCTGCACAACTCCTGCCAAAATGCCACCAGTTGTCACCTCGGGCAGCCCAAGCAATCCCTCAAAAGGCGCGCGCATTTAATGCACAACACGGAGGCTCGGTTACGATGCGACTGCTCAGTTACGACCTCATTGGATTCGGACAGACTAACCACCTACTGACATGTGACAGGCACCGACCCCAAGGCTCGGGTAGAACCGTTCGGTCCAGGTCCCGACTAACCGAGGCAGCCGGTCTGGTCCCGAGCAATGTTCCTCACCACATCCTGGACGATTTTTCAGAGCCGTACTAGTTTCCAACCCTCATCTGATAAGGCATCATATTAGCCTTGAAAATGGGGGGCAACTAATATCTACAAAAATATCCAAACAAAGTTAACCGCCGCCACCTCAGTAAGGAGTGCTGAGTCATCCAGTAATTGCGTTCATCACGCAACCATCCCAGATTGTTCATCCCATACCGCTCGCGTTGGACCAACGGGTCGGGCGCGTGATGCGGGCTTACCCCACTGTAGGCGCGACCCGGGTACACCCCGTAACTTGCTCCGTAAGGTCCCAGACAACTTATTATCCCAGTTAAAAGACTTATGGAAAGAATAGATGGTTTCCTAATCTTGTTAGGAAATTCCCATGATTTGTGTTATTTAATTGTAATCAGATTGCGCTTCTTAATCAGTTCACTTACCTTGTACGAGTGGTCTCTTGCACCTATAAAAGAGACCATTCACCCCCATTGAAGGGGATCGCATTCTTGCTATACAGAATAGCGGTTATACAACACTCATAAGCATATACCCGGCCGGTCACTAGTAGTACCGTCCTCATTGTTGGTTCACCAAAGGTCGCCGGTGATTTGTTTGTACAAGTGCTCTGACGCACACGTGGACGTAGGTCTCCTAGTTAACGGGGCCCCTCTTGTTTAATTCTCCTTACCTCTTACCAAATTTTTAGCATCATCAGAATATCTATAAAGTCATAAATATTTGAGTCTAATTGAGTGAAAAGATGTTTATATGGGTGAACATTAGATAAACCGTAAGGGCCAAAGTGAGAAGTCTATGTATAAATTGGATAAATTAAAATTTTCAAGGGGCACAAATATTACATACAGTACAATACAAATTGTGTAAGGTAAAAAAAATGAAGTCCAAAAATTGAGAGGCTCGTGCCACTGGTCCTAGTGTGCCTCCGCCGTGCTAATAAGACAATCCAAGTAACAAAGGTAAAGGCTAAACCAATGCCGTATAAATCTGTATATAATAATTAAGGGTAAATATCACCTATCTCCTTTGTGGTTTGGTCTTTCTCCTCATATTTTAGAAAACTCACTTACCTATTTTATTTTTAAATTTTAGTATCAGATTCTGTTAAATTTTCCAACAGTTTATTCAAGGAAAGGGGAATTTGATACTAAAATTAAAAAATAAAGGAGGTAACTGAGATTCCTGAAACGTGAGAGAAAATATGTGTATTAAGGTCAAACCTCAAGTAAGAGATGTGATATTTATCCATTAATTAATTAATTAGAACACGGAGCTACTAAATATAAGTCACACCCCCCGAAAAATTGTGAGTGATGTGATTCTTTTTTCTGTTTTTTTTTTTATGACTTATCTGGATGACTCACGCCACACACACACGCACGCACGCACACACTCACTCACACACACAATTCAAGTAGTAGAATCGAAAAGATAGACCCGACACGAGCACACCGGACGTTCTACAAAGAAAGAGGGAAAAAAATCCCTCCTATTCTCTCATGGGAAGATTTGAACCCATCCTCTCCTAGTTTAGAGAGAGGAGGTGATACCACTTGACCATACAAAAGTCTTGGCGTGAGTGATGCGATTCAAACCATGTGATCGATCACGTTTCAATTTTGACATATTGATGATGTCGATGATGTTGTTGACTCCCTTCCCCTTCAGTCATGACCCTTCCCTTTATTACTCAGTCATGAGTATTAGTATATTCTAATTAATCCAAACTAACCACCTCGCCGAGTCGCTGACGCCCACTGATGACGAGGATTTTAGAGTTACTTGAAGCCGCCGGTAGTTACCCCAATTAGTGTCAATTAGTGTGGGGAGATTTTTGCTTCCAAGGCTATAAATTACACTTTAGTATCCTATAGATGTGCGAAGTTTCATTTTGGTCCCTCTAATTTTAATTGTAATACTTTGGTCTCTGTAGTTTTGAATTAGTTTTAATGTAAGCCCTGCCTCTAACTCCGTTATTGTTACTTGACGGCGCACTCATGTGCCTTGAAAACTCTAGGGTCCAAAGTAAAACTTCTCCGAAACTCTAGGGTCCAAAGTGAAACTTCGCATAAACTATAGGGTACCAAAATGTGAGTTTTTCGTCAAGTTGCACTAACGGAGTTAGAGAAAGGGCCTACATTGAAACCAATTCAAAACTACAGGGATCAAAGTGTTATAATTGAAACAAGAGGATTTAAAGTGAAACTTCGCCCAAACTATAGGATACTAAAATATAATTTAGCCTTAGTTCCAAATTGTTCACGTAGATAATTACGGGTGATATATGTATTATTTAAGTAATTGTGTTAATAATACATATGCAAAATGAAAGTAAAATAAGACACATATCATCCGATGAATGCCTAAACGAGCAATGAATAAACCAAAAAACGGTGAACAAAATTAGTGTGGTGTCCAAGCTCCTATATATATATATATATAATATATATGTGTGTGTGTTGGTCTATATAATATATATCCAAACCAAGAAAATATTACTACTAGTCTACTACACATGCTTGACCGCACGCTCGGAGTGGGCCCTCCTAATCCCGATAGGTCTCTATTCTTCCATGGATTCTTTTTGTGATATGTATTGTCTTATACTTGGTACCCAAAACCTGCATTTCCATATCAAAAATTTATGATGACCCAAAAAAAAAAAAAAAGGTGGGGCCAAGTCGTTGGAAGTTTTTAAATAAAAATAATATAGTTTAAATGTCTCATTCTATCAGAAGATTTGACAAAATTTTACCCATTGTTATGCGTGGAGAAATTGGTGGTGTTCCATTTTTTCATCTAAAAAGTGATGGAGCATAACATGTGAATAAATTCTATCAAATTTTTTCACATAATTGGACATTTGGACCACATTGTTTCTATTTAAAAACTTCAAAGACCAAATTGGTGCAATTAAAACTATATATATATATATATATAAGGACTAATAAGACATAACTTCAAGAGTATATTTTGTAATTAAATCAAAATTTATTGATATTAATTAGTGTTTGTATCATAAAATAAAAATTAAAATGGGTCCACTAAATCCAATTAGGAATTACATGTGGAGAGGGCATGAAAGTAAACTGATGGGAAAGGCAGACTGATGAGACATAACAGGTACCTTAACCTAGTGCGTATGCCACGTCAATGGCAAAGCGGTTACTGGCGGTTATTTCAGAACAGGCCAATGACACGTGTGACGCAAAGATCGTGAAAAGGATAGTTATGGACGAAGACCCATTATGCCCAAGTCATGGATATAGTGGATTGTGTTCTCAACTGTTGAACAACAGTTACACACTGCGATCTATATAAGGGAAAGGAATGATAAAGAGAAGAGATCCCTGATCAACCAAATACTTAGCACTTTTCATATCTTTATGTTCTCTTTCCTTATCGTGTAATCTCTAACTCCATTTACTTACCTATTTTAGGAGTAGATTAATAGTTAAATTCTAGTTAAAAGACGGATTACCACTCTTAATTGAACCACGTTCTGTAAGAGATTTAATAGAAATTCATTTTTGTTATTTCTTTGATCATTCTCGGTGTTTCTCATATTTGAAGTTTTTAATCTTTAGTTAAAGCAAGTAGAACCTATTTGGAAAGCTTTTGTTCCTCTTTCTCTCTATTCATCTGATTCTATCAAATTATTCACATTTCAAGAGAACATTTGTCTGACTCGCCCACATTATTGTATTTGCTGATTTCTAGCCATACAATTAGCAATAAAGTATAACATGCAAACCCCATCACCTACTTTTATGTTAGAAAATAAATAAACTCTAAACAAGTGTATTCTCTCTCCTCGCTTTTCTATTTTTTTATTTTTTCGATTCAATAAAATTACCGAGTTTTGCTATTTGACTTTTATGCAAAGTGAAGGTTGATGGTGATGGAATGAAAGTTTTAGTTAGAGGTATACATGATTACATAATTTCAGGGTCTGTTTGGTTGTCCTAGAATGCAAAAATTACATTCTATTGTTTATATAGAATTTATATAAAAAAAAAATATAGTGAGCTTGAATTGTTTTATTTAGAAAGAGGATGCTCGTCTCAGAAATGATGCTTGTAATCATTAATTTGGCATTCTATAAAGAGGTAGAATGAACACATAAGAAGAAATATCGTGAAGTTTTTTATTTTTATAAATGAAGTAATTCATGGTGATGAATCTTGCTTTAAAATTTAACATAAAATTTGAATAAAATTATTCAAATTCAAGTGACAACCAAATAGGCCCTCAAAGAATTGTTGCTATGATTATGGTCCATATTCCATCTTTCAAAAATGAAATTTAAAGATCACATCATTATTCATTTTTAAAATTATACTCCCTCCGTCCCATTTTATGTGTCCATCTTTCCATTTTGGGATGTCCCAAAATTGTTATCCACTTTTCTAAATTAGTATGCAAACTTTACTTAGTTTCCCAAACTACCCTTCCTTGCAATCAACACCAAAACAAAACAAAAAAAGAAAGTGCAATGATTATGGGCAATTGTGGAAAGTAGAGATAGATTCTTTTTGTCCCTTTAAATAGTTGGATTCTCCAAAATGGACACATAAAATGGGACGGAGGGAGTACTAAATAACAAGAATGACACAAATAAGATTGATTAAACATAGGCAACACACTAAGAGAGAGCATGAAGAGGAAGAAGAGAGGAAGCTCAATGCCTTGGACCAGCTTTTGACCAACTTTTGACCTAGGACATTCCACATTAGTGATTGAATTTTCAAATTATATTATATGCTTGTGTTGGTTTACAGTGTAGGTCTAAATAAATTATTATATTTATTTTTGTCTCTTTGATGCAATTATTGGATGCTCTTTTAGGCAGTCAAAATAAGACGACCCCGCCCATTTGTCGGAAACCATCTATCACTATCATGGACCAGGGTCATCCCCCTACGGTGGGCCGTGGCGCCTTTTGTTGGGATTTTTTATTTTTATTTATTTATTTAATTTTTTTGGGGTTAGTGTCTCAAAAATGAACCACTTCTGTGATATGAGTGATGTTAGTTGCTAGTGTTATTAGTGTTAGTAACACACGCAAACCACGGAAGGACCATATCCCACTTTAAAGAAATTGTCTTCATTACTTCTCCCTAAAGATGTTCAAACCCACAATTACCTCATTGGGAGAGAGGTCTTGGTCAGTATCATTTAAATGAGATGGTTCCTTTTGTTGGGATTACCGCACTCAAAAGTGACCATGCAGCCGGTAGTAATTATGCAATTCCAAAAATTAAAATGAAATTATATGGTACGATTCAATCACATAAAAATGCAAGTCAATCACAAATTTTCCAATTGAACATAGTCACATAAGCTACGTTAGACAGCTCTTGGCCAAAAGTTGATTCTGCAATTGAACCACATAAGCACAAGCTATTGCCAAATGGGCCCAAAAGGGCATTGGTAAGACAATTATGACTTATATAGTTCATAAGTGATATAAATGTACTGTCAAGTGATTGGATGATGTCTAAAAGAATAAATATGCATTCTTTAAATTTGAATTTTAAATTTGGCTTTCAAATGTATTAATAGATGAACTATATCTTGTGGTAATGGTTGATGATACTACATACAAATGCATTTGGTGTAACAATTATAAGCATTGGGGAATCAAATTTTGGGATTTAAATTTAGGAAGTATAGCATTGCTGGATCTAAAATCACTCTTAAGGTTGTTTGGGAAATTCTAAGATATGACCAAGTTCAGTCTACAACTCACTTCCTATCTAGTTCTTGTGAGAACTAAGATTATGCTGGTTTGACAATGAACCTGTTTTAAGAGAATTATTAGACTGGGCACGGATTTGTATCAGCAAACTAACACATTCATGCACCAAACACTTGAACCAGTAGAACCGGTTTACTTATGAACCAAAATTCTTTGCTTTTCCAACAGTCTCTTAACTTTTGTTCTTTAATTTATTAAACTAATATGTTGATGACTTTTTTTTTAATTTAATTTAATTTTTTTTTCACAATATATTGCACTTTTCATCCCTGTAGTTTGAGAGTTGTAACACTTTGGTCCATATAGTTTTAATTTTGGCAATCTATAGTTTCATTTTTGTGCGCAATCAGTCCTATTGTAAACGGGCGTGACACACATGTGACAGAGCAAAGGCAAGATGGATATTTACATTTCATTGTACTTTGTCTTTCTAATTTTTTGGGATTTTATGATTTAATGTAAAAATATTTTGCATAATCATGGTGAAAAATGACCATATTTGGTTCCTTTATTTAAGGTAAATATTATTTTGCATATTGAGTTAATTTAATCTCAATTTATTTGGACACATATTGATTTGGTTGGATATATTGGGTTAATATAGTGAACCAATTGAGTTTGATGGTCAATCATTATAGGACTAAAATAATAAAAGAATAATGTTATGCTTTCCAAATTTTCATCCCAAATCTCCATCTCAAATGATGTGGCACTGGGACCACTAGATTTTGATTGAAAAATATTGAAGTGACCCACAGTGGACCCACTGCCACATCATTTGGGATGAACATTTGGTATGAAAATTTGGGAAGCATCACATTGCTCATAACTAAATGACTTTAGCTCGTATATAGTGGAGCACTACTGGGATAGTATGATATGACCATACTGACTGTTGGGGATTTATCTCAAAATTTAAATATTCTTCAAATAAAATAATAATTAAATAACGTAAAAAATAGAGTTTCTTACCGAATCGCAAATCGCATAATGTTACCTTGAAATGGTATGACATCGCTTGGAATATCGTACCACAAAAAAATCACATAGTTGGGTTGAGTGCGGACTAGGTCGCTCTCTTTAAGACGATTCAGGCTTCTCACGGTAATCACCAGTGTAGGAGAATAACACGTCGCCTCCAGGATACTACAACCCAGTTTTAGGCTGTGATCATCCCCAATCTACACAATTTGGGGAAGACCGAAGCTTCTCCCAACACATTTTTTTGCCCAAAATATAAAATACAATATATGAAAAATAAAAATAGTATATTAGCATGAATGTCATTACATGGATTTATAGTCATATTGTATTGTTGTTTTGTTTTTTAGAATAGGCCCCAAGCCTTATATTTATAGGCTCAAGAATATGAACGTTGAAAAACCCATACTAATTGAGGTTTAAGCCCAAATTAACTAACCCCAATAACCACATGTGTAACATATGGGCTAATAAGCCAATCTAATAACTTTTTGTGCATAATGGTGTATAACACCCACTAATAAGCCTCATTAGTTCATCAAAAAATGACTAAACTAATGTTACAAAACAATATAATAAAACACTTAATGATGAGTATAAAACTCCCAAAAGAATTTAGATAAAAATTTTATTTTATTAAAATATTCCAACAATCCCCCACTTATTTTAATAAAAATAAAAAATAATATATTAGGGCAAAGATAGAATATCATGCATCATGAAAGTGGCACTGCCTTTAAGCTTTCACTTAGTGTTTCACTGTTCCCGTATTAGAGTTAGAGTGGTTGATACGAACCCCGCCAACAATGTGACGAAACCCGTAACACGATTAATGCCTCATTGAGTGCCTCTTTGAACTTCTTTGCCCGAGCCCTCGTAACTGGTCCAATTGGAATTTTAACTGGTTCCCTTGAAGACGTGCCATGATTTGCATCAGTGGCTTAGCCTTTAAACAATGACTACTTGAGGATACGTAGAAGCACGTCACACACATGACACTCCAGGTGTTCTCTAAGCTTCATAAGCCAGCACATTATTCGGCCTTGTGCTTTATCCCAGTTTTCATGAGTGCTCTAGTGATTAGCCCAATCTCATAGGAAGCGGTCCCACTTCCACACTCATATAGGTGAGTCTATCAAGAATACTCCTGTAACTGAGACATTCCACCCATAAGGGATATAGAACTTATTAAAAGATAAATCTCAAACTCCCATGAACGTTACAGGATCGTATGCACTTACACCATAGGGATGGAAAATATGTCATTGAGACTTTAAGAGTGCATATCCATATTGAAACCATTCTATGATTCGTTTGTCCCCTTAAACCTAGTTCTTGGGATCGCCAGTCCCTAGGCAGGGTATCCTCATAGGTAGTTTATTACAATTTTGGGCTTAAGTCTCATCCCCCTCGATGTACATCAAACATTTGCCTCTTAGCTAGCCAGAGCTCTTCATAACTCAATTTATTTCACACATGTGTATAACACGTAACAAATGATTGGATTTCAGCACTATGCCTCAATGGAGGGTGCTACCACATAGATAATTCATTTTCAACCGTAGGTACATTTAATCACCAACATGTTACATTACATGTCATATGGTGGGTTTAATAATCATTGTATAATTTCTCAAGACTCCACCATTCACAATAAAATTAAATATCACTTGATTATGCTTTACCCTCAAGGTAAACCAAAATATCACTTGAAGTGATTGAATCATTGAGTAACTTTTTCTGAATGAAATATAGAGTCACTTTTTTTTTTTCACTTCATCACCATAGTTGAAGAACTCACAATTAAGACCCATTAGATAGATATGGGTCATTGCCCAAAATATTTGGAAGCTAAAATAATGTTCAAGCCTCAACAATTCTCCAAAAGTCCTCACCACCCTTTCAAATAAAATTTCAAACCTCTCCCATATCACAAAAATAATTATCTCCGTGTGCTCATACATGTAATCTCCAAAAAATTATAGTTTTTCATAATATCAAATTCTCAATATAGAGAATTATTGTATCAAATAATTTCTCCAATAGTTTTGTATTATGGTAAGCTAGGTTGATGCTCATCTAATTAAGAGAAACAAACTTGTAACCTATTTTTCAAAATTCACAAGCTCTTTCTTCTCACGAAGACTCATATCTCCTTCGAAAAATTTCTATTGACTAGAAACTGCACATATACTCATACATAGGTCTCCAAAATTCAGAGTCTCAAACTTTCTAATTAAAAAGCTTCTAAAACGCACTTTGCAAAAAACTCAAAATCCCAATACTCAAGATTTTCCTTTCTTTTTTTTTTTTCTTTTTTTTTTTTTTTTAAAAACACCACAATTACCTCCTCCCCCAAAGATAATTGAGGATTAAATAGTAGAATCTCAAAAAAATGAGATTCTCAAAGTTCTATACACCAAACTAAAATATCATCTCACAATAATTTTTCTTTAGTGGCCTTTTGCACAATAAATATCCATTGTTGGATATTAAAATACTAGGATTTCTCAAAAATATAATTTTGAGATCTATTTATCACTTCAAATGAGCACAGAGTCTCATAAAAATAAATAAATAAATGTTGGCAAAAATCCTTCATTTTGCAAAACTTTTTTATCTCAATTTTTCTAAGAGAAAAGAAATACACAAGAGTTGGGCCACTAAATCAATTATTTCTAGCGGAATATATAATATTCTAACGAGTAAAAATTTAGTACGCAATATTTCGTGTACTAAAAAAAATTCAAATCAATCACAACATAAAATGAGGATTTCACCTCTAGCAACACCTAATAAAATTATTATGTTCCACAAGTCTAACTTTTTCATGAATAAACATAAACTAGAGAAACCCTTGTATATATAGACAAGTACATAGGTATTGTACGGCTAGGCCAATGGTGGCACAACAAAATACATGAAAACATGTATTCTTAGGAAATACTTTAAGAACTACATGAGTAATAATAATTCTCTCAAGCACACTTGTCCATATTTAAATAAAATCAACAAGTTATTCTTTTTCAAGATAACAAAAAAAACTTTTTTTATATATTAAACCCCCACCATTTCCTCCATATGTATTATGTATCTCTCTCGAAAGCAAAAATGCAAAAAACATACCTCTAGGGTGGAGAGGGTTAACGCGAGAAGGAAATAAAATATTTTATCATATACTTCTAATTTGTGAGATCTCCATCATCCATTTTAACTTATTCCAATAATTAAATTTGTCACTACACTCAAATTGTCGCTTCACATATTTCAACAAACGCATCAAATTCAATTGGTGACAATTGAAAATAAAAGAGATGAACCGTCTTAAAATTGTTGGGGATTTATCTCAAAACACAAATATTCTTCAAATAAAATAATAATTAAATAACACAAAAAATAGAGTTTCTTACCGAATCGCAAATCGCATAATGTTACCTCGAAATGGTATGACATCGCTTGGAATATCGTACCACAAAAAAATCACATAGTTGGGTTGAGTGCGGACTAGGTCGCTATCTTTAAGACGATTCGGGCTTCTCACGGTAATCACCGGTGTAGGAGAATAACACGTCGCCTCCAGGATACTACAACCCAGCTCTAGGCTATGATCATCCCCAATCTACACAATCTGGGAAAGACCGAAGCTTCTCCCAACACTTTTTTTTGCCCAAATATAAAATACAATATATATAAAATCAAAATAGTATATTAGCATGAATGCCATCACATGGACTTATAGTCATATTGTATTGTTGTTTTGTTTTTTCGAATAGGCCCCAAGCCTTATATTTATAGGCTCAAGAATATGGCCATTGGAAAACCCATACTAATTGAGGTTTAAGCCCAAATTAACTAGCCCTAATAACCACATGTGTAACATATGGGCTAATAAACTAATCCAATAACTTTTTGTGCATAATGGTGTATAACACCCACTAATAAGCCTCATTAGTTCATCAAATAATGACTAAACTAATGTTACAAAACAATATAATAAAACACTTAATGATGAGTATAAAACTTCCAAAAGAATTTAGATAAAAAATATATTTTATTAAAATATTCCAACACTGACTGCACACAATACTGATTTTGCAAAATATTTTTACATTAAAGTAGTAAAATCTCAAAATTTTTGAAAAAGACAAAGTATAGTGAAATGTTCATCTTGCTATTGCTCTGTCACAAGTGCTTCACGGCAGTTTATAAAAGGACTAATTGCACACAAAAATGAAATTGTAGGGTTAAATTGCCAAAATTAAAACTACAGAGATCAAAGTATCACAACCCTCAAACTACATGAGTGAAAAGTGTAATTTACCCTTTTTTTTAATTATTTATAGAAAGTTGTTAGGGAAGGAGGACTCCTTTCAAATTCATTGTCGAACAGACCCTAGAAGTTATGTCTAATATACTAACATGATACTGGCATTCACAAAAATGAAGTAAAAAATTTAAAGTGGGACTGTATCTGATTTTTGTGCATCTCAAACAGATCTAAAGGCTTCAACAATCAAAGATTCAAGACTAACACTCTGTTTGGTATGCCACAAACAAGAAACGAATTGATTTGCAATTCTTGTTTGTGGCAAATCATGTGTTTGGTTTGACACAAAAACTAGAAATGAAATGATTTCCAATTCTTAAGAATTGAAGTTTTAGGCTAAAGTGAAATCTGATAAGAAATGATTGGATTTGGTGAGAATTCAGTCTCAAAATGTGTTCTTCCCAAAACACCCAAATCCAAAAAGCCCTAAATCGCGCTTCGTCGTCTTCTTCTTCTTCTTCTTCTTCTTCTTCTTCTTCTTCTTCTTCTTCTTCTCCTTAGTTCTTCGCAGCGTCTTCTTCTTCTTTGCAACTTCTTCTTCTTCTTCTTCTTCTTCTTCTTCTTCGTCTTCGTCTTTCTTTTATACAGCTTCTTCTTCTTCTTCTTCTTCTTCTTCTTCTTCTTCTTCTTCGTCTGGTCTATTCTTCTGGTCTGGTCTAGTTTAAGGTATGTTTGGGTATTTTAGAAAATAGCTATAATTCTTTTCAATTCTATTCTTTTCATTTCTGTTTTAAACCAAATAGGAGAATTGGAATTGCAAATCAATTCTATTCTTTTCTTTTCTTTTTCTATTCTATTCTGTTCAATTCAATTCTATTCTATTTTACAATCATACCAAACGGGCTGTAAGAGAGCTAGACATAAAAAATCCAATCTTATTGCGATTGTGATAGTTTTTGTCAAAATAGATTTTGATAGTTGTGGTGTTTGGGTAATGTGTTATGAAAGTGATTATGATGGAAGAATAAATTATGCAAGTGATTGGTCACATACCAGCAAAAGTGGTTTTATATGTCCAAAAAATAATTATGCCCTTATGATATGAATATTGAAATACCTAAGTAGTTTATTTTATTAATATATATTATTAAATGTTAACAGAAATTAATTAGCTATATAACTAGTTAATTAAATATATTTCATATATCATCTAAAAAAATTTTACAGACTAATGTATCATCAAATTATTAATTGTACATATAATTATTTATATACTCATTAAACACATGCTGTACTAATTAAGAAAAAAATGTATAACATAACAATTAAATTGCTAGTTGGTCGTCAAATCTTAGTACACGTGTCACTTACTCATAAATACAAGATTTAAAAATTCACACTGTTATACTATGGAACTTTATTTTGGTATTACCACATTAACTTTATTGAAACGCTAGCCGAGCTGGCCAGACTCATACTCCTCAATGGGGAGAGGTTGTAGGTTCGAGCCTTAGCCCTTGCAGGGTAGGTGATCAAGGAAGCCAATTGTTTTAAAGTAGAGTATGATCCCTCCTTGCGTGTACATGTATTAGTAACTTCTATGCTATTAACATCGTTCATGTCATAGAGACAGTTAGATGTCTGAGACACAGCCCCCCAAAAAAAAGTTAAAGTTTTTTTTTATTTATACTTACCTGGATTCGGAACGGATACACACACACTCCAGCCCCAACCCAACCCAACCCAACCCAACCCCAAAGCCCTATACTGGCCCACAGCAAAGCTCAACAAATGCCACTCATTCCAACTGAAGAATAATTAGGGGACAAGCAACTAGACCCCCTATGGGGATTCGAACCCTCTCCCTTCTCACTGGAAGAGAGAGGCAATGCCAATTGGGCTACAACCCGCTCGGAAAAAAAAAAAGAGAGTTAAAGTTGTGTGAGTTCTTTATCCGAGGTGGATGGTGTATGAGGGAAGGTATAACACGTAAGCTGGTTAGTACCAAGTGGAGCAGCGAGTGATACTGCGTGGTAGGTAGATGGGAGTGAGAGCTTGTTAAGATAATAATAATAATAATAATAATAAATATATGTAAACAAACAGAGATTATGGAACTTGGAGAATGTATGGCTCGAGTGAGAACCAGAGTAGTCCCAAATAAGAGAGAGAGAAAGCAGTAGAGGGTTGGTTATTAGTCGGAGACTGGTGTATGGGAGGGAGTTATCTAAAATGTGCGAGGCTAGAGGAGAGGTAGGGGAAAGTTGAGTAATGGTTGAGAATTATGTTTTTTGTCGGAGATTTTGAGGAGGATGGTGAAGGTCTTAAGTGCTTAGGATTGTAGCTCAAGACTGGGTGAAGGCTTAAACTCTAGGTTAAGCTCTGGTTGTTGGATGTATTGAATGAGGTTTGTATTTATACAGGGTTTGTGAGGTTTTTTGGCACAGCTGGGGTGGCTGAGTTGGCATCTTCGGAGTGGTTGCCCTGTTTGAGGTAGGTAGGGACTTAAATGCGTATGTTTAAGGTAGTTGGCCTTATTAAATGGGGATGCGGACAAGTCGCTGTATTGGGGGAGGTGAGACGAGGTATTGTCGTATTGTCGTTGTGAGGGTGAGCCGATGTCATTGGTTGGTCAAAGGGAGGGAGACAAAGTGAAGGAGTTCTATAGGTGCAGAAGATGCAGCGAAGGGGCAAGGTGTCAAGGCTTTTCTTATTGGTTCGTCGAAATGTATTGTCACTGGGAACGAAATGGTTTTATTGGTGCAGAAGGTTAAGCATGGAGGCTCTCGAGATCATACTGCTGTGGCTTCCAGAGGGCTAAGCAAGGGTGAGTACCGAAGCTAAAGCCATTGGTGCAGACCCTTAAGCAGAGAGGATATCGAGACCCTGCTATTGGTTCGCAGGGTACTCAGCGAGGTTGGGGTGACTGGGCAGGGTGAGAGTCAAAGGTTACAGCTGGTTGCTAGGATATGGGCTTTTCTAATTGGTTGGGGGGTTAAAAGGGGTAGGGCACGTGATTGGTGGTCACGTGTCTCTCTTTCTCTTTGGGACCAACCCTATCCAGCCTGTGAGGCGTTGAGATAGGGAGGTACCCCTGGTTCTAGCCTCCGAACCATGAACTCTCAAGTTCCCAGTGGTCATGGCCACCCTTGGTACTGCTTCCTGACCAAGGGTGAGAAATCCACCAGTGAATGTGTGTTTGTGTTGTAATGGAGTGTTCATTAGGTGCAGAGGAGAGATTCCTTGTAAGCTGGCTTGAGAGCGAGTGGTGACTACAAGCAATGGTTGATTTGTGGTGAGTGGTCATTCGACGCCATGGCTTAATTGATGACACGGATGGTCATTCGACGCCGTGGCTTTGACTAGCGATCGATGGATTTAAACATCCACGTGTCTAATGGGTGTTGGTGTAACGAGTGGAGAGGGCAGTAGGTGGACTGGGTCCATTTTGCTTTTCTTCACTTTGTTTGGGTGGGCTCAGTCGTAATTGGGCCTCAGGTGACTGTTGTGGATGGGCTTTGGAGGGGGCTGCTCGAGGGCTCAGTCGTAATTGGGCCTCAGGTGACTGTTGTGGATGGGCTTTGGAGGGGGCTGCTCGAGGCTGTCCTTTTCAATCGTGGAGCTTCCTAGTGGGCTCTGCGGAGGTGGGCTTTGGGATATAGTTACTCTGGGTGGGTTCGGGTAGATATGTGGGTTGGGTATAGCGGGGCCCATTACTTGGTGATGATATTGGATACATTTGGAGTCGTCGTTAACATGTGTTGGTCAAACTTAGTGAGTTGTTAACCAGTACCTACATTAGCCCCCCTGTCCGTATCGTAGGCGTAGAGCAGCTAGGATGCGGGCATGAACCTTTGCGTGTCTTTCTGAGATTGTTTTTCTGGTAGTGAATGGACATCTCTTCTTTTACGGGTGGTACTGGTGCTCTTTTGTCAGTTCGATAGACGTCTCAACTTTTTGTAGATAGTACTATCGCCGAATTTGGTGAATAGATTGGTCCAGCAAATATTAGTGTTGCCTGCTGTGCATATCCATCGTACATTCGTTCCTGTACTCTATACATAAGTGTAGTGAACCTGTGTGATCCTTTGTAATAGACATACTTATGGCTGACTCCATTTCGTCCCATGCTGTGAGAGTACGTCGCTCTTTGCCCGACTTATTTGGTAACTCCGGAGATGGTTGGAGAGGTGTGAAGGTGCATCACTGGTATGTTGAGTGTTTAGAGCGTGTTTATAATCGTAGGCCTAGTACTTTTGATAATTTTGGTGATCGCGATCCGGGGCAACAATCTATCTTGCTAAATCATTTGGGGTATGTTTTGGATTATCTGTCGATGGCCACTTTATCCACTAGTGATGAAGATTTGTATTGTGTTTGTTTCCCAAGAGTTCGCATCATGATGGAAGCTGGGCTGCCGGTGCAGTGGTTGCTTCATCATTTGGAAGACATGCAGCAGAAATACTTCGTTTTTAAGATTGTGCTTCACAGGAAGAGTCTCGCCGTTCGTCGCAAGGAGATTTTGCAAGAGATGGAGAAATGTAAGGATATGTTGTTATGGCGTGGAAGACTTTTGAGGCCGGATAGCAGCCAAATAGCTCTCTTTGAGGGTTATGAGGGAGACTTGGTGGGTTTGGAGAGGGATCTGTCCTTGATTCAACGAGAGCTTGCGGACGTTGTTGCCAAAGAGCTTCCTCTTCGTCCGTTTGTAAACGAGAACGGTCTCCATGAAGATTACGAGCTGGACACCGGGCTTTTTTAACGGAGGGCCCCACTCTGTCCTTCTTGATAAATATAAACAGTAACATATACACATGTATATGTATATATATATATATAATTTAGTGGGGAGCAGATCCTGCGTGGTGTAGTGTCCTTTCTTTTGTCGCCATGTGGTTAATGTAATATGGCACATGTTGCCTTTTGTCCTTATGTAGAATCGCTGTCTTTATATATCTTCCTTTCCTTTCTTGTTTGTTGTGTGTTTCTTCGGTCTCTCCTTTCTATTGTCTTCATCGTGCATTATTCTCTTGTTGTTTTTGTTTTTTTTTTTTTGGGTTTGTTTGTTGAAATGTCTGGAGCTGGATCTTCTGGTGGTTCTTCGTGGGGTTTACCCCTGCCGGAGGCGTTTGGGGATGTTGAGGATGGTTGGAGGGGCGTGAAGATGGATCAAAAGTTCCGGGATAGTCTAGAGCAAGTCTATCAACGCTATCCCGAAACTTTCATTCGTTTTGGTCGGATTGGTGCCCGATCCCAGTCCGATTTGCTTAGTCGTCTTTGCCGAATTTTACGTCGCTTGCGTAAGACGACGTTAGAGGAGGCGGATGGTGATCTTTTTGCTGAGTTGTCGGAACAGGTTCGGAATCTGGTACAGGACAGATTGTCGGTCCACTGGCTGTATTCCCATGTAGAGGAGATGGAACGTAGGTTTGACCTGTTTGAGCCGATGTTGGAACGACAAGCTGCTTTCGATACTTACTTGGAGTTGGAGAATTCTGTCACAGAGTGTGCGCGGACCCTGGGACGTTACGAAAGTATAGTGTGTGGCGGCAAGCGGGTCGGCTCCCTAGATCCGAACACGGTGGAATTTATCGAAGTGTATGAAGCGGAGAACAGGCGTTTTTTGGAGTTGAAGCAAGAATACGCGGATGCTAATGTTCGTTTTGAAGCTGCCAGAGCTGAGGTGTGTGTTGTTGAACAGCAGATTTGTGAACTGGGTTTGCATATTAACTATAGGTTGGATACTGGTCTGTTTGGCTAGTTGACTCTTGGGTTTCTGTGTGCTAGTCAGAGTTGGTGTAGTTGCATCTTGTGTGTATATTAAGCATGTATTTGTAACTTGGTGTTTGTTTTAGTAAATTTGTAACGGGTGATCCGTTGCTCTCGTGTCTCTCTTTTTTTTTTAGGTGCAAGCTATATATTATTTTTTTTTGAAAAGCGTGAATGTACTATGCTGAATTGGTCGTATGCTGCTCTTTTTGAATCTCAGTCACGAGAAATTTGAAGGTAAGGTAAGCTGTAGTACGTGCATGTGAGGTTGCAGTAAGATTCTAAGGATCTCTGTGTATGGAATAAGAATCCAAAATAAAATAAAATAAAAATTTAAAGTCGGGAAAGAGGGCAAACTATGAGTCTTAAGGAAGGACATGTGAGACTGCGAGAAGTGAAACGGTCCTCTTCGTGAATGTATTTGGTTTATTGTGGGACCGGTTTGGTATTTAGAATAAAAAGTCTCAGTATTGAGGAGGTGGTAGGGATTTGGGTTATACTAAACAACAAACCAGAGGAGAGAGGGAGAGATGGCGACGGCAAGACTCGCCGACAAGGGATAGCGGCAGTTTTGGTATTGCGTTGGCGATTGGTGTAGAGGCAGCTCCAATGCTTTAGGTATGTGCTTGTTCTATTTTGTTTTGTTAGATTTGGAGTTGTTTTAAGGTTTTAGGGCTTTGATTAGTTAATTGGGGGGGAGTATCGATGGTGCGGGTGGAGACGGGGTCATCGATGGGGTTTGGTTAAGTGGCTGCCGATGTTTGCGACGGGAGGGGTTAGTCTATGGCGTCGAAGATAAGGCTGGTAGGGCCCTTATAGGCTAGCGATGGTAGTGCCGTCGAATGGGGTTGTCTGTGGAAAGTGTGGGTGTCGTCGAATGGGGTGGGTGTCGTCGAATGGAGGTGCCGTCGAATGGAAGTGTCGTCGAATGTGTGGGTGTCGTCGAATGTGGGTGTCGGCGAATGTGTGGGCGTCGTCGAATGTGGGTGTCGGCGAATGTGTGGGTGTCGTCGAATGGAGTTGTCGTCGAATGGGGGTGTTGTCGAATGGCGTTGTCGGCGAATGTGTGGGCGTCGTCGAATGGAGTTGTCGTCGAATGGGGGTGTTGTCGAATGGCGTTGTCGGCGAATGTGTGGGCGTCGTCGAATGTGGGTGTCGGCGAATGTGTGGGTGTCGTCGAATGGAGTTGTCGTCGAATGGGGGTGTTGTCGAGTGGCGTTGTCGGCGAATGTGTGGGCGTCGTCGAATGTGGGTGTTGTCGATGGGTATTGGGTGCGATGGGGATAGGGTGGGGTTCCATCGCGGGCTAGGGGATCTGGGCAATGGTTGGGGGTAGGCTTGTCATTGACGGGTTTGAACACTTTGGTTAGCAGTATGTTTATCGACGAGGGTAGTGTGGGTGGTGCTATGAGTTGGGACATAGTGGGACCGGGCATAGCCTTTCCTCCCCCTTTTTTTTTTTTTGCTAAACGACGGATTAGTTCAGGGTGTGACCTGTGACGGTTGGCCCGAGTGGGTTATCGTCAAGAAGGATTGAAAGACTTCTCAATCAGTAAGTCAGTAGTACTGTAGATGTGATAGCATCACGTGGCTTTAAGGGAGCAGTTTTGGTGTGGCTTTTTGCATCGTCAGTCTAAACAGTGTACTTTGGTGTGTCGTGTAGTGAATATATTGTGCTTTTGAACGAGCTTCCAGTGATTTAGATTTCTGTCCAAAGGGTACTTTGATATCTGTATATAAGTTCATTTGTATGTATGTGATACATTTGCTGGGTTTGTGAATTTACTGTTATCTTTTAAGCCAAGATGTTGGTGCCGGTGTTGGCCTTTGTGGTAAATGTCCCACTATGTTTGTTTTAACATTTGACGTTGGTGTTGTGCAGCTAAAAAAAAACGAGGAAGCATTTGTACTTATCTGTTGTTTGTCCAGGTGGAGAGGAGGTTCGTTGCTTGTGCGATTGCATTGTGGCGGTTGTGTGCTCGTATCACTCGTTTGGTGTTTCTATTTACCCATTGATCTCGGTTGTTGTGGCAGGCTGCATGTGTGAAGTAGGAACTGTTATCTTTTACTGTGGGCGTGTTCTTCCTCCGTGGTGAACTTTGGTATGTACTGCTATACGTGCTTATGCGTGTGTTTGTGTGGTGAGTATATTTGCATTGATATTTGCGATTTGAAAATGTAGGTGTTATGGCTCCTCGTCTTGGTAAACCTTTGAAGGGCAACTCCCAAGTTGCGCCTTCGGTTCCTTCTTTATCTCGGTGGTTTAGGGCGCCGTTCCTTGGTGCTGCAGATGAGTTTTGGGTGCAGGTTGATCATGTGATTGCGGATTTGGGTGTGGCTTCTCCTTTACCTGTCTTGGGTTCGGATGCTGACTTGGTTGATTCCGCCAAGGTCCTGCGATTTCAGGTTGAACGTGGGGATTGTCCCTACTCGAATTTGAAGTTTGCTAACAGGCTTTTTCTGAAGGAGGATTGGCAGGAATGGACCGACGCCATTATCCGAGAGTTTGAGGGACCCCTTAGGCAAGCTCAGATTTATGACTCAGTTATGTGCTGGCGTGATCTTGCTAATGTATCTCGGGTGGAGTCGGATATGGTGACATTGATATCTCGGTGGTGCACTTCTACACATACGTTTATCACTGCTTGGGGTGAATTTACGCCTACATTAGAGGACGTGTCAGTCTTACTGAAGCTCAGCATTTTGGGGGATATCAATGTAATGACTTATGAGTTAGATACGGAGGAGCAACATATTGTGAAAGTGCTTGAGGAGGGGCTACGACATTGTCAAAGGGCTTCGGTATTTGATGCTAATACGGGTGCTCGTATTCCTGGACCGGTGAAGGGGAATGGTAAGAAGGCGTATTTCCAAGCATTTATGAGGTATTTTTGGGAGGACCGCCAGCCTGAGAGATTCGTCTCGGAAGGTGGTACTCGCGATGTCGAGATTGGCTTGATGAATGACTATAGATTGGCTGCCTATCTAGCATGTTGGCTTTCTCGGTGTATTTTTGAGGGCTCTCCCGAGCATGGGCCGAGCTTTCGTTGGTTTGGGGTAGCTGCTATTTTATCTAGAGGCAAAGTTGTTCCCCTGGCTGGGCTTTTTCTGGGTTCATTATATTTACGCCTTGATATGGCAGTGTTGGATATGTCTCGCTCCTTTGGTAGATATGATGTTGCCACGTTTGTATCTATTCCATTTTTGCAGTCGTTCATTTATGAGCGTTATCATCGCGCGTTGGAGATTTCGAGTCATCATCGTACGACACCAGAGTATAGAGTATGCCGATGGATCAGTTGTGGGCCGCCTGAGCGTTCTCTATCAGCGGTGATAGATGATGTTGATTCGTTTGATTGGCGCCCTTATGGTCGGACAGGTCCGGGCTACCGGGCAGGGGTTTCTCCATGGAGCGAGACCGCTGGTAGTCAGGTTTCGGCCGATGATTTTAGTGGAGCTTCTGTTACTGTGGCCGCGGCGGTGACCATGTTAGCGTGCCGTTATCTGCCGGCAGTTTGGGAGGTGGGTGGTAGTGTAATGGTGTATCGCCCTGATCGTGTTAGGCGGCAGTTGGGTTTGGATCAAGGCACTCCCTTGGCACGTACTGCTCTATCTCCCGACAGCTTTGCTCGGTGTTGTGCTGGTTTCAGCGATGGGTACTTACGGTTTGGGTGTAATATGGTATTACCACCACTGGGGAGGCGGGGGCGGTGTTTTCCTGATTATGACACTTTCTGGCGGAGTTCTTTGTTAGCTTTTCGCGCATATTGTGAGGGCTCCCCTCCTGCCATGGTCATTGGGCAAATTCGCTGTGGCGACGTATCTCTTCGTGCCCGTGCCTCTACTCCTAGGCGTATCGATGATTGGGGTTTGTCGTGTTTCAGGGCTAAAGATATTTCATGGACCGTAACCTCGGATGGCTGGGTTGGCGGGGTGTATGCCGACCCTTTTGGTTCGTCTGCGCAGAAAGCTTTCAAGAAGAAGGCGAATTATGTTGTAGGAAGGGACACTTTGGAAGAGGTAAAAAAAAAAAAAAGTTATGCCATTGTTTTGTGTAATGTTTTATCAAAAGAAGAGAAAAAAAAAATTTAATATTATTATTATTATTTTTTTTTTTTAGGTGACAGTGCCAGTGCCATCAGTATCTAGTTCGAAAAGGAAGCGATTGCGTAAAGGTGGGGGGTCCAAAGGACCTGCTAGTGCTGATAATGCTGGTGTTGCTAGTGGGGGTGGGGAGGCTTTGGCGGGTCTGGCTATTCCTTGCGATGACTTGGGTGATATAGAGTTTATTGGTGGTGCTCAAGTGGATCTGTTGATGGAGGAAGTGGTTAGTGCCTCGGATGGCTTATTTCAAGGTAGAGAAACGGTGTTTATGTGTGACTTTAGAGGGGATGATGCTGAGGATGTGGAGGAGGAGGAAGAGGATGGCATTGGTGGCGTTGAAAGCTATGGTGAGGACGAGGGAGAGGAGGAGGTAGCGGGTAGCGGCGTATACCCTTCTGACTTGGTTTCGTCGTCGGCGCCTTCTGCTTCTGCTTCTAAGGTTTCTTTATCGGCGCCTTCTGCTTCTGGGGTTTCTTCATCGGCGCCTACTGCTTCTTGGGTTTCTTCATCGGTGCCTACTGCTTCTTGTTCTGTAATGGCGTCAGCGCCTACTGGTTTTGTTGTTTATGGTCCGTCTGCGTCGTCCTCTATTACTTGTCCGTTCGAGCGGCAGGGGTTGTTGGCACGGGGTTTTTCTGCTGCAGTTGTGCCTACGCCGCGTGTCTATGGGGAGTCTGTGCTAACTTCGGCTTTTACTGCTTTTCGGGGTGAGGTCAGTTCGGTTGTGACTACATATATTGGTGTCTCGGAGGGTGGCTTTAGTGATTCTCAGTCCGGTGCGCGGCTTTCGAGTGTTGCCCCTCTTATTTCGCCGGCTGTTTTTGCCCCGAGGGTTTCCGTGTCTGGGCCCTCTTTTTCGGAGGTTTCGATAATGGATAGCACCGTTGTTTCGGTCTCGGTGCCTTTGCCGGTGGCGGTTCCCGTTGGTGATGTTGGTGATATGGCCTCTGATATTATGTGGCGCGGCGTTAGCTGTTCTGTTGGTGATGCAGCCATTTTGGAGATGGTTTATGGGCGGTATCCCGGGACATTCGGGTCCATGCTTAACGAGGATACCGCTCCTCGCTTCAAGTCTTTCTTCTGTGGTGTCCTTTCGTCGGTGATGCGATCTTTATGTGGCGTTCGTCTAGGCGACATGGATATGGTGGCCTTTGATGGTATTCTTAAGGAGATTAAGTCGCTTGGTGACTTTTGCGGTTCCGACATAAGGTGGTTAGAGCAGCGTCTTGCTCTGGTTAAATCGTGCTTATTTGTTCGGGGTGCTCAAGTGACGGTGGGACTGTGTGATGGGAAACTTGCAGAGTTAGAAGGAGAAGAGCGGCGATGCGTTGATAGTATACGGGCGATAGAGGCGGAGATGTCGTCGTTGAGGGCCAGGCTGTTAGTACACCAATCACAAGGAGAGGCCATCAAGTTGTCGATGGCTGAGTTTAGTGAAAAGAGGGAGAGAGTGCTGAAATTGTGTGAGGATGAGCAGTTACGGTCAACTGCGTCTTTCGACTTGTCCACCGAGGGTTATGTGGTTGGTGATTTGTTCTCAGATGAGGAGATGGCGTTTCTTCATCGACAGTCTTGATGTGGCTCTATTTTATATATATTTTGTATAGTGACTTTGGTGCTAGTAGGTGGTAAGTGGTTATTACTGTGAGTCGGTTGTATAAGATATTTGATACCCTTCTTTTTTTTTTTAAAACGGTGGCTCCATCTATGGCCTCTTTATGGTTTTGTTTTTTTCTTTTAAAAAAAAAAAAGAAAATGCTATACACGTGCGTTAGAGAAAATGACTTATCTTGTCGTTGGCGATACTCTTTTGTCTTTTAGTCCTAGTATGGGCATCAATTATAATGTATAAAGTATGACTAGTGAACCCGTGATGATTTTGTAAAATAATGTAGAAAGTAAATCACGGGATTTGTACAAATAGGTTAGGGTGTAAACACGTGTTTATGCAACATGGGCAGCTATGTGAGTACTTGACATGTGTCTTACAAAAAAAAAAAAAGATTAGTCTATCTAAGGCGTGCATAAATATCAATAAGGTAGAGGGCTAAACCATGGCTGGCTCTTCACGAGCGTCGAACGTAGGGCCGAGGCCGCCGCGTTTACCGGCGAGATTTGGTGATGCGCCAGGGGGTTGGCGAGGCATCCTTGTACGAGAAGAACTGATCCCTCATTTGGAGAGAGTATATGTGAACTATCCACAGACTTTTATAGGGTTAGCCTATATGGATCAACAAGAACGGTTGCTGGCCTGCGGAATGTTAGGTAACGTAATCTTAGATCTGTATAGAACTAACCTTGGTGCCGCCACTTATGACTACATGCAAAATGTGAGAGGAAGTGTTCATGACATGATCACGCAGGGACTTCGACTGTTGTGGTTGACGGAGCATCTTGATATGGTAGTATTACTTCGACAATTTGTAGAGGCACGGCGGAGGAGGCAGTTTGAAGAGAGGCAACTTGCCTCGGCTAGTGAGAATTATCGGAGAGCTCGGGTGGAGTTGGTGACAACAGCAGGGCAATGGAGGAGAACAGGCGTACCTCGTACAGTGCAACAAGAAGCTCGAGCGCTGCGGCTTCAAGCGGCTGTAGATCATGGTGAGGGGGAATGTAAGATGTATGAGGATAGATTGGCGAGGTCAAGGATTGTTGAGCAGCGTTCGAGGGCCGGTATTATTACCGATGATGTTGATAATGAAACATTGGTGGTTGTAGGTTTGTTTGTAGAGTAAGGGGATGTTTGAGCATAGGGTTGTAATCTAAGCTGTTTTTTTTTTTTTTTTTTTTTTTTTTTTTAGTGATGGTTCTGGTTTGCATGTGTTTCCCCCTCTCTTTTTGTGGATATAGTGATAATGTGGCGAACATTTTAAATAAAAGGAAAATTTTCCATAGAACAGTGTAGTACATGTATGGAAACAACCTTTTCTTAGAAAAATGTAACAAAAACTAAAAAAAAAAAAAAAGGGGCTCAGGCTCGAAACCAAGGTCAAGCTCAAAACAAAGGTCAAAATAATTGAGCCACAGAAAGGGGAAAACATAAAGAGTTGAGGGCCTAAGCATGGAATAGCTTCAGCCATTGGGTGTTGATAGGTCCAGAAATGGAGGTCTCATCAATTTTCCGGATCCTATAATAGCCGCTAGGGTTGGCTTCTTTGACTTCGTAGGGTCCTTCCCACTGGGGCGTGAATTTGGGCGCCGAGAGACCCCTCATGACGTGTGTAGCTGCCTTTAGGACCAAATCTCCCTCCTTAAAGACCCTCGGTCGAACCATAGCATCGTAGGCACGCGCGATTTGCTTCTGATATTTGTGGAGGTTTGATCGTGCTGTGTCTCTATGTTCGTCCAATTGTTCCAACATCATTGGGCGTGGGTCATGCAGAACCTCGCTTTTCATAGCTATCCGTGCGGAGGCCACCACCAATTCTGTAGGTAAAACGGATTCAGCTCCATAGACCAATGAAAAGGGGGTTGCTTGAGTTGGTCGCCTTTTCGAGGTCCTGTAGGCCCACAGGGCTAGGGGGAGTTGGTCAGCCCATATCTTTGGACAATCTTTCATCGTTCTGCTCAGGATCTTCAGTAGTGTTTTATTAGTGGCTTCTGCTTGACCGTTGCATTTTGGATAATAGGGCGTGGACTTGTGGTGGGTGATGTCGTAGGACAGGAGAAGTTGTCCTACGTGCTTGTTGACGAACGGGGTCCCGTTGTCGGATAAGATCACCTTGGGGATTCCGAAGCGGCATACGATGTATTCTCGGATGAAGGCTGCCACTGCGGGTCCCACTGCTCTCCTCATGGGAATGGCCTCTACCCATTTGGTGTAAAGCTCTGTCGCTGCAAGAATCCAGATATTGCCTTTTGATGCAGGGGAGATCGGTCCTATGAGGTCGAGGGCCCAAGTATGGAAAGGCCATGGTGTCGATAGTGCTCGTAGATCGACCGCAGGAGCGTGGATTCGATTCCCGTGGATTTGGCAAGGGTAACACCGCTTGACATGGTTCCTCGAATCTTTCTCCATTGTTGGCCAATAGTATCCGAGATCCAAAAGGTGGCGATATAATTTTGTGCCTCCTTGATGTTCAAATTCATGTGCCTCGCTTAGGACCTGGTGAGTTTCCCCTCCGGCTAAGCACCGTAACGGTTCTCCGCTGAAGCTGCGTCGAAAGAGCATATCTTCGCGTATGAAGAACTTGGGAGCCTGCTTTCTGATGATTGATGCATCAGCTTTATCGATTGGGAGTGAACTCTCTTTCAAGTAGTTGATGTATGGGATTCGCCAGTCCGTGATTTGGGTAGTGAAGTTGCATTCTTCCTTATTCGGGGCTTCTTGACACTTCATACATGCTTGTTGGATCATCGAAGCTTCTTTGGACATTTCTGGCCAGTAGTATCCTTTTCTTTGCACCATTCTGTACAAACTGATGTCCTTTTCCCCGCAAAAGTGAAGGTGGACCTGGCGGAGGCGGAGTTTACCCTCTTCCTCCCCTATGCATCGCGCCAAGACCCCTGTTGGTGCGCGAAAGTAGAGGTTGTTTCCGAGGAGGGTGAAATTCCTTAGGTCAGATACTGCCAATTTTCCTTCGCGGCTCCGAAGCTGGGCGACAATGGGGGCTCTCCAATCATTAGTTTCTTCGAGTGGTAGCAATTCCAGTACCGTACATGGGAGAGTTCTTTTGATGATCTCGATGTGTGTGGAACCCTCAGGCACATCTATTTTGGAGGCCAGAGTTGCCAGGGCGTCTGGGAAGCGGTTGCCTGATCGCGGCGCATGTTCCACTCGGACCGTTTCAAATTTGTCGAGCAATCTCTGTACGATAGTCCTGTACTCTGCTAATGCTGGCTCTCGTATTGCAAACTCTCCCGAGGTTTGCTTGATAACCAAATTGGAGTCTCCCCTTATGCATAGCTGGTTGACACCCATCTTAGTGGCTGCGAGCAACCCCAAGACCAATGCCTCGTATTCCGACTCATTGTTGGAGCATTTGAAGTCAAGCTTATAAGACAAATGGAGTTTAGAACCGTCGATTCGGGACGTCAAGTTGATCCCAGCTCCTCCTCCAAGTGATGTGGAGGAGCCGTCGAAGCTGAGAGTCCACTCACCTAGATCTTCAATGGTCATGGCAGTCTCTAATTCTTCTCCTGGGAGCGCTTCCGAAGGTGGTTCGAAGCTGCCACTCGGGAAATGAGCCAAAAGGTCAGCCAGTGCTTGGCTCTTTATCGCCCTCAGAGTTATACAGGCGATGTCAAATTCTGCCAAGAGAAGGAGCCATCTCGCCATTCGTCCCGAGAGAGCTGGCTTAGATAGGAGATATCGCAGCGGATCACACCTTGTCACCAAATGTATTACATGGCTGAGGAAGTAGTGTCTGAATTTTTGAGCTGCAAAAGTGAGAGCGAGGCAATGGCGCTCAATGGGTGTGTACCTCACCTCAGCGTCTCGGATTACTCGACTGATGTAGTAAACTGGTTTTTCTTGTCCTTCCACTTCCTGAGCAAGCAATGCTCCTATTGATTTGTGTGTCGACGTGAGGTAGAGGAGAAGTGGTTTCCCTTGTATCGGCGCTACCATAGTGGCTGGTGCTGCGAGTGTCCTTTTGACGGCATCGAAAGATTCCTGGTGAACTTGCTCCCATCTGAACTTGACATTTCCTTTTAGTAGATCTCCCAAGGGGTGAGAGGTTTCTGCTAATGCTGGGATGAATCTGCGAAGATAGGACACCCTTCCCATGAATTGTTTCAGTTGCTTTTGGGTGGTTGGTGCAGGCATGTCCATTATTGATTTGGCCTTTGTTGGGTCTAGGTCGATGCCGTGGCGGTGGACTATGAACCCCAGGAATTTTCCAGCCGTGACTCCGAAGGCACATTTGAGGGGGTTCATTCGGAGCTTGAATTTTCTGCATCGTTCAAAGACGGCACGGAGGTCGTTTTCATGACCCTTTTCTTGTTTGGATTTTACCACAATGTCGTCCACATAATCTTCCAAGTTATGATGGAGCATGTCGTGGAAGATGGCCGTCATAGCCCTTTGGTAAGTGGCACCTGCGTTTTTCAACCCAAAGGGCATGACAGTGTAGTAGAAGTTGCCAAATGGGGTACGAAAGGCCGTCTTCTCTGCATCTTCTGGGTCCATCTTAATCTGATTGTATCCGCTGAATCCATCCATGAAGGAAAAATCTTGATGTCCAGATGTGGCGTCGATTAAAGTATCGACATTAGGAAGGGAAAACTCATCTTTTGGACATGCTTTGTTGAGATCCCTAAAGTCGACACATACCCTGATTTGCCCATTCTTCTTTTTCACAGGTACCACGTTCGCCAACCATGTGGGATGCTTGATGGGCTTAATGAACCCTGCTTGAAGGAGTTTCTCCACTTCGACCTTGATCTGGAGCTCGAGTTCGTGACGGAACACTCGGGGAGCCTGTTTTACCGGCCGATGGCCTGGATCAACGTTGAGCTTGTGGGTTACAAGAGTCGTATCTAACCCAGGCATCTGATCATATGTCCAGGCAAACACGTCGATGTATTCTTGAAGGAGAGAAATCAACTTTTCTCGCTCTTCCGGAATCATGATTTTGGAGATGAAGGTGGTACGGGGTGTCTCTCCCTTGGACGCAAGGTTCACTTCTTCTACTTCTGGTCCCGCAGTACGTGGTCCATCTTGGAGTGTTTCTGGGGCTGGCTTGAGCTCGGTGGATTCTTGAGCTTTAATGACATTGCACGCAGGGGGCTCAGGGTCACGTGGAGGGGTCTCTGACCCCGAACCCTCACACCGTCATAAGCAGCGATACGCAAAGCGTCCATCGGGGAGTTTGATTCGAATACATTCGGGAGAGGTATCACGGCGACCTCTGGTGTTTTTCTTTGGGAAAAAATCCTCTTTTTGAGCGTCTTCCCACCTTGGAATGGTAAGGCCGAGTGGTGATGCAAACGGCGTGGTTTCCTCTTCGGAGTCAAGGCTATCGAAGAAATCTGCTTCTGCCATGTGGGCCTCATGAATGCCGAATGGTCGCAAGGTGCCCGCGACGGTGAACACCTTCCTCCCTTCGCTCGTGTTAACCTTCCCTTTTATGCACTGATGGTAGGTGGAGGGTACGATGCCGAACTTGTGCATCCATTTACGTCCCACGAGTAGGTGGTAGGAGGTGTCGGCATCAATCACATGGAATCTGGCCGGTGCTTGGAATTTTCCAAGGCGGAGTGATGTGGTGACGAACCCAACGGTCTGTCGGACGTCATTACCGAAGCCTGCAATATCGATGGCCTGTGGGACAAGCTTTTCTCTGGGGATACCGGTGGCTTTGACGGTAGCTAGTGGCATTATGTTGAGCGAGGCTCCTCCATCGAGCAGGGCCCTTTTGAATTCCACCTCATGGACAGTTGCCGCCACATACAGTGGACGATTATGTGGATGTGGGACTTGTATATCTGCATCTGTGAAGGTGATCATCGATTCTGCTTCTCGGGCAGCACGTCGTACAGACCCCCCAAAGGCCACGCATGCTTGCTGGTAGGTTTCTGCGACCCGTAATATAGCTTTGGTGGCTTCGAGTCGTGCTTCCTCGCAGAATCCAACTTGGTCGAAGAAACATCTGAATTTGGTGAGGTCCTTAACCTTTGATGCGGTGAACTCCTCAGTGCTGGCGCATAGATTGGTTATGGACGGGCCTTTGACAGTCGGGTGTATTTCTTCTCCTTCCTCTTCTTCCTCAATGAACTCAATGAGGGGGGCAGTTACTTCCACTGGTGCAGGCATCTTTTCCTTGATGAACTGGATAATGGGGGTCGAGGCATGGGGAACCATGTGGAAAGAAACCATGTTAACGACCCCTTCATTGTTCCCTCGAGGCTGGCGGGGTGCCTCTTCGGTGGCATCGGGTTGAGTGGTCGTTACTAATTCTCCATTTGTAATTTTCCTATGGAAGATGCCACGGAGAGTCCAACAGTCTTTGGTAGCATGTTTCACCATCTGATGATAGGAACAATAGTTGTATTTGGCCTTGTCGGTCTCGGTGGGAGGTCTGTTTGGTGGACGGAGGATGATCACATCATCCCTTATCCACTTTTTGAGCACGGCCAATACTTCCCTCATGCTGCAAGGAAAAGGGGGTGGCGCATCCGTCTCGTCTCTTCTGCGCTTGTTGTCGTTGTATTCCTTATCCCGTCCGCTCCTTCGTTCTTCGGTTACGGCCGCGGTCGGATATCGTCGTGGGGCCGGAGGGCGAGAATCTCTGCTTGTTCTTGACGACGATACCCTCACATCCTTAGCTAAATTATGGGCTGCAACCATTAATTCCGAAAATGTTGGGAAGGAGTGGTTGATGAGGTGGATTCTATAATCTCGGAGCATACCATGAACGCAAAGTTGGACTAAGCTTTCTTCCGTGGTGTTGTCATGGCATTCCATAGCCCGATCGCGGAATCTGTCCACGTATTTGACCAGGTTCTCGCTGTCGCCTTGGGCTTCTCTGGATAAGGAGACGGTAGTCACCCTCTCGGTTACGCTAAAGAACTTAGCATGAAACATGGAGGCTAATTGGGCCCAGGACGTAACAGAACCTGGCTCTAAGTTGGCGTACCAGGTGTATGCTCGGTCAGTCAAAGACTTAGAGAATTCTCGGAGACGGAGATTTTCATCCTCACGGAAAGTTCCAAGGCTGTCAAGAAACCTGGCCACATGTTCCTTTGAGTTTCCTCGTCTTCCATCATATCGTGCAAAGTGCACGTTACCATACCCTTCTGGGTAAGGGAGGCTAACCAGCTTGAGTGGATAAGGAGGACGAGTATCGAGTGACGGAGCTGTCAGCGCCTTTTCTCTTAGGAGTGATTCGACTTCTGCCAAGGTAACGAAAGTTGCGGATGTTGGCTTTTCTGTTTGTGCGGTGGGTGTCGGTTCTTTTACTGGTGTGTGCTGCTGATCGCTGACGTAGGATGTCCTGACGATGTTATCTAACCCGGAGGTCCCGTTTGGGGTTGGCGTTGATCCTTTCTGAGCGATGGTTGCTAAAGTCTCAATGATGAGACGGTTCTGCTCCTCAAGCTTTTGTAGATGCTTTTGTTGTCCCTCCATCTGCTCAAGCCGTCGCAGAATATCGAGTTCGACATCTGCAGCGACGGATCCATGCGAATCATGAGTTTGAGACTGAGCAGGCTCCTCCCTACTGGGGTTAATGCTTAGTGGGTTGACATTCGACCCTGTAGGTTGGGCCTTGGACTTTTTGGGACGTCCAACCCTAGTCTTAGGGGGTTGCTGCTCTCGTTCGCTAACCATGTTTTCGAGTATACCTCCCACTGTGGTCGCCAAAATGTGTGAGTTCTTTATCCGAGGTGGATGGTGTATGAGGGAAGGTATAACACGTAAGCTGGTTAGTACCAAGTGGAGCAGCGAGTGATACTGCATGGTAGGTAGATGGGAGTGAGAGCTTGTTAAGATAATAATAATAATAAATATATGTAAACAGAGATTATGGAACTTGGAGAATGTATGGCTCGAGTGAGAACCAGAGTAGTCCCAAATAAGAGAGAGAGAAAGCAGTAGAGGGTTGGTTATTAGTCGGAGACTGGTGTATGGGAGGGAGTTATCTAAAATGTGCGAGGCTAGAGGAGAGGTAGGGGAAAGTTGAGTAATGGTTGAGAATTATGTTTTTTGTCGGAGATTTTGAGGAGGATGGTGAAGGTCTTAAGTGCTTAGGATTGTAGCTCAAGACTGGGTGAAGGCTTAAACTCTAGGTTAAGCTCTGGTTGTTGGATGTATTGAATGAGGTTTGTATTTATACAGGGTTTGTGAGGTTTTTTGGCACAGCTGGGGTGGCTGAGTTGGCATCTTCGGAGTGGTTGCCCTGTTTGAGGTAGGTAGGGACTTAAATGCGTATGTTTAAGGTAGTTGGCCTTATTAAATGGGGATGCGGACAAGTCGCTGTATTGGGGGAGGTGAGACGAGGTATTGTCGTATTGTCGTTGTGAGGGTGAGCCGATGTCATTGGTTGGTCAAAGGGAGGGAGACAAAGTGAAGGAGTTCTATAGGTGCAGAAGATGCAGCGAAGGGGCAAGGTGTCAAGGCTTTTCTTATTGGTTCGTCGAAATGTATTGTCACTGGGAACGAAATGGTTTTATTGGTGCAGAAGGTTAAGCATGGAGGCTCTCGAGATCATACTGCTGTGGCTTCCAGAGGGCTAAGCAAGGGTGAGTACCGAAGCTAAAGCCATTGGTGCAGACCCTTAAGCAGAGAGGATATCGAGACCCTGCTATTGGTTCGCAGGGTACTCAGCGAGGTTGGGGTGACTGGGCAGGGTGAGAGTCAAAGGTTACAGCTGGTTGCTAGGATATGGGCTTTTCTAATTGGTTGGGGGGTTAAAAGGGGTAGGGCACGTGATTGGTGGTCACGTGTCTCTCTTTCTCTTTGGGACCAACCCTATCCAGCCTGTGAGGCGTTGAGATAGGGAGGTACCCCTGGTTCTAGCCTCCGAACCATGAACTCTCAAGTTCCCAGTGGTCATGGCCACCCTTGGTACTGCTTCCTGACCAAGGGTGAGAAATCCACCAGTGAATGTGTGTTTGTGTTGTAATGGAGTGTTCATTAGGTGCAGAGGAGAGATTCCTTGTAAGCTGGCTTGAGAGCGAGTGGTGACTACAAGCAATGGTTGATTTGTGGTGAGTGGTCATTCGACGCCATGGCTTAATTGATGACACGGATGGTCATTCGACGCCGTGGCTTTGACTAGCGATCGATGGATTTAAACATCCACGTGTCTAATGGGTGTTGGTGTAACGAGTGGAGAGGGCAGTAGGTGGACTGGGTCCATTTTGCTTTTCTTCACTTTGTTTGGGTGGGCTCAGTCGTAATTGGGCCTCAGGTGACTGTTGTGGATGGGCTTTGGAGGGGGCTGCTCGAGGGCTCAGTCGTAATTGGGCCTCAGGTGACTGTTGTGGATGGGCTTTGGAGGGGGCTGCTCGAGGCTGTCCTTTTCAATCGTGGAGCTTCCTAGTGGGCTCTGCGGAGGTGGGCTTTGGGATATAGTTACTCTGGGTGGGTTCGGGTAGATATGTGGGTTGGGTATAGCGGGGCCCATTACTTGGTGATGATATTGGATACATTTGGAGTCGTCGTTAACATGTGTTGGTCAAACTTAGTGAGTTGTTAACCAGTACCTACAAAAGTTAATTGCATGATGAAATTAATACCACTACTTCTCCCACTTTCTTATTTAATTTGTCTTAACAACTTCTTCCTTTTTCTCACCTTGATCTTACTAACCCAGACTAGTATAAAGACAACAATGCACGCTTCTTTTTTGTTTTGATCACCAAACACCAAAGGATTTTATTCACAAACTAATCAAATGAGAAACATCAAAATCCACAAAACATTGGATGTGGGAGGGGACCTCCTCCATCCACACAAGAAAAGAACGATCAACAAAAGCAAACTTAGCAAGCTCATGGGCAACACAATTTCCTTCACGCCTAACATGCACACATGGAGGACATTCTAACGCATTGAGTAACGCCTTTGCCACTGTCAAAATATGACCATGAGAGGCCTGAGAATCCCCATCACAGTTAAGGGTCTGTACAAGCGACAATGAGTCCGGTTCTACAATAAAATTGGAAAAACCCGCCTCATGCGCCACCGATGCAGCTCTCCAAATCGCCATGCTTTCCGCCGTAATATCAAAGCCCCCCTGAATGAATTCAGAGAATGAGAATAAGACACGGCCGAGATGGTCCCTTAACACACCCACAACACCAATCGCACCAACATCTAAGCGAGTAGCACCATCAACGTTAAGTTTAAACACACCTTCAGGTGGTGCTCTCCATCTCACATGTTGTCTGTGCTTCTCCCCACTCAACAAAAATCGTGAACCCTCATTATGATTTGCAGCGTTGAACTCATGAAGCAAAGCAAGGATTGATCTTACCGTGAAGGAAGGTTCCTCTCGTACACCCTCCATAATAAATTTATTTCTATCGAACCAAATCATCTAGGCACCCAACAAAAAATGTTTCACAGCCACACGATCTCTATCGAGTAGAACCAAAGCTAACCAATCTGAGAATAAAAGCTGCAAACCTTTGTGAACAAACTCTTCAGGAAAGAGGCCCAACCAAACATCCTTCGCCTTAGTACATCCCACTAGAGCATGTGTGACTGTCTCTTTATCCAATCCACACGAAATGCACCAGCCTCGGTCCACTATCCTCCTCTTCTCAAGTACCTCACAGCATGGTAGGAAGCCACGACAAGCATGCCACGCAAAATGACGAACCTTGTGTTCAATTATTTCAATAAAAATATATAATATTTTAGGGTCCGTTAGATTTCAGTCCTTTAATGTGTCATTTTCTAGAAATAGATCCATTCTATAAGTCAACTTAGAAATCAGTCCCTCACCTATTTTGAGGACCAAAATACCCCCACTCCTATAATTAAGGGTTTTTAAATTTAAAACCCATATAACTCTCTCTCTCTATATATATATATATATATAATAAATCTGAATTTTGAAATTCAAAATACATATAATATATATATATAAGAGTGAGAATTAATATAGAAATATTATGCAAGAGAGAAAGAAAAGTAAGGAAATTCTCACTTTAAAATATATAACAAAGTGAGAAATTCCTCAATAATAACATAATACGTGAAAAATTCTCACTTCCAACAATAATGTGAAATTTCTCACTTTATATGAATCACTGACTATAAGTGAAAATTTGTCTATTTTGGTGAGAAATTCTCGAGAATTTTGAAGGAAGTTCAATAATACAAAATTCTCACCTAAAAAAATAAAAACTAAATCGTGACCTTTATATTAATGCATCATAGACCATTTATGGTGAGAAATTTCACACCAAATAAATTCATCACTTCTTGAATAGATTTGATAAGAAAATTCTCACCAAATAAAAATAAATTTCTCACCTTCAAACTCAAAAGAAAACTCTAGAAATTTGAGAAGCAAATGATAGAGATGACAAAATTACTAATCTATGTGACAAATTCCAAAAGTTAAGTAAGACACAATGCACATTACCAAACAGATTCAAAAGCAATCCCCCAAAAAATAAACAATGGAAACCCCCCCACCCCCCCTCCTTTACAAATAAAAAATAAATAAAAAAAACAAAAGAAACATCATTATCTGCTTTAATCTATATCATTTACAATACCCTTTCACAATATGACCCATTGACCCGTGTTCCTCAGCATTCCATGTCTCTACCATTTGATGGTGAGGAGAACTCTGTGCTACTGTGTGCTCTTGTAAACGTGAGCTTTGAGGTCCAAAAGGTAGTGAACTTGAAGAAGAAACAGAGTAAGGAGGCCAGCCACTTTGGTTTGGTAGTCCTCTCTTATTGATGCTCTAGCCATTGTTGGACAAGTCTGGCGGTCATAATTCCACGACAGATTAATGTGGCCATTTTTATGGATCTGTATTGTTGAGAGAGAGAGAGAGTGAGAGAGAGAGAGAGAGAGAGAGAGAGAGATATTCAATACTCAAACATATCCCTGATTTATTACATTAGCCTACAATTTAGGATCAACACATGCAATTAACCAAATTCCTAATATCATGTCTGAAACCGACTGTTATTTAGGAGTAAATGATATTTAATCACGTATCTATTAATGGGCCTTGTCCACAAAGGAACGGTTACACTATCAAAAACATTAAAGATATATTTTTAATGTTAATTGCTGATGATTATATATACATGGGTATTTACGTCAAAAATAATTCTAAAATATTGGGGGAAGGACTAATTTGTAACCCAACTATTCATTTGGGGATCAATTTTCAGACATGCACCATGAATAGGACCAAACTTACTATAAATGCATATACAAGGACCACTTCTAATATTTCTAAATATTTTATTGCTTAGAGTTAATGTATTGTAAACATAACTTTCCAAATGCTTTATGACCAAACGGCCTTAAGCAACCAACAGCTCTAGGAGTTTTTATATGCTATTTGTCGCTATTAATGGTCTAACAATAACTAGCTTTGATGGAGTTTTAAATCATGAATTTCAATGTTACCCATCAAACACTAGTAATAATATAATATGTGTATATATGGTATTACGTGAATGGGATGGGATATAGATATACATTGTCATTTCTCCTAAGGTTGATATAACTTCTCCAGCAACTAGTAGTAGTAGAAAATATATTCCTTAATTGGGTCACTCTCTTGTATATTTTATGGGTAAAGATGGTACTAGTAGCAAGTTTCTTGCCTTGGCACACGACAAGGGTGGCCGGGCTGTTGTATCCCGGAGACAGCGTGCTATTTCCTACTGCACCAGGTATTACCCGTAGATGGCGTGTATCGTCTCAAGAGAGTGTTTCGAACCTCATCCCAGTCACCTTATTATTGGTTCAAAAGCAATGGTGGAATTCACTGTGATGTTTTTCTATTACAGTGGATTCTTTGAAGGCCATTTCTATATTATTTTCCAAAACACAATCAAAGGGAGATTTATTGTGTTTTGAGAAAAATAAAAATAAAATAGTATGAGAAATAATGATATTTTGCAATTTGGAAAATATTTCTACAATACAAAACTATTGGAGAAATTAGTTGAAACAATAATCTCCATATTGAGAATTTGAGATTGTGAAAAAAAATATGAATTTTGGAGATTACATGCAGGAGCACGCATGAAATTTTGAGAGACTTGAATTTTTATTCAAAATGGAGATAAAATTTTTTTCTGGTATGCGCGAGGCTTGAAATTTTATTTGAAAAGGTGGTGAGCAAATTTTTTGAAAAACCTGATAAGGCTGGAATATTATTTTGGCTTCCAAGTATGTTTGTTAATGAACCATATTTATATATATTATGGGTTCTAATTATGACTTATGGATTTTTCCATAGTGGGGGTTCTAAAAAAAAAAATTATTGAGTTGTTTTGGTATAATTTTGGCTTGAAAAAATTACTTGAAAGTAGATATATAGTGTAAGAAGTTGGTAATCTAATTAAGTGGAGGAATTAAATTATACTTGCAAAGCACAATAAATATGTGTTTGCCTTGGGTAGAATCCAAGATGATTATGTGTGTCAACCTTGGATATAATAAAGTGTGATTACCGTGGAGATTTTCCAAGATGTTTAATTTGTGAATGTCTCGGACATTCTCCAAGATGAATATTTAGGTTAGTCTTGGTTTTAATCCAAGATTATTAAAATTGATATTTTTGGATATTTTCCAAAATGGTGTGATACCTTGAACTGATTCAAGATGACATGAGAAAGAGAACTTTAGATTACGGGATTCCTTGGAATTAACCAAGACGAAGTTTATGATACCTTGGGATTTCCAAGATGATTATTGGTTGTTTGAATACCATTGCTTGTGTAATGAGATACATATAAAACGATTAATTATCGTTTATTTAACCAAAGATTTTCCATTATACTAGTAAAGTATAGTGATGAGTTTTTGAACGCCCTAAGAGGTGGTTGGTTGTACACCATTGGCTATGTGATTATATTGGGAGGTGGAGCTATTTATTGAAAGCCAATCAAGAAGTGGGTTAGTTCGTGATTTTCTTTATGGAACTTTAATTTGGAAAAAATCAATACCACTTGTGTTTTGATCCATTGTGGTTGTACTTTAATATTGGGAGAGTAGAAATAAATACTCCAATGAAAAAAACCAAGTTTGGGGAGATATTATAAAAAAATTCTAGCTGGATTAAAAGTTTGGATTGCATCGAGGGGGATAGGCCTAGAGCCCAAAGAAAGATAAATCTCCTATGAGGATACCCTACCTAGGGACCAGAGATCCTGAGAACTAGGTTCAAAGGGAAGAACGAATCATAGAGTGGTTTGATGGACATGCACTAAAACTGAGCAATAGATCATTGGCTATCCCTATGGTGTAAGTGTATGGATCGCATGACAGATATGAGGTTGAGTGGTTTTCAACTCTTAATGAGCTCTATAGCCATTATTGGTGGGGTGTTAGAGTCATGAGAGCATCCTTGATAGACTCACCTATTTGAGTGTGGAAGTGGGGCCGCTTCCTATGAGAATTGGGCTAATTCTCTAGAGCGCTCAAGAAGTCGGGATCTAGCACATGGCCATTAACGTGCTAGCTTAGAAGCTTGGAATAGAGTGCTGAAAAATTATGTGTGTGACGCAATGTCTTGTTTCCCCAAAGCAGTCATAGTTCAAGACATTGTCACTACTGGCTCTGGAGCAAGATTTGTCGAACACTAAGTGGGGGTTCAAGCCATTGGCACCCTCATTATGCATAATTTTTTTTTATCTTTACCCAATATGTGAGTATTTTTATTTTATTAAAATAAGTGGGGGAATGTTGAATTATTTTAATAAAAATATATAACATTTTATTGCTTAGAGTTAATGTATTGTAAACATAACTTTCCAAATGCTTTATGACCAAACGGCCTTAAGCAACCAACGGCTCTAGGAGTTTTTATATGCTGTTTGTGGCTATTAATGGTCTAACAATAACTAGCTTTGATGGAGTTTTTAAATCATGAATTTCAATGTTACCCATCAAACACTAGTAATAATGTAATATGTGTATGTATGGTGTTACGTGAATGGGATGGGATATATATACATTGTCATTTCTCCTAAGGTTGATATAACTTCTCCAGCAACTAGTAGTAGTAGAAAATATATTCCTTAATTGGGTCACTCTCTGGTATATTTTATGGGTACAGAAGGTACTAGTGAGCATGTTTCTTGCCTTGTCAAGTTGTGCAGACTTGATAGGCACACGGTAAGGGTGGCCGGGTTGTTGTATCCCGGAGACGGCGTGCTATTTCCTACTGCACCGGGTATTACCCGCAGAGGGAGCGTATCGTCTTAAGAGAGCGTTTCGCGTCTCATCCCAGTCACCTTATTATTGGTTCAAAAGCAGTGGTAGAATTGACTGTGATGTTTTTCTATTACGGTGGATTCTTTGAAGGCTATTTCTATATTATTCTCCAACACCTTGTTAGGGACCTCCGCTTTCCATAATAGAGACCACAGAAAAGAGTTTTGATCCAAAGAGGAAGAGCTAGAGGTCTCACCATTTCGACTACATCTTCTAGCAACATGATAAGCGGACCAAACCGAAAAGGAACCATTAGACGTCCAATGCCATACCAACTTGTCATCGTACCTTGCACTTGCCAGAGGGATATTCGAGATGGCTTTGGCGTCCTCCTGCCAAACAACTCCCTCAAAACTTCCTCCTTCCACATGCATGTAGAAGTATCAATAAGATTGCACACATATGAATTCCGAGCTTGTTCTTGAAGTGGTGTGAATGGCTTGAAAGTGATCGGTCTAGGGAGCCACGAATCCAGACCAATTCTTACATTGTTTCCATTTCCAATTCGCCATCTCGCACCAAGACGAAACACTTTAAGAGAATTCCAGATACTTCTCCACGAGAAAGATGGGTAACAACCCAACTTTGCCTCCAGAACATGTCCATTCGGGAAATATCTAGCCTTATAAACCCTGTAAAATAATGACGTAGTGTTGTGAGCAAGACGCCAAACCTGCTTGGCTAATAAGGCGAGATTAAAGTATTCAAGGTCTCTGAATCCCACACCACCATCATTCTTAGCTGTACATAAGAAATCCCACCTGGCCCAATGAATTTTCCTTTTTTCACAACCAAAAAAGAGCCAAAATTCTTTCGATGTCCAAATAAAAAGTCACCGGGAGCTTGAAACAAGACATTGCATAGGTGGGAATGGACTGTGCAACCGCTTTTATTAATACTTCTCTACCCCTCGAGATAAAAGTTTTTCCTTCCAACCCTTGATTTTGTTAACAACCCTTGATTTTCCTTCCAACCCTTGACTGTGCAACCGCTTTTATTAATACTTCTCTACCCCTCGAGATAAAAGTTTTTCCTTCCAACCCTTGATTTTGTTAACAACGCGGTCACGGATAGATTGAAAAATCTGCTTCTTATTACATCCTACTAGGGAGGGAAGGCCCAGATACTTCTCATGTTGAACAAAATCATTGACCCCCAAGAGGAGCTGTATGTCCCGAATCTCATCTGTACTTGAATTTGGGCTAAAAAACATGCCTAATTTGTTCACATTAATTTTTTGGCCTGAGGCTGCTTCGTACTGTTGCAAGATCGATAAAAGCGTACGACACTCATCTCTTGTTGCCCTACAGAATATAAGACTGTCATCTGCAAAGAATAAATGTGAAATTAAGGGCCCATTTCTACCCATGGATACTCCCTTAACACGGTTGGAAGTGTTGGCTAGCCATAGACAGTGCTTCACCACAAAGAATAAATAGATAAGGCGAAAGCGGGTCCCCCTACCGAATACCCTGTGAAGGGGTGATAATGGGAGTAGGCTGCTCGTTGACCAAGACCGAGTAAAAAATTGTTTCAACACACTTCATCAACAAAGAAACTCATTTCGGGGCAAAACCCAACCTATCAAGCATACTTCGAAGGAAATGCCACTCCATTCTATCATATGCCTTACTCATGTAAAGTTTAAATGCCATATAACTTTCTTTTCCTCTAGTTCTAGACTTAAGGTTATGCATCACTTCAAAAGCAACTAGAACGTTATCCGTGATTAGTCTCCTCGATACATAGGCACTTTGGGAATCGGAGATGATATTCGGGAGAAAAATCTTCAACCTATTAGCCAAAACTTTAGAAATAATTTTGTAAAGTACTTTGCAAAGGCTAATTGGTCGATAATCCGAGACCTTCAATGGACTTTTACATTTTGGAATAAGAACCAATTGAGCCATATTAAGGTTTTGGACAAAGTTTCATTGCTGAAAAAATTCTTTACCATTTGTACAGCCTGCGGATCCACAACATCCCAAAAAGATTGAAAAAATAAAGGAGACATACCATCCGGTCCCAGTGCTTTGTTCGGGTGCATTTGGAAAATAGCGGTTTTGACCTCCTCTGGTGAAATGTCTCGAAGCAATTGACGGTTCATAGCTTCCGTAACTCTCCTCCCGACTGGATTAATGAACTCTTCTGTCCCTTCCGGCACTTGAGCTATGAAGATGTCATTGAAGTAGTCCACCACTAGTTCTCCAATCTGTCTCTCATTTGTACACCACTGAGCCGCATCATCCTCGAGTCCCGAAATCTTATTTCTCTTGTGTCTTTGTGACGTCTTTCTATGAAAGAAGGCCGTATTCCTGTCTCCACATTTCAGCCAACACACTCGTGAACGTTGACACCATAGTATTTCTTCACTCTCAAGCAACTCATTGATCTCTGCTTTCAGGAGAGCAATGCACGCTTCTAGTTCTATGTAACAATTGCTACCCAAGAAAAACAAATGTCAAACATAGTAGATAAACATGCAACAATGACTTTTGCTCCAAGAAAAAATAAAATAAATGAATGTCAACCGCTTGATTCAAATCTTAAGGTCTAGGCTCTAGAGGGTTGAAAGTGCCAAGGTTGGACTCATCAAGGGATAAGGGGATCAAGCCCTACCTAGATTTTTAAAATATCATATTCACCTTAAAACAAAAAATGTTTTTATAGTTAAGCTCCTCCTGAATATTATAAAAGTACCCTCTTGATGTTATAAATTATCATATTAAGCTTCCTCTCTTTTATGTTTTTGTGGTAATTATATAAAAACCCCTCCCTCTTATATTTTTGTGATGATTTTGATATCATTAGCTTATATCATTTATACAAAATATATACAAAATATGTATAAATAATAGGTCCAATTTTTTTTTTCGTTTACTAGGAAGCCCCCTGGATTGATTTTCTAGATCCGCCAAAAAAAGAGCTCACTTCAATCGTGCGACTAGCATTTTTAACCGGTTTATTAAGTATTACCATTTTTTCTTAGTTAATGCCCGTTCGGCAACCGATTATTTAAATTTGAGAAATGCTATGGGCATCGATTTAAGCCACCGAAAACTCACACCGATTGACATGGCATGCTGCGTGTCATATAGTAGGTCTCACAATAATTTATTGGAGATAATCTTCTATCAAAAATGCTAGGCACACAACATATTTCACAATATATTCCACAGCAGGACTTTAAATGTATTGTACCCTATGCTGTTTGAAATTTTCACACTTTTTTATACACTAATTACACAGCATAGGGTATATGCATTTAAAGCTCTGTTGCGAAATGTGTTGTGGAATGTGTTGTATGCCTAGCATTTCTCATCTTCGATTTTTGATCTCTATCTACCATAAATCTCACTCACAAATTTTCAATAATGCTAGGCACACAACACCAACCACAACACAAACCACAAACACATGCTTTGAATGCATATTTCTTGTGCTGTGTGAATTTTTCACACACGGCCCACACTTTTTTGGCAAGCACAAGGTACATGCATTTAAAGCATGGTTTTGGTTTGTATTATGATTGGTGTTGTGTGCCTAGCATTATTCATAAATATAAAACCCAAACTTTTGACGTAACACTACACCATTCAGCCAAATTTCTAACACAGAGGTTTTTGGTTTTCTAACGGTAATTTACCGTTACAGATTTATAATGGTAAATTTCCGTTAGAAATTTAGCTTTCCGTTAGTAATTTACCTTGGTTTGGTAAATTTAATATTGTAATAGGTTTAAAAAATTGCGTAACGGACAATATCCGTTAGAAAATATTACACATCCGTTAGTATTTTCCTTGAAAGTAAAAAACATTTGGGAAATAAAAATTCAGTGGCATATTTGTAAATAAACAACAGAATTAAAAAGGCGGTGGCAGTTTTGTAAATAAAATTCGGTGGCATATTTGTAAATAAAACAAAACAAAATTTTGGCCCTAAATTTTCCCCCAAAAATTTCCCTCCTTCTATTTCTTGTATATAGGTCTAGGTTAAACACATGAGAAGAGAAGAGGGGGAAAGGAGACGAGAAGAGAGGGAAATTAGCACTCCGCCACCGTCGCCGTCCACCAGCACTCCGCCGCCGTCGCCATAGCCGTCTCCGTCCACCAACACGTCGCTGCCGTCGCTGTCCACAAGCACTCCACCGCTACCACTCCAAGCTTCCATCACCATCGATATCGCCATAGCCATAGTCAGATCAGGTCTCTTTCTTTCTCTCTCTCTCTCTCTCCTCTCCCTCTCTCTCACAAACACCCAGATCTGTTCGAGACATACACACACACACACACACACTCTATTTGATACCCTTTCCCTCTCTGGTCTAAGCCAAGCCTAGATTTCTTGTTGCATTTTTCAAGCTTTTGCTATATGTCTGAGCAGCTTCGACACTAAATTGGCATGTGAATAAAAGAAAACAAGAAAAAGTGATTTTATCATGAAATGGGATTTTGAGTTTGTAATCTGTCTCGCTTAATCAATTGAGTCGTGTAGGAATACAATTGTTGTTCGAACACAAGATTTAGTATAATAGTTTTTTTCTTTTTTCTTTTTTCTCTTTCTGTTTTTTGCTTCTCGGGTTAGCTCTTATCGAACATCTCAGTTGTGGATGCCCCTTTCTTTTTTCTGTTGAAATTTAATTGTTTCTCTTAATGCTATGAAAGGAACAGTTTAAAACTTCTAAATGGTGTATTTGAGATCTTCTTTTGCTCTTTTATAAGTTCAATAAAGTTGTAGAGGTATTTTATATTTTATTGCTTGGTGTTGTGATCTGATGACAAAAATGGTAAATATTTTGTGAGATCGGGGGGAGGATTTGAAAATAGTTTTCAAGATTTAGGGAGAGAAATCGGAGATCAAGCTTAAGATTATTTAGAAATCAAGCTTGAAACTAAACTCACATAGCTTTTCCCGTGACTAAATGCTGGGCAAGAAGTATTATTTGTGCTAAAACATTACCATTTCAGCAACATCGATGCAGTGGGTCTAGGAGCTTCCAATACACACTTCCTTCGCTTATGTGAACATCAGACACCTCAATGGTTCTACTTCTACCCCTCTCTCTCTCTCTCTCTCTCTCTCTCTCTCTCTCCTTCACCGCTAAATCGCATTCTGGCAGGTCCAACCCCAACCAATTCGGCTTCTTTGTGAAGCACCAATGATAACAAATATGAACACTCTCCCCCTGTTTTCTCTTCTCACAAATCCACTGCCGTTACAGTCTCTTTGATTTTCTCGTTCTCTTTCTTCGTCCAACCACACTTGGGAAGGAAATTTGCTTGCAAAATCCTGTTCAGGTTAGTTCTTTTTTGTGTTGTTCAAGGTGTGCTAGGTTAGTTCTTTTTTGTGGTGTTCAAAATCTAGCCCCAATTTGATAAATGTTAATTTTAGGGTAGATTGAAAGTTTTATTTTGGGACATTTTGAAACCAATTTATCTTGGAGTGCATTCATGTTTTTGTAATTAGATTTTTCCATTATACGATTTGCATATTGCATTACGACGTATCATCATATCATGATTAAATCATTGTAGCGAGAAAATAAGAATAGTAAAAACCCTACTTGATCAGCTGATTCAATTAAGAGAAATATTTTAAATGTTGACTATCTTTTGTTGAGTTTTTTTTGGGGTTCACTGTGATTGGTAGAGGAGGCGGTGCTTGTTTGTGGGTGATGCACTTGAAGGATTAGGGGTCTATTCGAACTTGATCCTAAAATGAGGGGGTGAAAATGTAATTTACCCAAAAAATAGTTGTTGATTGATTTTCATGTATGACTCATTTCAGATAGTGTATGAAAGTCCTTCTCTTTTTATAGATTTTGTTCAATTCACTGAATTTTTGATGAATGGTTTTTCATTTGGAATCATCCATTTTGTTCAGTTTATTTATTTATTTTTTTGTGTCTTCCTTTCTCTTCTTTGTTTGGTTTGCAAGTTTAGAGTAGGAAAAGGAAATCGAAAAGGAAAGAAAAGCGAGAAGCAAATACATTTGGTAAGTTTTTCTTGTGTCATTTTGCTATTTGGTTTGCGTAGACTAATTTAGAGTAGAAAAAATGAAATGGAGAAGGAAAGAAAAAAGAGCAGAAATTTGGTGAATGTTTTCTCCATGCTTAACCAACATTAGGAATTTCAAGTTGTCAAATGAAAAATCCAGAAATCTTTTGATGTTTTGTAGAATCATTTAATGATGCAGAAATCTTTTTAGTGCTATGCTTTGCTTTTATGCAAGAACTCTAAATAAATAAATTAAGCGAATACTAGCTTTTTTAAGACAACGGAAAGAAAGGTAATCTTTTCTAAATATTCAGCTCATCCATATATTAATCTGGACGGTTACACAATTTGTAATCTTCTTTCTTTTTCTTGAACTGAAATTATATAACAGAAAGCCCATCATAGGGATAAAGATTTGGTTTCGTTGTTATGCATTGTCCAAGTGTTGTAGATTTGGTATTTTGGTTGAGTCATCTAAGATCATGGGTCAAAATTTATCACGAGATTGTGCTAAATTTTGTGCATTTTGCAATACTTATGGAAAGAATCACTTGTGGAACCTCTCACCAGTTTGATCAGTGAGAAGAAAGTGAATTCAAGTGAGCGTTTCTCCCAAATAGACTAGGAAAGAATATACACTTTTCAACACTAACATTACTGCTTTTATTTTGCCACTTCATTTCTAATCCCAATTAGAGGATCTCCATGTGATTATTCATAGTGAGATCTCGTGGTAGTTTTTTTTTTTTTTCATGGCCAGTACTTTTTAAATAGTGCACAGAGCAATGGACGCTATCCATGTATAAACTATAAACTTGGTGTCCAATTAGCTCTCTTACCAATATATATATATATACATTTTTTTCCGGTTGGGGTAGTAATAATGCATGCTTTGCTAGAAAGGTATTACATGTGAAGTACTACTATGCTTGACAGGTATAGACCAAAATATTGACTATTTTTATTTTGGGCTAAACCAAAGAAATCAATGTGTATTTTATTTGTTATGATTTGATATGGAGTTCAAATATTGTGGCTATTGTTTTATTTTTTACAATTCAAAGTATGCTATATTGTTTGACTCTTCTTAGATCCTTTGTCAGTAAACTTAGTAGTATTGTACTCTTAACATTTGAACTTGTTGAAAGAATAGATTGACTATAAATGATAAACTCTGCTGCACAAACTTTGTACCATTAATTAACAATTAACTTCTACTCTCTGTTTCACACTCTTTTCAGTTACCCATCTCAGTATCATCACACAGGTCAAAACTTTGCTGCACAAACCATAGCTGTTAAACTGAAACAAGGTATGCATCTACTGCATATTTTGCTACAGTTATGTCACAGTCTTGACCATTTTCCTGAAATTTACTTTTCCTAGATATGAATGATAAACTATGACGCCAGAAATATGTTGCTTCATGACTATTCTGTACTCATTAGGTGTATGCACATATACATATATTCCAAGGATATGGTGATTTTATTTATTTTTATTTTCAAAAAAAAAAAAAAAACCAAGAAGTTTTCCTTGGGGGTTGGACTTCCATATTCCGAAATTATTTTAATTCTTTCTGGGTTGAGAAATAATACAATCTTTCATGTGTTGAATTCATCGATATTGTACAATCTCAGAGCTCCTTGTATATTTGGTTTGATTTTCTTATTTGGGTTGGAGCTTAACTCTGCACAGATCCCTTGTTTTGACGCTAGATTTCCGTTCGATTCTGCATTCTTTTGATGTATTTCAATTGTACCTGAGTTTCTGATTTGGGTAATTTCAGATTTTCTTTTTTTTTTTTTTGAATGAAAATTTCAGTGCCTTCATATGTGTAGGTTGAAAGCGGTTGAATGTTTTAGTTTGGGATCCAATTTTCCTCTTTGTTATTATTAAAATTTATAACTTTTAAGCTCTAATTTATCCTAAAATAGAATTTGAAAGAATGATATCTACACCTATTTGTCAACGGAATTACTATTTTTTGGGTATTTCATTAAGTAGGGAAGACAAAGATCTGGAATACCAGATGATGCTTGATAGTTGTCATTATCTTCTAAACACAGTTCCCTTTCTGTTCGCAGCTACCAAGTAATTTGTAACTTGCCTATATTCGATGGGAATCTCCATAGGTTCTACCTTCATTCTCTTGATTTAGTCCCGAAGCTTGAAGACCAGTCTGACAACGGTATAAACTATAAATGATGGTTTCGTTTACGCTTGTTCCTTTTCCCCTGAATGCCCCCGTTAAGGTAGCACGACAGTGACTAGGTATGTTATTGACCATTTTTTTTTTACTTTGTTTGTTAACCTGTTGCAGTTCATCTTAGCATCGTTTGGGTCCTCTTTGACTGATTCTCTTCTGTCTTCTAATGAAATAGCTTTGCAAGTATCTGTTCTATTAAGATCTTTGTTACTACTATTGTTATTTGTGTAGTATGATTTGCTTTTAGCTTGAGTTTTAATTTGGGTTTAATTAACTGCTACCGATGCTATTTGCTCTAGATCTATACACACACAGAGATTTGTACACACACATACCTACATCTGTAACCCTAAACCTAATGCCACACACACCGACTATATGGTTTGACTTTATGCCTTTGGGGGTCTCTAATTATGTGATTAGATTTTATAATTTTTAGGTATTCATGAGAGCTTGGAGAAGTTGCAGTGGATTTGAAATCTCATCCTTCAAGTATGAGAGTGGAATAACTCCTCAATTTGGTATTCTTGTCTATTTTAATATTCCTCTTCTTCTTTAATGTTTTGCAGGTTTCACTGTATGTGCTGTCATCTACAATTGTGCTGGTATTTCTAACGAACAGGAAGAAAGGTAATCCTGTAAATGTTTTTAGAATTGAGGTTTTGCTGAGCATTTATTTACTGTTATCCTGAGGAATTTGTGTGTTGAAAGCCAACCTTTTCCAGTCTATAGTTTTTTTTACAGCCCCCCTTCATATGTGTTGTATGATTATACAACATAGTTTGATTTTTATTGAAGAAGGTACAAAAAAATGAGACCATCTATTAATTATAATTATTTTCTAATTTATAGATAGCTCTCATACCATTCTTTACCTGGCATTTTAGTTTCCTCTACTATCACAATATGTTTCTAATTCCCACGTTGCATTACGGATTGGGCCTGCCAATTATGGCATAATCTGTTAATTGTGCCTAACACAAGCAAATCATCCCAAAATGTAGACTTATAGCTTTTGAATGCATGACCTCCATGACATGAAGTCAAACATTTCCTATTCCCAAAAATTCCATTTAAACTCACATGTTCTCTCCGACGGGCACGTGCTTTGCACGTGCACCCTCACTAGTCTATATATAAGTTTATAACCATCTAAATCTCTTTTGTGATCCTAAATAAAAAAGAGTGGTTTAAATATGTATATGTGAACATATATAGGAGAATGGAGGCAAATGAAAAGTTGCATTAGTGTAAAGTTCTAAATAATTAGTTGCATTAGAATGGTTTATTAGTTGTTCAAAATCTGTCCCTAATTAAAAAATGCAATTATTCTAGAAAGAAAGGACTTGCAAAGGAAGAATTGAGGTGTAAACATGTAGTGAATATATAACTATTAGAATTGTTTATATACGTGAAGCCTTATGTAGTAAAAATATTAACATATGGTGTTCAAGCTCTTTTAATTACTTTTTCCACCAAAACTCAGTTTCGTTTGAGAAAATCAAAACACTATATTTGGTGAATAGAGGTTGTACTAATTTGTATACTATGGATTGATTGCTTAAGATTATAAAATTGTGTTTCGTCAATGAATCTCAGTGGGTTCTTCAAAAAATCTGTAGTCATATTTTAAAGAGTGGTGACAGATGATTTTCTTCACATTTTTTTTGGTCATGCTATGAAGACATGGCAATAATTTATGGCACAATTGTTAGATCTCTATGAACAATAGGACTTTGTCATATAGTTTTTTTTTTATTTCCTTTTTAGGAAATGATTTGTAACATGGGTTTGCAATGTGATCTGGTGTCCTTTAAGATACATACTACAAAACTGTTTAGAATATCTACATATGCACAATCACAAGGAAGCTGCATTTATATCCAATTTTGTATTTGACCAAATAATTCATTTGATCTTATTGGTTTTTTTTTAAAGGTGATTTATGTTTCTATATTGCAGAGAATTTGGGATTTGACCAAGGAAGAGTACCAACGCTTAGAGAGCCGGTGGGAGTTGAGAAGTGTAAGCATAGTTTGATACGTGCTAGATATTTGGGCAAGAAGAAAATTACATGATTATAAGTTTTAATTTTTTACACAAATTTTTTTTTTGTTTAGTTTATGTTCAGAGACCCAAGGATATGTAAAAAATATAATTGATATTTAATTTATGTTTGAATGGATGAAACATTTTGGATTCTACATGCTATGATTATTATTGATTGCACGTTGTAGATTGAGTTTATATATATTTTAGAGATTAATTATGCTTGTGATTAAGGGTTGAGTGCTAAATGTTAATTAGGTGCAACTAAAAATTGGGAGCATAATTTAGTATTTATGTTTTTCATATTTAAAATAATTACTAATGGTTTATATCCGTTAGTAATTGTCTTGAAAGTGTTAGAAACTGTCATATTACATACCGTTAGTAATGAAATTACTAACGGTAATTTACCGTTAGTATTTTTGTATATAAAAGTGTTATAATATAAACTGTTAGAATAAATATTACTAACGAAAATTTTCCGTTAGGAAAAATAAATTACTAACGGAAAATATCCATTAAAATAAACATATTACTAACGGTAATTTACCGTTAGTAAAAATACTTTTTCTAACGGAAAATTACCGTTAGAAATTCCGTTAGAATTATTACCCACGCTCTATTTTTAACGGTAAATTACCGTTAGGAATTATTTTACTAACGGTAAGAAGACCCCAAATCAGAAACCAATCCTTCATGAATCTTAGAACTAGGGGTATAAATCAGTTAGTTCGGTCGATTTTTGTCCCTTTTTTTGTGTTTTGAAAACCGACCGAAGTGGTCGGTTCGGTCGGTTTTTTCGGTTTTTGGTCGGTTTTGGGTGTTCGGTTCGGTTTTTTAGCTTAGATTTTTTGTTTGAAAACCGATCGTTTGGTTCGGTTTTTCGGTTTTGGCTTACACCACTACTTAGAACGACACCAATTTGGAAGATGGATATACTAGCTTGCACTATTATCAGGACTGAATAGAACATAGAATAAAAAAAATAAAAAAAATTATTGATGCTTGATTCTGTTGATCTCCTTAGTTGCTACGACTATGAGGAAGTTCAGATTTTTTTTGGAGATGGGGTTGGATTTAAGTTGTGTATGTCGAGAACTGTGTTGCACTGATTTTTGTCAGTTGGTGGTGGTTTAAGTTTATTTTACACTGATTTTTATCAGTTGGGGTGATTTAAGTTTATTTGTAAAATATAATCGCCTCGTTTGTTGTAACTTAAAATAAGCTGAGAAGCTATAATCTCAAAAGCATTTAAAACTCTGTTTTTGATAAGTTAGCTTAATTTCCACTTTTAGGTTTTTTTTTACTTGAAATAAGTTGTAAGATGAACCGTGTTTGGAGCAACTTAAACTTATAATAAGATATAAACTAAAAAAGTCAACTTATAATTTGTAACAAACACCCCAAATATGTAGTAAAATAAGTGAGATGCCCTTATTAATTAAAGTAAATGATAAAAAATTAATTTTTAAACTTAAAATTAAGTACTTTAATTAAAAAATGAATGAGCATTTACCAGCACTCCATCCAAAAGGATGAACTGAGTGTGACATTTTAAATGGGTCTGGGATGCAATTGATGATGGTATGTAGGGGATACAATACAAAATACGCAGATTGAGTATGAGAAGACATTAAAACAGATTGAGGACGATGTTGTTCTCTTGAGAGTGAGTTCATTAAAAAGATTCAATTTTAAATTAGAGTAATGCTACACTCACATAACATTTTACGCAAAATTCCACACAAAACAATTCTGATTTGTGATTTCAGTGGCTCCATGTGAACCCACCAAAATTAAGGACCATAATTGTTTTGTGTGAAATTTTATGTGGAATATTATGTGAGTCTAGCATTACTCTTTAAATTAATAAAGTGGGTCAAACTGTTGATGTGTCACTTATGACGTAAGCCGGTGGAAAGTTTCGGTGGATATTCCCGGTGTCTGTAGCAGCACTCTTTAAAATGGGTAATGCTACGTGCACATAAAATGTGTACATAAAGTGTGCACATAAAGATCTGAGCCATTCATTTTGGTGGAGTCCATCCCTGCACACATAGGACCCACCAAAATGAATGACCTAAATCTTTATGTGCACACTTTATGTGCACATTTTATGTGCACGAATCATTACTCCTTTAAAATTAGTGAAAAATTAAGGCAATTTGGCAACCTACTTAAGTACAGATTTTTCAAAAACCCAAAAAAAAAAAAAAAAAAACTAACAATCTAAAAACAGCAAATTGAAGCTTTAGAAAAAAATAAAGAAAATCTACCGTACTCCCATACAATAAGATTACGTTTGGGTTAGTTGAAATATTAAGAGTCCATTTGGGCTAGCTGAAAATGGAAATTAAGTGATAAATTGCGGATTTCGAGAAAAAAAAGTGATTGTTTTATAAAACAGAAGTGTTTGAGTTAGCTTAAGATTTTAGCGCTTAAACAAACTAGCTGAAAAAAGTAATTTGTTTTTCAAACAATCACTTAATTAATTTCACTTTTAAGTTGTTAAAAGACAAAAATGCCCGAAAACAAAAGAGTTGAATGATGTAAACATGTTGTCCTTTTTGGTCATTTTATAGAAACAATCACTTTTTTTTTTAATGTCAAATACTCATATTTTTTAAGTGATGAATATTTCAGCTAACCCAAACACTTGACAACCTAACATTTTATTACTTAAAATTTCAACACTTAATATTTCAGCTAACCTAAACAGACTCTAAGTGATGAAACATTAAGTGTTGAAATATTAAGTGATAAAATATTAAGCTGTTAAGTCTTAGGTGTTTAGATTAGCTGAAATATTCATCACTTAAAAAACAAAATTATTTAGCAAACAAGCTGAAAAAAATGAGTGTTTCTATAAAAATGACAAAAAAGGACAATATATAAATATTATTCAACTATTTTGTTTTCAGGCATTTTTGTCTTTTAACAACTTAAAAGTAAAATTAAGTGATTGTTTGAAAAATGAACTACTTTTTTCATCTTAATTTTTCAGCTAGTTTGTTTAAGTGCTGAATTTTTATGCTAACCCAAACACTTTCATTTTTCAAAATAATTATTTTTTTTCCTCTCGAAATTCACAATTTATCACTTAATTTCTATTTTTCGGCTAACCCAACGGACTCTAAGAGGAGCACCAAACGCTTAACAGCTTTTATAAATTTCTACAGAAAAATATCTTACAATAAATCTCTTAATAATAATAAAAAATAAATAAATAAAAAACTCTCATTACCACAGAAGTTCGAAACGGGCTCTTGTTTGTTGCTACTAGAGCAACGAGGACAAAAAGAGAACACCTGCTGTTGGGAATTTAACATGCGGAACTAAATTCCCCCAAATAAACACAAACACATGAGCAGTAATTAAACATGTACACCAAAGAAAAGACACACAGATTTCTACGTGGTTCGGCCAAACACCTGCCTACGTCCACACCCGAGAGATCCATTCTTTCACTATTGAGTAAAACATGGTACAAGTTACATGAATTAAATCCCATAACCCAATTACAAAACCCTTGTACTCTCCCCACTCAATACCACAAAGAACCTGACACAATTAATCACTGTAACATAGAGAAATCACAGAGATAAAGAAATACACATCACTACCTCACATCCCTATAACGCCGGGAACACCCCTCACAGAAAACCCCAATGATTAATCTCTCTCACCCTAGACCATGCACCCCATGAGGGGAGACCCCCAACTTGGTACACCAAGGTCTCTCCTAAATTCCTATACAACATCCATATATATAGAGTTTATGACCCATTACTTGTTGGATAAGTAATACAACTCTATCAAGGAAACCAAATCGCAATAGGAATCTAGCCAAATCTCAATCCCTAAATTGATGGAATTATCCCACATGTGATATAACCCCAACAATCACCCCCTTTATCACTTGTGGGAAAATTGCCCAACCATTCTATCACACATGACCAGCACCCCCTCAGCTGGAGCACTCACAAAGTCAACCACTTTGCAACCGTTTGCCATTGACCGTCTTTTGTACCATCGTGCACACCTCGAATCAATATGGTCTCAACACTTCCGATTCGTCAAACCGCGACCAATACATGTGCAGCTGCGCTGAGTTGATTATACCCATTAACTCCACCAGAGAAGAGTCTCGACCTCTCTTTCTCCCAAAGCAGGATTTCCCCTCACCATCGTCTGAACTGTGAACAAGCCATCCACACACTCACTTATATACGAATTTTTCATCTAGGACTTGGGATTACAACTCTACCAACCAGACGACACAAACCATCCACATTTCTTTCACCCACCGTGTGTGATTTCAACAACAATGTTAGATTCCTCTACAACTTTGGGATCAATATCACACCACCCAAATAGCGAACCTGCTCCAAAAATATTTGATCAACGTTCCTACGTGCAGTATCCTAACAATTACCTCTGTCGGATAATTGCGCCTGTGTCTGCCCCCGTCTTCTTGGAACCCATCAAATTATTTTCTCCAGAAGCACATACTTACCGTACCCGGAATCTAACCCAAGAGAAAATGTCCGTATAAGTGGAATATGAGAACCTCTCCACTATACACATCCTGCTTCAATCACAGTAGCATCAAAATTATTTTTCTGCCCTAGATCCCAACCTGCTGCAATATATATAGGATCAATCACCAAGAAAAATAAATTCCAATCCATGCAGAATCTCACAAAACTGCACCCACCGATGAATCCGCAACACCCAAAAAACCTTAGGACATCTCCGACCCAAATTTCAAACAACATAGCTAATCCACTAAATACTTGAAATTCTAATAAATCAAAAAATATTTGTTTCATGAACCGTACCACATAGGATCACATCCCATGCAAGGCTTGAAATCCATAACCATAAGGTATGCTACAAAGTCATCTTCCGTGGCCCATACACTGCCGGCACGCTGCTCCACTGATTTCAATTTTTTTTCTTCGTCCTGTGTTATTTTTTAACCACCGTGCTGCTAATCTCCACTGTCAATGTGCGCCTCTGTCACCATGATCTAACAACCATAGCTCTGATACCACTTGTTGGGAATTTAACATGCGGAACCAAATTCCCCCAAATAAACACACACGCATGAGCAGTAATTAAACATGCACACCAAAGAAAAGATACACAGATTTCTACGTGGTTCGGCCAAACACCTGCCTACGTCCACACCCGAGAGATCCATTCTTTCACTATTGAGTAAAACATGGTACAAGTTACATGAATTAAATCCCATAACCCAATTACAAAACCCTTGTACTCTCCCCACTCAATACCACAAAGAACCTGACACAATTAATCACTGTAACATAGAGAAATCACAGAGATAAAGAAATATACATCACTACCTCACATCCCTATAACGCTGTGAACACCCCTCACAGAAAACCCCAATGATTAATCTCTCTCACCCTAGACCATGCACCCCATGAGGGGAGACCCCCAACTTGGTACACCAAGGTCTCTCCTAAATTCCTATACAACATCCATATATATAGAGTTTATGACCCATTACTTGTTGGATAAGTAATACAACTCTATCAAGGAAACCAAATCGCAATAGGAATCTAGCCAAATCTCAATCCCTAAATTGATGGAATTATCCCACATGTGATATAACCCCAACACCTGCTACAATTTTCTTTGCTTCATAGCAATGGGGGGCTATGATTACTACCATTTTGGTCGTCATGGCTTCGTTATATCTACCGAAGCGAACCACTTATTACACATCACCCAATTACTTTCTACATTGTTTGGTTGGAAAATTATATAAGTTTGTGCGAGCGTGCCAGGCAAGCAAATTGCCAATGTGTAAATGTGATTATCCAAACTGCGCCTTACCAAGCAAATTGTGGTGATGTTCGATGCCTTAAATAGGACTTTAACCGTGTAAAGATGCACTTGATTGAAACACTTCAAACTGATTCTAAGATAACTACTCCTAATAAAACAGTAAAGAAAACAATAAAGTAAAAGACTACTTTGATTAAATTAAACAAACTATAATCTAACCTTAAAGATGACTTCGAAGGTGTTCTATTCCTAAGTTTAGATATCTAAATAACAATACAGTAAGAGTATTGAGAGATATATGTTGATGTTGATCGAAGGATCCCTTTCGAATGCACAATCCTTCTATTTATAGACGTCGAGGGTCCCCAACAACTCTGTTTGAATACTCCCTCCTATTTTCAAACTGATAACTGCTCTGAAACCTGTTATATCCTTGAATTGACACCTATTCTTCAGTTACTTCTTGATGATCAACACGTGTCTTCTAGCGGTTAAACATTTGAACAACGTGAATCAGCAACAACTGCTCATAACAGTTTTAGTATTCATTCGGGTCCTCCAATTATCCTGCCACATAAACTTTTACGTGTCAATTCTGCATTGGCTGGATATTTTTACCACAAACATTACCCCCCGTGCCATTTTCCTTTTGGTTCAAAAAAGATAATGGTGATCATGGACAGATCATGCCGAGTAGTTAACATCTTATGCGATCTTTGAATGTTTATAAATTGCACAAAATATCCTATCTGCTTGATCCTTGAAACCTTCTATCTACCTTGTTCTTTCGAATCTGCTCTATTAATCATGTCTTCTTCTCAATCTTCTTTCGACACCAATAACAACTTTCCTCTAGATCTTCCCGAAGAAGTGATATTATCAACCAAACGCCCTGAAATTTCTTCTCGAACCAATTGGGATCTCCCTGAAATTCCTACTGAACCCTTCACCTACTCGAAGTGGGGAAAGTGGCATGAAATGTTGAACAGACCAAGTGCTTCTTCAACAGGGCAAAATTCTTCTTCGAGCTCTTCCAAATCGATTTATAATAACCAAACATTCCCTCCTGCATGGGAACAACCTATTTCCCGTGGTGAAGGAGTAAGATATCATAAAGGTATGAAGCTCGAAACCCCAGTTACAATGCCTTCAGTTGTTCATCCAAATTTTGACTATCCTGAAACTGAAGGGATTGTTCGAAGCAGGACAATAAAACCATACTATCCATTTTCGAATCGTCTCTCTCGAGAGCAAAATTTGTTGAATGCATGGTTGATCTCCTCAACCAGTCCTCCTGGTGAGAGGCTTCAAAGAGGTAATATCTTAATTCCTCAAGGCAGACCCCCCATTCACACATATGTAAGAGCATCTCATGAGGATTTTTCTAATGAGCACTACTCCTCAGCCTTCCTTTCTAAATGCAAACTTTTTGAGAAAGATTATGAAGAGAGAGTACTTCTCTTCGATAATTCTGTACTAGGCTTTCCTGACACCAAAGTTCAAGTGGTGGATCTTACTGACGATATTGGTGACCCTTTTTTGAAATTAGACCAATTATGCAAGTATGGTCCTATTTTCGAACATACTCCACCCATTCTGTCACCTTCTCCCTACTTGATCATCCAAGCTCAAAGGCTTCTAGTTGCCTTTTCACATCTTCCCTTCTCTATTTTACAAAATCCAAAAGCTCGAATTAATTTTGAATGGAGTTGCCACATCTTGTGCCATGAATGGAATATTTCAACCCTTGTTCGAACCCAAATAGATTTCACCCTTCGAACCTTGGCTCCTCATATAAGATGGTATTCTCATCATCAAGAAAGTGTCCATCATTTAAATTACTTAATTGATCTTTATGAAAGCCTTAAGAAAGTACCCAATGCACTTCTTGATGAAGTCTCGGAGTTCAAGGAGAAATACATCTATGGTTGTGCCAGTTCTGATGAAGAAAGCAGTGTTTCTCATTACTCGAAACCTGACCTTGAAAGTCGAATTGCATATCTTAAAGAGGAAGCCAAAACAGTTGGCATATCTCTTCGAGGCAAGACTTCATTAGCCAAGGAACTTCAAAATCTTCGCAAAGCTTTGTTCAAGATCAACTCGCGGCTAAATCAGTATGAAGAACAACTCAAGAATGCTTATCTCACACTTTGAATTGAAGATAAATTAGCTTTACAAGCCAGGAACCTATGCCTCGAAATAGAGCTAGAAGCAGAATACTTTGCCTATTACTGGGCCATATTTCACAATTTAGTTACCTATGGGTTTCCCCATTTTTACCAATTATGTTTATGAACTGTAGCCGCATTTCCTTTTCAATGAAATGAATTATGAAAAATTCATGTTCTTATTAATTAGTTCATTCTGAACCAGTATGTCTTTTCCTTTGATGCAACGGTCCAAAAAGAGTAACCGAATCTAACGACTATTTTTCAATAAATGCATCTTTTTCCAAACGTCACCAAAGGCTATAAATAGACAAGCAAAAGGGAAAAACAAGCCTTCTGACTTCTACAAATTCATTTTTCTTTCTATTTATTCCCTTCGTACTTTGTTCTCTTTTCTTACCATTTTCTTTGCAATCCAACCTCTTCACTTCTAAAGATAGCAAAATCTGGTGATAATACTCAACTTCAGAAAATCTGCGATGACTTTAAACAAATCATCAAAGACGAACAAGAGCGTTACTTGCAAGGGCAAGAGACTTCCCTGATCCATGAGATTCTCGTTCCCATTACTTTTCCCAACCATGAATCCTCAATTACTGTAGGTCCTTGCCTGAGCACACCAAGCCTGAGACTCCATGTATATTACCCCAGATTAGGAGAACAACGCCTGACTTACCAACAAGATCTTCCAAACCCCAAGTATGATTGGAAGTTTCGACATTGGCCTAAACCCGCAAAGGATTGGCCTGAATGGGTAGATAGAATCTTAGAGAACAAAAGAGAGATTCTAATCACAACGGGTATTTACCATGCTGTTAACCTTTCAAAATTTCCCATCGAATCTAGTCCTAACTTATTAGCTGCAGCCCTCTATTTTTGGAACCCTATTTTCAACCACTTTCAATTTCGATTTGGTCCAATAGGTCCAACTGTCTTGGACATCTGTCACTTATTAGGGTTTTTATCTTATAGGGAAGATGCTCACCCTTATATGGTTGAATTTGATAGTCCTCCAATCAACACTGATTCTAAATCATTAGGGTATACAAACTTCCTGACTACCCATAAAAAATCATCAGGAGCAGTGACAGACAAGGAATATTACTGCTTCCTCTTATATTGGCTTTCGAAGCATCTGTTTTGTACTTCTTCTCAGAGGGTTGTCCTCGAGTTTTCTAACATTGCCAAAGCTCTGGTTGCTGGTCGAAGGTTAGCCTTAGCACCTTTTGTTCTAGGATCTCTCTATAGGTCCTTTTCTGATTTGTGCTTCGACCCCTTCATTCTTACCCAAGGTGGTCCTTTCTGGATTTTACAACCATGGCTACATGCTTACTTTCCAGAAATTCATAACTTAGGACCCTTATCATACACTGTTGCTCATGGGATCTTTTTGCCTTATTTCCAAATGTTGAGAAGACCTTCAAAGAATCCATCTCTTTCTTTTTCAATCTCTCTGCAATAAGGCCAAACAAACTGTTCCAACCATTTGCTGTCCTCTATAGCTCTAAAGACAAATCTCCTCTTTCTCCCCATTGGCATTGTCAAATTTTGGACAGAGCAGCAAGTGCTCTAGAACTAAAAGCTGCATGGGGAAGTGTCTTGATCAGTAGGGATTTGTTCTTTGGGAATACCCTTAGCATCAAATCTCAGGGTGAACTCTACCTGCCCAATCAGTTTTTGAGGCAATTTGGGCTTACTCAGTCAATTCCTTTCCCAATCAGGAGTCAAGCCAATATACTTATGGGTTATAAAACTCACTCGAAGGTGCCAGAATCAGTGGTAACTGTTGCATTGGCAGTTTATCAGAACAAAGTCAGCAATTTGGAGTTTACTTCTCTACCAGTTTACACTACTTGCACCCCCGCCTTTTCAAGTTGGTAGGAAAATTTGATGTCAGTAGAAATGGACAAGTGCCAACTTTTGAGATACATTGATTCGAGGCAACCAGGTAATAAAAATTCAAATTTAACCCTTCTCCTCTTAAATGATGAAGAAAAACCTAATTTAGACTTGTTTTGAATTTTATAACACAGGAGTGGTAATTGGGGAAGGCTCTTCACCAACAACTAGAGCTTCGAAGGTCAAGCCAAACATTCCACTCTCTTCAAAGACCTCTAAAACTTCAGCTCCTGTTCCTCCACCCTTAAAGCCAAAAAGAAAATTGGTCCTTCCAGCAGAGAGCTCACCTCCTCAATCAGAAAATGTTGAGTCTGAAGGAGAGGAAGAAGTTAGCCTTGTCCCTGCTTTATCTCGAAAGAAGAAAACCAAAATAACAATTGAACCATCTACTGGTTCAATAATCAACAAAGAAGTTCCCATTCCATCCATTCCTATTTCGAAGGTGGAACCTACACCTGAATCACCCCAAACTATTCTAGAACCATCATCCCAGAGTTTTGATATCCCAGAGGTTCACAAGTCTCCTTCATCCAGTGCTCAACCTCCATTAATTGAATACCAACCAACAGTAAGTTATTTAAACTTTTCTGATATATATTTTTTATATACACAAACACATTTTAATTAAAATGTTCATCCTTTATTATCCAGATTGAATCTGTTCCTGAGACTGAGGCTGGTTCTTCAAAGCCAAATACAAGTTCTGACCCAAAAACTGCTCCAACATCAGCTTCATTCGAACCTCAGGCTGCCCCAAGTGTCTCAGGTTCTGAGGAATTTCACCTGTCTCTTCCTCCCAATCTAAGTCCTGAAGAAGTTAAAGACTTTAAAGAAGGTCTAAAGTCTGTTTAGAAGATGGTAGATACCACTGTGACCAATGTCCATGAATTTTTCCAATAGCTGACAGGTCAAAGCAAGCCAAAGATACCCTCTATAGATCCAGTAGTTGCACTTGCTACATTGAGACTATTCAGTAAAGTCTCTTTTGAAGTATTCGAAGACAAAGAAGTGCAAAGAGCTATGAAAATCTTGTGTCAGTTCATGCTGGATAGTTCAGCCATAACTGTTCCTGACAAAGAAACCATCTCTGCATTGATGTCTACCTTTGATTTTGACTGCTTTTTATTAGAAAAAGTCATCGAAGAAAGAAAGAAATTAGAGGTTGACATGGAGTACACAACAGAGAAGACTCTTGAGATGGACCAGTTGTTAGCAGAATTTGGTGAGAGCAACACTGCAATTGAAAAGCTTTCAAGCAAAGTTGAAAAGCTTAAAAAGAAGCTGGAGATTGCAGAAACTGAACTGGCCAAATTAAAGGTGAAGCAAGGGAATGCTGAAACAAAGCTGTTGGCTCTGAAGACAGAAATTGAATCGAAACCTTTGAAGAACCAAGAATCAATTTTAAGGCAGAAATTTATTCTTAGCCAATCAAAATTGTACACTAGGTCTTGGGACAATTTCAGATTAAAAGCCCAATTTATAAGTAAACTGGTATGAAAATTTACACCAATAGGACTCTGCAATGTACCCACATCTGGTTTTTGTACCTTAATTTTGAATGTGGAATACATGTTCTTACTTTGTGAATGCTGCGTTCCCTTATTCTAGATTCCTTGCTTCCCAAATAGTGGGATAATATTGCTTAAGAAACTTACCATTGATTTTTCTAACATGAACAAATCCATTCAAATTTTTTAGATGATAAAATCCACCCTTGAAAACCTTGTGAATTTGGAATGGACCTTCCCATTTAGGGGACCATATTCCATACTTTGGATCTTTTGATCCAATAGGCAATATTGTTTTCCATACCAAGTCTCCCTCATCAAAGGTTATTGGTTGTACTTTTTTATTATATCCCCTTGATATTATTCTTTTCTGTATCAAAACATTATTAAGAGCTTTGATTCTTTCTTCATCAATATCTTCCAATTCAATATCCATGGATGTTTGATAATCATCCAAAGATAACTGATTCTGTTTCATAACTCGAAGAGAATTAATCTTTATTTCAATAGGCAGAACTGCCTCATGTCCAAAAGTTAAGGCATAAGGAGATACACCTGTACTTGTTCGCTTTGAAGTTCTATATGCCCATAAAACTTCTGGCAGAATCTCATGCCACACCCTTGGATAACTTTTTATAACTTTAGCCATATTTTCTTTTATGACCTTGTTGGTGGCTTCAGCCTGTCCATTTGATTGAGCATAATATGGGGTTGATTTTGACATTATAATTCCCAATTTATTTGCAAATGCAATCACATCTCCTTCGAATATAGAAGCATTGTCAGATACAATGGTTTGTGGGATACCAAATATGTAAATAATATTTTCCAGGAATTTTACAACCATTGTTTGAGTCACAGTCTGCATGGGTTCTGCTTCTACCCATTTAGTAAAATAATCTGTGGCTAAAATAATGAATCCATGACCCTTCGAAGAAGGAGGACTGATCTTTCCTATCACATCTATGGCCCAACCTCTAAAAGGCCAAGGTTTTACCACATATTGAAGATCAACAGTTGGTAAATGCTTCAGAGGACCATGCTTCTGACATTCTTGACATCTTTTGGCAAACTCAATACAGTCTTTCAAAATAGTTGGCCAATAAATGTTATGTCTTCTAAGCAACCTTCTCATCTTAATTCCAGATTGATGAGCTCCACATAATCCCTCATGAATTTGAGCTATAACTTCTAATCCTTCGAGATTATTTAAACACTCCAATAATAATCCATCACTCCCTCTTTTGAATAATTTTCCACTATATAAGATGTAATTGACAGATTTCAACTTATACCTCGATCAGGTTTTTCATTGCATCCTGAGAGATAATCAATGATTGGCTTTCTCCAATCATCATGAACTTCTACATTTAAGATATCAACAGAAGATAATCTATCTACCAATACTGGTAATAATTTCCTGTAAGTCACTTGTTCCATTTCAATATTTTCATCATTTGTTTTAAATCCAGATGCCTTCTGAGCTACATCATTGGCTTCTTCATTAAAACTTCTAGGAACATGCAACAGGTTTCACATTGTCGAATTTGGATAATAAATCCATTGTAGTTTCATAGTACACTTTCAATGCACTACTCAGACATTTATATGTCCCATTCATATGATTTATGACCAACTGGGAATCTCCAAATATATCTACAAATGTAGCTTTAAGATCCAACAAGGTTTCCAGACCCATGATTAAAGCTTCATACTCAACTTGATTGTTGGTACATTGATTCGAATCTAATTTATAGCCATATTTGGTCTTAATCTTTTCAGGTGATTCAATGACAAAACCAATGCCTGCAGCATATTCAGTTTTTGAACCATCAAACCATAATTTCCATGGACTAATAGTTATTTGTCCAATTTCATAATTCCTCTCTGTTTCGAGGCAATTTGGATGATCAGCCAAAAAATCTGCCAAGGCCTGACCTTTTACTGCCTTTTGTGGCACATAAAACAAACAGAGTTCTGACAATGCCAAAATCCATTTACCAATTCGATTTCTCAGAATAGGTCGAGTCAACATATATTTAATTAAATCAAACTTAGTAATCACATAAACTTCAGTAGGAAGAAGATAATATCTTAATTTCATAACTGCAAAATACAAAGACAAACACAATTTTTCCATAAAGGAATATTTGCATTCAACAGAATTTAAAAACCTACTAAGGTAATACACAGCTTGCTCTTTCTTATCATCATTATCCTGGGCTAATAAAACCCCAATCGATGCTTCTGCTGCTGAGATATATAACTTCATAGTCCTGTCTTTTCTTGGAGGCATTAACACTGGTGGCTTTACTTTGAATAATTGCTTGTGCATTATTCATATCCACTTGAATTCCCTTTTCATGTACCAAATATCCTAGAAAATTTCCAGTACTAACTCCAAAGGCACATTTTAGTAGATTTAACTTGAGTTTGAAAAATCTCATTCTTTCGAATGTTGACTTCATGTGAACAAGATGATCATCGAATGTTTTGGATTTAACAATTATGTCATCTATATAACATTCTAAAAAGGTTCCAATCATGTCATGGAAAATAGCATTCATGGCTCTTTGATAAGTAGCCCCTGCATTCTTTAAACCAAAAGGCATTTGTACCCACTCGAAGGTACCTATACTACCGAGACACCTGAATGCAGTCTTATGAATGTCCTCCTCAGCAATACATATTTGATTATACCCTGAATGGCCATCCATCATGAACATTATAGTATTTCCAGCAGATCTATCAATTAATAAATCAACTATTGGCATAGGATATTCATCCTTAGGAGTGGCCAAATTCAGATTTCTGTAATCAATGCAAACTCTTAATTTACCATTTTTCTTCATAACTGGAACAACATTCGAAAGCCATTCAACATACCTGGCAGTTCTAATGAATCCTGCCTTGAGCAATCTTTTAATTTCTTCTTTTATCTTCATAGTGACTTCTGGAGTCATCTTTCGAGGTTGTTGCTTTACCGGTTTGCAGCCAGCTTTGATAGGTAACCTATGTTATACTAAACTCCTTTCGAGTCCTGGCAATTCATCATAATCCCAAGCAAAACAATCTCTAAATTCCTTTAACAACTCAACCAATTTATAATGGTCATCCTTTCCAAGTTTGGAACTTAAATAAATAACTCTCTTTTGTTGATCTGATCCTAAATTGATTTCTAATAAAGGGTCTTGTGACACCTCTTGTATTGAATTTTCTGGCAATATAGATAATTCTTCCTTGCCAATATCCTTTAACTCTTGTGAATCTTCCTCAAAGACATAGTCTGACCAGTTTATGGTCGAGTCTTTCTCAATTCTTGACTCTAAATCTGTCATCATTAGCTTGTGTAAGACCAGTCGAATGGTCTCTTCTATATCTCCTATTTCCATAGATGTATGAGTCATTAAATCATTTTATCATCACCTAATGGTTCCAAAGAACCAAATGGCATTTCGGCCAAAATGTCCCAATTTTCTTCTGGAGATTCATCTTCTGATTCTTTTAGTTCAATTGGCTTGACATTATCTTGGTACAATTGAGCTTCGACACAATTGGAACTTGTATGAAAAGGCTGAACATCAGCTTTTACTGTTTCCACTTCACAATTTTCCTTCACAAGCAACAATTTCTGATGCATTGAAGAAGGAACACATTTATTAGCGTGAATCCAGTCTCTTCCTAATAAGGCGTGATAACTAGGATTAGCATCTACCACAAAGAAAGCAGTTTTGGATTTACTCGAACCAACTATGGTTTCAATTAGTATTACTCCTTTGGTGTTTTTCTTATCACCAGTAAATCCTGATATCATAATATGAGTCTGTATCAATTTTGCATTTTGTTTATTAATCTTTTTCAAAGTATTTTGAGGAATAATGTTAACAGCAGCACCATTATCAACCAGTATCTTATTTAAAAGAACACCATTCAAACAAGCCTTCATGTATAATGGTTTAAGATGCTTAGTCACTTCTGTTGATGGTTCTTCGAATGAATAAACAAAATTACAATCACTAAAAACAAACTCAGGAAGATTTACCTCAGATATATCCTCAGTAGATACTTCCATTTCCATTTCTCCATCCATTTGTTGATCTTCTGTTGCCTCGAAGATTTTTGGTAACATGAATGTGGCAGTGTTAACTTCCATTTGTTTTGGAAATGTGCCAAATTGAATAAGCATGTTCTCTTCCTTAATCACTTCATTTTCAGGTTTTATTTCAACATTTCCCAAAACTTGGGATTCTACCACTGTCATTGCTTCATTCCCATCATCAATACTCATTGCCTTTTCCAATTCTAATACTTTGGCTTTAATGATACTTTCCTCAGACATAGTATCAGTATCTCCTTTGGTATTTCGATCGAACCTGAGATTAGGCTTTGAAACTTCACTAGAGTCTCTTTTGACTTCATTTCCCAACTCTTGACTTCGAGCTTGCATATTAGAAAATTCTTTCCACATGGTGAACTTCCTCTGCAATCTCCTTTGTTGAGTTCTGTTTATCATAGAGACCATATTCTGGTTCTTTCCCTTGGGATGTTGAAGTACATGCCATGTATTCTTTTCAGCCTGAGGAGGTTTAATCATCCTATTTTTATTTTGAGGGCCTTGTTGTTCCATCATATTTTTTATCCTGTCATCTTGCAGAACAAACCAATTTGGCACTCCTGATACCAATATAGGTTCACATGATTGTGATGTCTCACTAACTTCTGATGACTCTTTTAATGCCTCCATGTCTATTTCAGCCTGCACCATATGTGCTGGTACCAATTTTGATGGTATGAATTGAGTTTTCCTTTCTCTCTGTCTCCCATATTGTTTCTTTGGTATATGAGAGAATCCTGGCCTCACATCTTGCATGTTCCTTGATGGTCGAACATAATTATCAACATGAAAATTCCTTGAAAAATTGGCTTTAAAAGGAGCCACTGGTCTTGAGGCATACCTTGCTGTCATAGGTCCAGTATATGTTGAGGCTTGATAGATTGGTCCTCTAAACTGCCCTCTCCTAACATTCATGATTGGTTGGAAAGGAGGTCCATAAGAAGTGCTCACTTTCTTTTGTTCGAACAAAGGCTGTTTGTTCTTCTTGTCTGCTTTGACCCCAACCCTTTCATCATAGATTTCAGCATATCTTTTTCCACAACCAATGCATAAATTCTTTGCATATTCATTGTTGAAAACTGATAACTTAGGGTTTTTCCTTGTTATTTCTTCGAGTCTCTTCATCTAGTCCTCTGACTTTGCATTTTCTCTTTCTTTGACCAAAGCCTCGAAGGAAATATCATGGACATTGAGTGACACCTCTTGAACTGCTGGGAATGGATCTTCATCAATCCCCATTTATTTTTCAGGGAATTTCAATTTCCCTTTCTTGATTAGATCTTGAATCCTGTCTCAAAAAACAGTACAATTATTAGTTGAATGGGTCCAAGAACTATGCCATTTGTAGTATTTCTTACCTTTCAATTCATCATTAGAAGGCAATTTTGTCTCATCAGATAGTTTAATGATTTTCCCTTCTAATAAATGATCAAAAATTTCATCCAACTTATAAACATCAAATGAATATTTTTTAAACGATCCTTTAGATTTATAAACTTCAGCAGAAACATTTTTCTTCACAAGACTCTTACATGTGAAAGGTTCTTTTCCTATTATTTCTGCAGCATCTATCTCATAATTAGGATCTTTATAATATGTTTTTATTGAAGAAGCATTCCTTTCACTTTCTTCTTCCAACAAAGCTTCATATCTAGAGACTCGAGCAGTCAATTCAACAAGATCTCTAAACTCTAAAGCATCGAATTTCTTTCTTAGTCTAAATTCGAGACCATTTTGAGCCAACTTAACAAATTCAGGTTTAGGCAGAATGATTTTACACTTTGTTCTAGCCCTTTTGAACCTATTTATGAATTGAGTAGCCTTCTCATCAGGCTTTTGACATAGTCTAGCTAAGTCAGCCATTGATACTTCTGGTTCTATTTGGTAAAACTGAGTATGGAAAGATTCTTCCATTTGTGCCCAATTATACATCGAATTAGGGGCTAAATTAGTAAACCAAGCGAATGCAGTATCTGTTAATGAACTAGGAAACAAACGAAGCCTAAGATATTCATTATTTCCTGCATCAGCACACTGACTGATGAATTTTGCTACATGTTCAACTGTGGATTGGCTTCCATCTCCTGCAAACATGGTAAAAGTGGGGAATTTAAATCCCTTGGGGAATTCGATCCTATCAACCTAGTCAGGATATGGCTTCCTATAAACTGGAGTTTGTACCCCCCGAGCCATGGGTCCACAAACCTCATGGATTAAATTAATCATGTCATTCCTATCAACCATATTAAATGGTTGTTGATGACCTGGTTGACCAAAAGGGGGATTCATTGGTGGTATTGGAGGCGATTGAGGATTATTATCCATCCTCCTAGGATTTTCATTCCTTCGACCCACTCCTATTCCAGTAGGCTCTGGTTCGAATATAGGATTGTTGTTTATTCTCCTATTCTGGCCTGTTATGTTTTCTCTAGGCCTTGGTTCTTCAATATTTACTGTTCTATAAACATGATCCTGACCATTCACATGGTTTCCTTACATCCCTTCGAATACTGGAAAAGTATTATTAGGGACAGACATATAAAAACTTTCTTGTGAATTAGGCCCAAAAGGAAGCCCATTTGTATGATTCATAGGATTTGACTGAAACAAACCATGACCATGTCCTCTTTCATTCTGTCGAATCATAGAGGGATTTCCACTCGGCACCATCGCTGGTGAAAATTGAGGTAGACTGTTGTTAAGAGAAGTGATTAGAATATTAACATTCTGAATCATATTTCCCAAGTGATCAAATATTGGTGTCAATTGACTCACCAAATCATGTTGACTTTCTGAACCAACATTCCCATTATTTGGAATTGAATTTAAATTTTCAACTCCTATTTCTGGGTTTTCACTGACTGCATGATTCCCAGTATTGCTACTCTGAGGATCTTGGTGTGAAAAACTACCAGTTTTAGCAATATTAACACCAACATTGGCGTTATCAACAGACCTATTACTTTGAAGGTTTCTGTTTGTCATCTTTTGACACTTGGGTCCCACCGGGCGTGCCAAAAATGTTTGGTTGGAAAATTATATAAGTGTGTGCTAGCGTGCCAGGCAAGCAAATTGCCAATGTGTAAATGTGATTATCCAAACTACAACTCACCAAGCAAATTGTGGTGATGTTCGATGCCTTAAACAGGACTTTAACCGTGTAAAGATGCACTTGATTGAAACACTTCAAACTGATTCTAAGATAACTACTCCTAATAAAACAGTAAAGAAAGCAATAAAGTAAAAGACTACTTTGATTAAATTAAACAAACTACAATCTAACCTTGAAGATGACTTCGAAGGTGTTCTATTCCTAAGTTTAGATATCTAAATAACAATACAGTAAGAGTATTGAGAGATATATGTTGATGTTGATCGAAGGATCCCTTTCGAATGCACAATCCTTCTATTTATAGACGTCGAGGGTCCCCAACAACTCTGTTTGAATACTCCCTCCTATTTTCAAACTGATAACTGCTCTGACACCTGTTATATCCTTGAATTGACACCTGTTCTTCAGTTACTTCTTGATGATCAAAACGTGTCTTCTAGCAGTTAAACATTTGAACAACGTGAATCAGCAACAACTGCTCATAACAGTTTCAGTATTCATTCGGGTCCTCCAATTATCCTGTCACATAAACTTTTACGTGTCAATTCTGCATTGGCTGGATATTTTTACCACAAACATATATCCACTCTAATGTATTGAGAAAGTGTATATTTTAATATCAGTATTGTATATTTTAATATCAGTATTTATTAAGGTGCGTGTAGATAGCAATTTGGTCCAAGTGTCTCAGGCTTTCAAAGAGTAAAATATTGGGGATAAGAAAATATTCATGAACTGAAAAGAGAGTTCCAAATAATATGCATGAGCTACAACATTATAGAGTTGATGAACTTGACAAAAACATAAGTATTTTCCAATCAGTAGAAATGCAATATAAGTTTCAAAACCAAAGTCACAATCACCTCCTCCTAAATTAATGGAGCCCTTCTAAACAAACTTGCACTAATGCACTAAAATCCTCATAATCTTCTATAGTTATACTGCAAATTTCCTTATACACAACCTAAAAGTTCTTCCTTCAGCTTTCTATCCTCTATAAACATAAACCGAATCAAAATACGGAAAAAATTGTTCGAGTAACGCTATGCTTCCCAAATTTATATCCCAAAAGTGTTTTCTAAATGATGTGGCAATGGACTCAGTTGAATTTTGATTGAAGTTTTTTACCTGGCTCCACTATCACATTATTTGGGAAGCATTTTTAGAATAAAAAATTAGAAAGCACAACATTAATCTTTTCTTTAATAGGTTAATATGATAGCTTTTGCAAGCATATAATGTGATGATATGAACTAACTTCTCAACATTAGAAACTCAAAAAAACAAGGTACCTCTGTCTGGTTCTTAAAAAATGTGGACTACTTACCTACAAAGTATAGAACCAAATGCATAATAAAGCTTCTTTTGGTCACATCATTATGAGAATATAAGTATTGACTTGCAAAGTTCCTAAGCAGATTTCCAAAATGAGAGAGCAAAAATTACTCTCCCTTTCTGTCATGCCCCGGAGTAGCAGAAATTAGGAGGAAATAAAATTTTCTTATCTGGGTCCGTAAGCTATGACTAGTTACATTAACTGATTGTCCACAACACACTAGATAATAAAATAATAACTTAAACAGAAGCGTAAATTAAATACATGCATCAAAAGGTTACTAGCTATTATATCAGAGTTTGTAGTTTCAAAAGATAAAAGAGCAAAAGAGATTAAGGCATTGGACGTCGTTTACATCTTTATATGTAAGGACAAAAGAAATAAGGCGTGTGATGCCAATATATAACTTAGTATAAATGGATAAAAATCTATACGGAATAACTAAATCTTCTTTCTTGAAGTCGTACCTCTAACTGGCGTAGCCATGACCTTCATCGTTGTAGGCTTCCCCTTCGAAGGCTTCTTCTTCATAGGCTTCTTCCGGGTATTGCTCCTCCAGGTAGTCGTATCCTGTAAAGTCTAGATGTAGGAATGTCCAGGGCATAGTATGCCGTTAGCTTTAATAAAAGCTAAGTGAGCGTCCTAACCGAACACTCCTAATATAAAATACGTATCTGAAAGTACATATCAACTAGTTATGATGGTTGAATGAATTATAATGAGACCGTGTGTGAACTATGCATCATCAATATGTTTGACTTTACTCGACTTAACATCCGACTTACTTAACTTTGTTACATTACCAGTGTAACGCCATTGGCTTAAAGTGACTCGTCCAGTGGGTCAAGCTATGGTTACTTTACTATCATCATGTGTCAGAGGTGCAGGTGAGTTGAGTCCTTGGTAGAATCGCTTAACCTTCTTGGCGGGGTATCTATCATGTGCGGAGTGAAACGAGAAAGTCGCTCGAATTGTGTAGTATACTCCCTGACCGTCCAGTTCCCTTGAGTTAGACTCAGGAAATTCCTCTCTTGTTGGTCTCTTTTGTTCTCGGGGAAATACTTCTCGAGAAATCGAGTTTTGAATGCTTCCCGAGGTATTCTCCTTGTAGCATCGATCCCAATTGTGGCTCTCTCAGCCTCCCACCAGTCCGCGGTAGAGTAAATCAGCTGAAATGATGCTAAACGTCTCTTGTCAAGGTCGCTATATTTCAGGGCTTCGAAGATTAGCTCCAACTCTCGTATCCATTATTCAGCTTTCCACGATTCTGCCGTGCCATCGAACTTCTCGAGTTGCAGGCCACGAAATAGTTCCAATAGCTGACGCATGCCTACCTCGGGGGAGCAACGTGGTTGTTGCCATTGTTAGCTCGATGGGTGACAATGTTGTAGGTGTCTCTAACGTGTTCCATCCGTTGCATGAACGCTTCGAAGACTCCAGTTGGGCCCATACCCTCAGGAATGGGTGTTCCCAGTCCCACTTGATATCTCGTGTTCCTAGCCATAGTGTTTCGTGTGAGGTGTACCTATGAAAGATCTAACAATTAGCTGACAATCTTATCAGGGAAATGACCATAAATAAAACAATTGGAAGCATAGTACGAATCTAAATCACGACATAGCATAAATAATGAGATGACAACAGAAATAATAAAAAAAATGATCTGCCACATATATATATATATATATATGTATATTTATCCAAAAGATGTACAGCGGAGTACACAATAGATCATCTGTGTACAGTGTAGCACATGATCCTATACAAGATCTAACAAAAGATGTAAACAAGACCACCACTGATGGCTACCTATATAAAAAGGCTATGGTGAATAGATGTCTATGTAAGCGTCAAAAGTAAGTGGACAACATGTCCTAAATTCAAAAGCAAAAGTCTAAGCCCTTAAGGTACTGGACTCAAAAGTTGTCCACGTCAAATCCATAGATAGAAGCCTCATCCTCTAGGGCAATCTCGGACAAAACATCGTCCTCATCCATGTCATCATCATCCATCGTATCCTCCTCCTCCATCAAATCCTCGGGTAGCTCAGGTCCATCACACTCCACAACAACTCCTAAATCTCCTACATCGGCTATATCGGTCTAGGCTGCATCGAATGTAGCTGCAAGTGTCTCAGCCTCTGCCATAGCATGGGCCAACTCTGCTGCTCCTATCTTAAATCCATGGGGATGTACAGCCATCTCCGCAGCCCACTCTGCTGCCAGTTGTGCTAGCACACCGCCTGGTAAGACTGGTACCACAACGTCATCACCCGCGTCATCCTCTGCTATAGCCTCCTCTATCGGGTAACCCTCCGCTACTACAATATCTACACCAATTGGCACATCCATACCAGCTGAGTCCTCGGGGTCCTCCGGATCATAATTTGGCTCCTCGTCATCAGTGTCTTCGTCCTCCTCATCCTCCATCTCCTCGTCGTCATCCTTAGGCTCATCATCGTCGTCGTAGCCCTCATCCTCGTTCGGATCCTCATCCTCTGGGTCCTCATCTGCTGGGGGTGCATCAACCATGTCCTCCTTTGGTAGGGGTGGAGGTGTCTGGGGTGGTGGCTCTGTCAAGGGAGGTGGAGGCACTGCTCTAACCTTTGCAAGTAGAACCTGATATAAACAACGGTCTCGCAACATCTGTAGGGAATCCTCCTTAATGTGTTTAAAGGAGTCCTTGCGGTAGATCATCTTTTGATGTATCACCTTTGGATCCTAAGTCCCAAATCTGTGCTGCTCAGTCTGCATATCTCGTACTGTCTCTGTGATGGCTCTCTGCCTAGCCTTCCAGGCATATTATTGTGGATCTGCTGGCTCAATACTGCCCTCATACACATAGTGTCCTCCAAACTCGTTTGAAACAAAGCGCGGTGGTGCCATGCTACCTGAAAAGAGACTACCTTAAGTCAGAACTAATCTTAATACTCATCTACAGAATTTCAAGGTTCTAGGACTAAATGGTGTGGGACAATCTGTGAGTAAAAAAGGTATAACCTAGGCACTGATATCAAAAATCCGTCACGCCCCAGAACGGCAAAATAAAGAAAAATAAATTTTCTTTTTGGGTCCAAAGGCAGCGACTGGTGAAGTCACATGATTGTCCACACCACGCAACATTAAGCAACAGAAAGGAATAAAGATCATGAGAATATAATCTAGGTTTTGGATAACAATGTAACTTAAAGTCAAAAGAAAGTTACTAACTATTACAATCAAAGTCTCGAATCAAATAGAACATAATAAATTACAAACGTCAAGGCAACATATGCCTAATTACAAAAAGGTTTGAAAACAGTAAGGATAATTAAACTACTAACTAGCCTAATCTTCATTTGGCGTAGAGGTAGTCCTCAGTGTAATAGTCCTCTTCTATCTAACCTCCGTCGGAATAATCCTCCACAGGAACATCGTCACCGACAGAGTAGCCCTCGCCTGTAGGTCCTTCACCTGTATAGTCATAAAAAGGGTGCGCTGGAACGTAGAAATATCCAGCAACATAAACGCCGCCAGCTTAATGAAAGCTGAGTGGATTTCTCTATCTTTGCTTCCCTACCAAATGAAATGTTCTCTACACCGGTTTCTGAGAGTATCTCCTTAAAAGAGTGAAATCCTAGTGAGATTTGAGTTAAAACTATAAATTTTATGACTGTTAATAGTTATGCAAACTTTAAAGTTAAGATCAGTTGCTGGACTTTTCAAGTACACACTGTAAGTTTAAAGAGTATAAAAAATGCTACCATTGATAAACTGTGAGTATATGTGTTGCATTACTATTTACATGCTTGAAATTTTCATTTTATTGTCAAATTTAATCTTATCTGTTGTAAAAGGAGAAAATCTACCTTTATTTTTTTATTTTACTTTTACATTTAAAATTTTTTTTTTATTTTGTGGGTATATTCACTGCAAACCCTTACGAGATAACACTCGTCCACTAGGGGTAACCTAGGGGTTTAACGGTTTGTTGCATACGCTAATGCAATCGCGATTCCTACGACAGTGAGTTAGATTTTGTTTTCCTTAATTTACTCCTACTTTTTTATAAAATTTCTAGAACAATTTCTCTTTTCAATTCATTGCTAGGGACTAGCAATAAGTTAGTTGAGGGGTGTGACAAACATTGAATATTGTACATTTATGTGGCAATATAATAGACATAGTGCTCATTTAATCCCCCAAATCTCTAGTTTTACATGCATATTTGAATTAATATAATTTAACAGTGATGTCACTCAAATGCATGTAATTATTTATTTTTACATATTTTATATGTTTAGGTAAAAATGAAGTGAAATAAAGGGAATGAAAGAAGAAGCAACCACACCATAGTATATTCATTTGTTAGTCAATGATGAATAGTAATAAATAGTGAATAAACAGTAATTTTACTATTTTGAAAAAAAAAAAAAAACGAAAAGCAGTAGAAAATATCCAAGCTTTGCTTGGATGATTGTTATATTTTATTTATTTAAATACCTTTTTGATTCCTTTCCTTCACTTTCTCTCTGTCTCCATCTCTCACAAAATGCAAGTATTCAACACTGTCAGAAGCCAAAGAAATTGAAGGCGAGCACGGAGAAAAAAATGTCAACACTGACGAACGCGATGATAATTCATCTCTGAAATTTCGTCTATAAAAGGAAGCCTACAACACCAAGCACCACAACCAAGAGCCAGCAGTTTACAATCATTGTTAGGGAGAGAATAGTTTATGGAGGTTATCATGTGAGCACTTTATATTGTCCCTAAAAATAGGAAAGTTTAGTTTTTCTTAGCTTTTTCTAGTTCTAGTAGTTGTAAAAATTTGCTTTTATGTAATTGATGATTTCATGTTCCAAAAATATGTAGCAAAACTTTGTGTACTGTACTTCTTAAATTAAAATATTTATTTTCTTGTACAACCTTTGTCACTTTGTAGTAGTAAAATATTCATAGTAAAATTTAGATTTAATATTTTTAGTCTAGTTAGTACTTATAGTTATCCCCTAAAATAGTTTGAAACCTCAAATTTTCAGTTTTTATAGCAATATTTTCATTCACTAAAAGACAGATTTTGCAAGTAAATGTCAGATTTCTTAGCCACGTAGTTGTTATAATCACCTACCAAAACCCCAAGCACACCATATCCATATCTCACTCCAAAAAGTAGATTAGGATTTGGTTTGGCCTTATTTGTGTTCTTGGAGTTTAACCACTGTAACCCCACAAGAATCCAAAGTTAAAGGCTTAGTATTTTATTGTTAATTCAATATTTTCATTTATGTATATTTTATTAGCCTAGTTGTACTAAACTTTGCTATTTTGCAGATTTCACAAATTCAACCCCAACTCATGTTAAAGTAAAGAAACAGTATATAAATATTATATTTCACCCTTACCTTAGTTTTAAAACTTTAGTTTTAATTGAGCAGTCACTGCTTACACCTATTTAATTTATCTTTTAATTTTATTTTGAAGACAGTTTCAATTCCAAAATGGTAGGCTAAAAACTTTAATTGGGAATATGCAATAAAAACTTAGAAACCACAACTTTTGTGCACTAATCTTAAATGGGCAAATTTATCTGGATGTGTTATTTTTTCTATTTATGGCAAAAAATATCTATGTATCTATAGTTTATGATCATTTAACATGTTTATATACTATGCCTATATTGGGCTCAAAAGATTACATATTTAAAATAAGAATCTAATTATGTGGATTGTCAAACTATGCCTTTTGTCATAAAAAACACCTAGCATTCTCAAATAATTCATATGACAAAATTTATATTTCAAGTGTGTGTTTATATATATTTCTATCCATTAATGGACATGCAATTGTGTAGTGACAGAGTGATGGGGACTGGACGCCGAATAACCCACGTCCGCGGCGGGGCACGGTTCGAACCTGGCTACTGCCCAATTGCCTTTTTATTTTTCTTTAAACCAAACGACGTCGTTTTATATCAAACCTGACACACTTGATATGACCCTGACTAGTGAAAGTTTATTTTTAAATAAAGAATGACTATGTGGTCTTAAATGCTAAATGCTTTTCAAATGCACAAAAGTTGTGGGATCTAGTGTTGGTTTGCATATTCCTAATTCCTTTAAATCATTTCCCCTTAGTTAATTAATATTTCCTGTTTTTAATAACTTTGTTTATATATCTGTATTATTTCTATCTTTCGGTATTATTAAATCTGAAAAGTTTATCTCATAAAAATTTAGCTTTTATTTATTTTTCTTCATTTTCTTACTAGTATCTTAGTTAATTTATTTTGCACTGTTAAAATCTTTACCGTAAACTACTTAGAAAAAAATAGTTTTTAAATAGTTTATTGCAAAAATATAAAAATTAGTAGTTTAGTAAAACTCCACAAAAATCCATCATCTTTTATTTTCTTTTTAAGTGACAAAATAGTTATTGCCTATCTTTGTTTCCTATTCCTTGTGGGTTCGACTTGGACTTCCAGAACTTTATTACTTGTACGATCACCTACACTTGGGTGTGATAAGAAAACGATTCAATAGGATGTCGTCAATACATAAATTTTTTGTGTCTATATCTCTCCTCTGCGGACCCCACAGTGTCAGTGGACCCCACCAGGAGAGAGATTGACACATTGTGGTTTATGTATCTTGTTTATGTGAGATTCTTATGTGCCCCAAGAGTTATCATTTTATGTGTCCCTTTTGAGGAATCCAACTATTTAAGGGGACAAAAAGAATCTATAGTATCTACTTTCCAGAATTGCCCATAATCATTGCATTTTCCTTTTTTGTTTTGTATTGGTGTTGATTGCAAGGAAGGGTAGTTTGGGAAACTAAGTAAAATTTGCATGCTAATTTAGGAAAGTGGACAACAATTTTGGAACATCCCAAAAAGAAAAAGAGGACACATAAAATGGGACGAAGGGAGTATAGAGGGGAGAAGATAGCCTTCTAATGACTGTCATAATGACGGTCTTGAAATATGTAATGACTTTCATAATTATCTTGAAATATGAAAAGTCTCTTATTTAATAATTGTTGAAAGATGAACCATTCAATCATTAGTTCTCCCAACAATCAATAATACATACATATAAATTTCCTGGGTTAATTTCCTATTGGCTAAATAATTGGCGGAGTACTCCGACTAACATAGAAGGTTAGTGGGTCATATTTATAGGATTTCAAGTCACATAGAAGTTTACATCGACAACAGGGCTTTAAATGTGTTGTACCCTATGTTGTTTAAAATTTTTATACTTTTCTATGCACCACTTACACAGCACAAGGTACATGCATTTAAAGCCCTATTATATGGGAATATGGGTGAGTTTGATGTGAATTTATGACTGACGAACTGTTAAAGTTTACTTTTGCTGCAACATGGTTGACTGATCATTTGGTACTTGTGCATATATCTATCAGGACAATACTTCACTAAAGTTGTTTCAGTACATTTCGGTAGGATTGTCTCACATAAATGCACAATTTTCAAAAAATAATTTTAAAATAATGCAATCTTTAAAAAAAAAAAAAAAATTTAAGAACTATAAGAAGAACTTAACGAAAGGTACTGAAGCAACTTTACTGAAGTCTTATCCCATCTTGATATCCTAACATCACTACAAATCTCTCTCTCCTGTCTCTCAAAATTTTCATCCTCATCATCGTGTTTGATTTATTGTAGTACCTATCTGAGCTGCTCATTTATAAATTTTCAATGGTTCGCTCGTTAAAAGTTTTCTGAATTATCATTTCAATGGTTCTCTCCGAAATGCATAATAGTCATTGACCGTACGTATGTCGTTTCAAAGTTTTAATCCTTCTATTGATGTCAGTAACAAGGCTTGAGAGACCTGAATTTTTTTTTTTTTTTTTATTTCCGTCTACGACTCTATACCTTTCTGAGTTCTTGTGGCTTTTCAAAAACCTTGTCTTGGTAGAAATTGAATGAAGAAAAAGCAAAACTTCATCAACCAGATGCCTCTCCCACTTCATCTGGCAATCAGAGTGGAAGTATTCTTGATGGGTAGGTATTTGCCTGCACTTCCGCGCGCGCGCACACACATGACATAAATATATATACATGTGTACATGGCGTGCTAACTCACATGGAGATTCGCAGACTTATTCTAGCTTCTGATCGATGACACATTGTTCTCTCTTATCATTCTAAAAGAGAAAATATCCCAACACAAGATGGGTCGGGGAGCTCAAGGTTGGATAGTTTAAAAAATTATGCCAATGGAGATCTTTAAGTTTTAAGGCCACGTTTGGATGACGGAGCCGGAATTGGACAATTAGTCCTTTTTAAAAAATAGGCATGGGACTACTAATACCACCTTCCCCATGGTACAACTTAGTCTCCCATATGGGGGACTATTCTTTTAAAATGGATAATTAGTCCCGCGCTCCATAGCAATGCCAAACACCGGACTATTCGATTAAAATGGACTATTAATCCAATCCCCCTCTGTCCCCCTTTTAGTCCTGCGAAACAAACGAGGCCTAAAGGAAACAAGCTGATCGTCATCTCTAAAATGCAACATCCAAATAAATCACAGAAAAAGGGTCAAGATAATGTGCAGTCATTGCAAAAAAAAAAAACCGGAAAAGTGCTCATAAGCAATCAAAATGTCAAAAGCAGGACTAGAATGTTCTAAGATCTCCAAAGAGTCCAAGCAAACGAGGTCGAGCACTATCAGGCGATCACTTCTATGTGAATTTATTTCTGTATGCTCGAAATTTTTGGAACTTTTTTGCAAGCGTATCATCAGCAGTTGATTGTTAATATTGATTTTCCTTGAGAGTTTTGTTTAATTTATTACCTTATTTGAAGAGGAAAATTAGTCATAAAAAAAAAAAAAAAAATGCACCTTTGACGCGCATCTTGACAATATCCAAAAGGAAAGGTGAGCATAGCATTCAATATAAACCAGCACTTAATCTTAATATGTTGTGCAAGAACATCCAATATCAGAACAAAACATATGGAGTACTATTCTACACTAAAGTACACGACTAAGATCAGGGAGAGACTCAATTGAACTAGCAATTAGTGCCTCTGCTTAGATTCGCAAAATCTTGGTAGCATGCATATATAGCACCCTGTTATTGACTCTGAGACATCTCTGAGTATCAACATGATAGCATATCGATAACGTATCTATAACTCCTGGACGGGCTTCCAACAGGAGAGAGCACAGATGATCCGACCCTTCCATCCCTGCAGCATCCACTGGCTGTCCTTGTCCACAACGAATTCTCTATGGTACTCTAATTTCACCTTCTTCCTCACATCATCCAAGATTTCCCGGTTCAGTGTCACCTGCTTGAACCCCGCCCTCACATTCCGCATTTGCCACTGCTTGTATGCCTCCGGCCTCTCAACCCTCTCAGTGCCCTCACACGCTACGACGCTCATAATATCCGTTCCAAACACCTCTTTCTCGAACAACAACCTCTGCTCATCTTCATGAGGCACATTTGCATCAAACATGTCAAAAAGTGAAGAGAAGTAGAAGAGTGCTTCTCTGAATCGCGTGACAAAAAATGGGGCATTGAATGTGCCGTTCACAACTCCATGGATGAACATACTGGGGTTAATCCTCTTGATCAAGTTCAGAACCGCGTCTCTCGGACTCTTCGTCGAGACAGTATCATCAGGTACGTTCTTGAGCCGATACAGACAATTCACTACAACCACTTCATCTTTATCAATTTTCAGATCTTCAAGTTCAATTGTATGCCATTTCTTTGCTATGGCATTGTATTGAAACGGGACGTTGAATCTCTTGCAATAACTGGCTAACCGCCGCCCTGTATCTTCAACCCTCTCTGCAGGGCGGAACCCGGGTTGGGGAAAGTCTATTCCTGTGATCTGAAGCTTGGGAGGTCCACCGGGTCTTACAGAGAGACGCTGAATAAGGCATGGCCATTGGAACCCGTATAGAATTCCGAAATCAATTATGTGGAGCTTTGTTGAATTCTTTGCCAGTTTTACAATGGATCTGTTTGCATAGAAATAAGACATTATCTTGAAAGGACAGGCAGAGATATAAACCTGATAAGCTTTCAAGATTTCTGCAGCTGATATTCTTTTAGAAGCCGTGTACAATGACATTCCTGTCCCCGCCAGGCGCGCCTCGAGGGCATTGGCAAAGTAATAAGCCAACCTCTCGGTGCCATCCCCTCCGCGTGGAGAAGAGTGTTTCCTGATTCGATTCAGCAGATCGTTCGCGGTTCGGGTATCGCTGTTCGAGACAGCTTGTGCACATTGTGTGAGGAGAGTCCTCAAATCCACAATTTCTTTCTTGTTGCCTTGCTGCTTTTTCCCCTGGGGGCTTCCAACAGGTGAGCTTTTCAACTGCTTTAACTTCTCGGGCTCGGGCTCGGGCTCACCGTGCAAATGAGGGTTCAGTTCAGCACAGAGCAACACTTTATCAAACATTTGTGAATCCTCGAACTCATGAGCATCATAATAAGTACTACTTGCCAATTGCTTGTTACTCCGCCCCGCAATTTCTTCTACATAATAATCACCATCCTCCTCCCGATAATGATTTTTCTTCCCTCTTGACCCGTTCATTGAATTGTCCCTCCTCCCATTCTCCTCAGGCTCAACATAATTTACAGAGGAGAGAGACGAGTTTGAAAACTGAAATGGGCTAACAAGAGCGGCCATTGACCCATCAACAGCAACATCATGGAAGCCATTCGAAGAACCAAATGACTGGAAATTGTACTGCAAAATAGGCTCATAGTTGTACTCAGATTGTCCAAAAGACGAATCGAATTCGCCTTGATCACGAATCCAATTAGACTTGACGAAGTTGTCATCGTTCCGACTACTGAAACTTCTTGTAAAATCATCATCATCATCTGGGCTCTCTTGATTCTGATTATCAACAAGAAGCGGATTTGTTGTAGGAGCTGGGGGGTCATTATTATTATTATTATTGTCAAGCAGATCAGAAAGTGATTTCTCAGCAGCTTGGAGAGCCAAACACTGGTGGAACATGCACGGCTTGTACTCCAAATCCTCCTCTTCATCAAGCATCTGGCTCAAGTACTTGAGAGTGGCATCCGTAAAGTCACCGTCCTCCGGTGAATTATCGGATTGCGTGCTGCTCGTTCCTGAACCCGGAGATGCCTCGCTAGGAACGGTGGAGTTATTATGTTGGTTGAGATTGTAATTATGGTCCAAATTTGAAGGAATTGAGGGGTGATGATTGTAATCGAATCCATTTGTGGGATTAGAATTTCCTTGAAGAAGGGTATCCATGGAGAGTTGGAGTCGGAATTCGAATCCTTAATTTCAAGAATGAACACCACCACAAAATTTATCGATTACCCGAATTGGGTGTTTGGCTTTACGATGGAATTGTACAAAAGTAGAACACAAATTTTTGGAAAAAGTTTTTGAGTGTTGATTCAAAAGAAATCAAGATTACTAGATGAAGTGGAAAGAATAGAAGTGATTGAAGAAGATGAATACACAGTAGCCGGTTGACTGATTGCGAGAGAGAGAGAGAGAGAGAGAGAGAGAGAGAGAAATTGAGTGAAAAGGTATGAAGCTGGTTGGAGTAGATAAGAAATATGTATCGAAACGTCTTGAAAATGAATATGCTGACAGAAAAAAGGCCCATCTGATGCATGAACCGGGTACGGTTATGCCCGGTCAGTTTCATCCAGTTGAGCAGGTAATTGGTTTCTCATCTGAATCTTCTCTCCGATTAGGCGCGTCAGCATATATATATATATATATACATATAGGAGCAGACTACAATACATCTCCTCAAAAATGGTGGATGTCAACCCCCAATCACATTTGTCATAACTGGCTCATAACAGTCAGTGAGGCACATTTCTCATAACTGAACCACAATTCTCCTCACTGACTCATAATTGAGCCATTTCTCATAATTGAATTACATTTGTCATAATTAAGTCACATTTTTCATAACTAATTTTAATATTTTGGTGACGCGGCTCAACCACATTTGTCATAACTGACTCATAACAGTGAGCCACATTCTCATAACTGAACCACAATTCTCATAATTGAGCTATTTCTCATAATTGAACCACATTTGTCATAACTGAGTCCAGGGCCGGTCCTGACAAATTGGAGGCCTTAGGCGAACATTGAAAGCTGGGGCCCTTTAAACAACGAGGGTTCGGGAGTAGCGCCCCCGAAGCGAAAATTTTTGGGTCATTTTATACATATTTGCGTGTATAATTTCTATATCAAACATGTTATAAACCTTATAGTGTTGGTTTGTGAGTTTTTGTTTTTTGGTCGTTTTTTAGAATTCGAGGGTTTAGTAATTATAATCCTTATTGTATGTACTGATTATGATTTTCTTCTCCTTCCACTAGCCTCTTTGGCCTTTTGTAATTCCACATGTGTTCATATTATTACTTTTTATTGATAATAATTGTTAAGAGTTTATCTCTGATAATAATTTATAAAGCTTGATCCAACCTAAAATAATTTAGGTTGAGCTAAACAAAAAAGTGAGAAGATAAGTACTATTAGTTTAAATATTTATGGTGGGTTGGATTATAATGGGGCGCATACAATTATTTATTTTTTTCCAGTATTTGCTTCGACTCTTTTATAATTGGTTCAATATATTATAGATAAAATTTTTTATTTTGGGCCCTGCTCAGTATTTTTCAGGGCCCATTTAAAGAGCAAAATATGAACAAAATGTGGGGTCCTAGGCGACCGCCTACCCCGCCTATAGACAGGGCCGGCCCTGACTGAGTCATATTTTTCATAACTAATTTTAATATTTTAGTGACGTGGCTCAACCTGAGCCATACGATTGGAGGTTGACATTCACCCCTTTTTGAGGGGGTGTATCTTAGATTTTCCCATATATATATATATATATATACATACGCACAGATAACTACGCAATACATATTTATGGATATGCATATTGTATGTTGAGGGTACATAAGAACTTTTTTTTTGGATTGCAAGTGGGGCCATTGGGAGAAGTGATGGTGTATTTGATAACCCAATTAAGCGTTGAAAATGAAAATTTTAGCATTTACTTTGTTTTTAGTGCCTTTTCGCTTGAGGGTTGTTTGACATAATGACTTTAGGGTTTTTCTGATTTGAAATTGTTTTGATTATTTGGAAGTGACGAAGGCAGACAAAGTTATCAAGTGTCGAAGGCATCTAAAGTTAGTTATTGGTCAAAAACACACATTAGAATTGTTTGATAGTGCCTTTTAGACCGAACGGATCCCATTTAAACGTCTCTTAAAAAGGTTGGTTTTCAAAAGTCACATTTACCTGAGTTGAAGGAACCCCAAGAGTTCCCTTTCATGTAAAAAGTTGTTTTTAACCATTGAAAGACATAGATACAGAAGTCAGCTATAGGGGTTTTTGGCCGGTCGAAAGTCCCTTTGCAACACTTGAGCTCCAATTGGGTACATTCAACCGGTCGAAGGGTCCCTTTGGACTAGGGGTGTTCATGGTTGGTTTTCGGTCGGTTTTCCTCAATTTTGGCACATAAAAAAATCAACCAATAAGCTCGGTTCGGTCGGGGTTTTGAGGCGTTTCGGTCGGTCGGTTCGGTTTGGTTTTCTTCTTGGACTATATGTTTGAAAACTGACCAAATGCCCTCGGTTTGGTCGGTGGGTTTCGGGGTCGGTTTTTTTTTTTTTTTTTTTGTACACCCCTACTTTGGACCGATTGAAAGGCCACCTACGAGCTTTCTCAACCAATTCGCCTTGTTTTGAAACATTAGAAACACATATACAAACTTGCCAAAGCTAAACTTCAAAAACCAATTCTCATACTATTAGGATTTTTAAACATAAATTTCCAAGAGTTATTGTCGATGACTTGTTCTGTTCTTAACTTGTTTTAAACTCGCTTTCGAAACTTTAATGACTTGACGTGAGCTTTGGTGGCGTGCTACGTGTCCTACGTTCATATGTGTGAATCCGAGGTGTGACATTTAGTAGTATCTATAAAAATTGTGTGGTTGTTTCATTAGTTTCACTTATAGTGAGTTGAAGAATAAAACACAATTATTGATTGATAAATTAATCTTTTTGTAAGTCTTTTAAAAAAGATTGTGTTCATTTCTCTAATTTCATTTCATTTCATTTCATTTATTTCTTTTGTGGTTTTACTTATAAAACAAAGAATCTTTAATATATTCAAAGGGGATATCTATAAAGTCATAAATATTTGAGTTTAATTGGGTAAAAAGATGTTTATACAGGTGGAAGTTAGAAAAAACGTAATGGCCAAAGTGAGATTTCCAAGTATAAATGGGATAAATTAAAATTTTCAGGGGGCACAAATGTTATAAAAAAATAATTCCAAAAATTGAGAAGCACGTGCCTTTGGTCCTAGTGTGCCTCTGCCCATGGTAGTACGACAGTCTAAGTAACAAAGGTAAAGACTAAACCAATGTCATAAAATTGTATATATTAATTAAGGGTAAATAGCACTTACTTCCTCTAATATTTGGTCTTAATACACTTACATTTCCCTCACATTTTAAAAAATTTACTTACCTTCTTTATTTTTAAATTTATAGTATCAGATTCTATAAAAGTTTCCAATAGTTTATTCAAAAGAAAAGGAATCTGTTACTAAAATAAAAAATAATAATAATAATAAAAGAAGTAAGTAATATTTCTATAACATGGAAGGAAATATGTATTAAGGTCAACCATCGATATTTATCCATTAATTAATTAATTAGAACAATTAAGGAGCTCTTAAATATATGTCACACCTTGACCTGAAAGATTTGTGAGTGATGCGATTCAAACCATGTGATCGACCACGTTTGAATTTATAAATATTGATGATGTCGATGATGTTGTTGTTGACCCCCCTCCCCTTTCATTCATGCACCCTTCCTTTATTAGTCAGTCATCAAAGTATTATTATATTCTAATTAATCCAAACTAGCCACCTGGCCCAGTCGCTGACGCCCACTGATGTCGAGGATTTTACTTTTTAGAGTTACTTGAAGCCGCCGGTGGTTACCCCAATTAGTGTGAGAGAGCATTTTTCCGCACTTAATTTTGGTTTCAAATTGTTCATTCGGGCTTTCACCGAATGACATGTGTATTATTCTAATAATTATGTTAGTAATATATAAATAAAATGAGAATAAAATAAGAGTCGTATGTGATCCAATGAAAATCTGAACGAACAATGATAAATTAAAAAATAATGAGCAAAATTAACGAGGTGTCCAAGGTCATACATATATATATATATATATACGATCAGACTCTTAAGTGAACATGATTGAGTGAATATATCCAATAAACATATTTTTTTTTAGCCTAAAAGAACCAGCGGACTGTCCCGTTGACACCCACTTTTAGGCTTAAAAATATACTCACTGAATATATTCATTCAATCATGTTCACTTAAGAGCTTCTGCCTATATATATATATATATATATAATATGGTCCATACACGGAGTATTATATATACATCCAAACTAAGAAAATATTACTACAACACTTGTTTGACCGCACGCTCGGAGTGGGCCCTCCTAATTTTTCCTTAATTTTTATGGGTAATACTTGGGGCACAACCTTCATACAACTTTCATACAACCTCCTCAAAAGATGTGTCTATCTCTTTCCTGTGTCACTGTGGGGTCCAGTGACATCACAGGAGAGAGATAGACACATCTTTTGGAGAGGTTGTATGAAAGTTATATAAAGGTTGTGTCCCAAATATTACTCAATTTTTATTCTTCCATGGATTCTACTTGGTACTCAAAACCTGCATTTCCCTATCAAAAATTTATGATGACTCCCAAAAAAAACAAGGGTAATTTAATATATAGTTTTAATATATATATCTAATTATAAATATGTCCTTTTTTTAAAACGAATCTAGAAATCAGTCTTTTGTCTAATTTGAAAACTAAAATACCCCTATATCATTTTTATAGAAATGTATATATATGTATAACTATATATGGTAACTGATTTATCATCATTTACTCCACAATTCATACATGTACATATATAAACTAATTTATATTTGATAAATCAGTTACCATATATAGATAAAAACTGAGAAAATATCTCCATATAATGTACACCATTACCAAGAAATTTCTCACAAACTCTTGATAAATTTGCACTACATATTCAAAACTTCATACTTAAAAACTGAGAAAATTATCAATGAGAGTGCACTAAAATAATGTGAAATTGCCCACTATATTAACTAAGTATTGAAAATAGTGAAAATTTCATATTTTAATGTGTATAATAATAAAAAATTTCTCACTCATACTAAAAGGTAGAACAACCCACTTTTTAAAACAAAAATAAGCATACAAATAGAGAGGATTTGATGAGAAATTTATCTACAATTAACAATTTTCGAGAAGAATTTCAAAAAAATTAAAAATAAATTCACACCTTTTAAATTGATATGACAAGTAATTTCTCACAAAATAAAAATATATTTCTCACTTTTTAATACAAATTTCTCCATTTTCGAAGAGAAATTCTCACTTCTCTCTCTATACCAGAACTCTAGACTGTGCTTTTCTCGAATTTCTGATCTGTGATTCTCTTTCTTGCATCAATCTGTGTCGAGAACTCTGGCCCTCAAGTATCTTGTTCTCATTCACAACACAAATTGTTACCAATCCTGTAGAGCCTCCAAAGATGGCATGTAACTCTCTAAATCGTCAACTCCGATGACGGCATCGACATCAATCAAAAGGTAAGGATGATTGGTAGTGGCCACCGAAAAGTGATTGAAGAGCTTCTTTAATGGTTTGTAACAGAGAAATTTATTCCTCCAATCGGGTATATGGCTGCTTCAATATGCATCGGATATCCCAAACTTCATCTCAACGATGATGATGATGATGAGTATAATCCTTTTGTGTGATTGTATTTTAAAGATAGAGAGAGAGAATTGGAAAGAGAGAGATATATAAAATCTGTGGAGTTCCTATCTCTCTCTATATATATATATATATATATTTATATATAGATATATATAGATAGTTGTTTGGAGTTTAAATTTAAAACCCCTAAATTTAAGCCTTTATTACTATATATATCTTTATTACTATATATAAAGTCCGAATCTTAAAAAACGGACTGTGTAAAAAGTGAGAAGCATGTAAAAAGTAAGAAATTTATTTTCTCACATATATATATATATGTATGTATGTATGTAACGAAGGGCATATTGGTCTATAAAATCTCTATCAAATTGGAAAAAAGGGACTAAATATTGATTACCTTCCAAAATCAGGGACTAATTACTATACATGTAATATGGCTATGATCAATTCCTATTAATAGTCCAAAATAGGGACCAAACCTTATATTTCTAAAAAAACAAAAGGGTTGGGGCCAACTCACAAGTTTTTAAATAAAAATAATATGATCTAAATGTCTTAATTTATCAAAAAATTTGATGAAGTTTACTTATTGTTATGTGTGAGAAAATTGATGGTATTCTATTTTCTTTTAAAAAATGTGACAGAGCATAACTTGCGAGTAAACATTAAACTAGAGAGAGAAGATGAAGATGATCTGAAGATATTTTCTATTGAATCAAATGTCAATCCAAAGAATATTCTATATACAAGTTTAATACAGAGAATGCAAGAAATAAACTTTGTTATAACTGCCTAAGAATGCCAGTTGGAGGAAACTTAAGGACTGTTTGGCTGAGACTAATTCTAATGGAACTCGTTTTCTAACAACACATTGTTTCTATTTAAAAATTTTAAGGACTAAATTGATACAATTGAAACTATATATATAGGGACTTAAAAGGATAAAACTTTAAGAGTATATTTTATAATTAGACCAAAATTTATTGATCTTAATTAGCAATAAAGTATAACATTCAAACTCCATCACCTACTTTTATGTTAGAAAATAAATAAATAAATAAACTCTAAACATGTGTATTCTCTCTCCTCTCTCTAATTTTTTTTTCGATTCATTAAAATTACTAAGTTTTTTTTATGCAAAATGAAGGTTGATGGTGATTGAATCAAAGTTTTAGTTGGAGGTATATACAAATCCCATAATGATTATATAATCTCAAAGAATTGTTACTATGCTTATGGTCCATATTCCATCTTTTAAAACAATAATGCTAGGGTTACAAACAAGTTTTACAAACACTTACAAAAGCACTATATCTCTCTCTTGGGTTGGCATTGTGGAGTCCATTGAAATTATCCAGACCTCACAGTACCACCCAAAAGAGAGATAGAGTGTGTTTGTAAGTGTTTGTAAAACTTATTTGTGCCCCATATATATTAGTGCTTTCAAAAATGAAATTTAAAGATCATATCATTAATCATTTTTCAATTTATACTAACTTTTACAAATAACAAGATCATTGACAACTTCGTGAAAGTTTATTAATTCAAATCGTTTTCTTTAATTGCTTTTGTAATTCAAATGATAAGTCCCAATCTTCTTATGAATAATAATTTTTTATTCTAGATTTCACCGTAACATATGATTTTGTAGTAGCAAATACTTTTTTCAAAAAGAGGGAAGAACACTTGATAACCTTTAAGAGTGGATCTAATAGAAGCTAGATCGATTTGTTCTTTGTGAGAGAGGCAGACTGCTTAGCATGTAAAGACTGTAAGGTCGTCCTAGGGGAGAATTTAACATCTCAACATAGACTTACTATTTTAGATATCCATATAAAAGTACAACACCGCATTAGAAAAGACCGTATTAACCCACGAACTAGGTGGTGGAACCTTAAAGGACTTAAACTAGTAATATTTCAAGATAGAATGTATATAGAAGTACCTTGAAATTCGGAAGATGGTAGCAATATTATGTGGGATAGAATGACAGGGTGCATCACGAGAATATCGAAGGAAGTTCTTGGAGAGTCGAAAGGAAGAGGATTGGCATCTAAAGATACTTAGTGATGGAAAGAAGAGTTACAAGCTGCAATAAAAACCAAAAAGGATTGATTTAAGAAGTGGCAAAATGATAGAAGTGGGAAAAACTTCAAGTGGTATAAATGTGTAAATAAGGAGGTTAAAAGCATAATTAGAGTTGCTAAAATGAAAGCCTGTAACGACTTCTATACCAAGCTAGACATTAGAGAGGGAGAAAAATGTATTTATAAGCTTGGTCGAGAGAAAGGAAAATAAGAGACATTAATCATGTTAAGTGTATAAAAAGTGACGACTCTAGGGTTTTAGTGAACAACGAAGAGATTAGAGCTATTTTGAGAAGTTACTGAATGAAAAACATATGGATAACACAACTGAAGAAAAAAAAATGAAAGTTACGATTACACTAGAGAATACAGATTCTATCAGAGATAAGGAAGTTTGAGGTGGAATTTGCTTTGAAGAAGATGAAACCCAACAAGGCCTTAGGACCAGATGGGATCCCCCATTGAGGTTTGGAAATGCTTAGGAGATGCGGGGGCATCTTGGCTCACAAAAGTTTTTAATAGGATTTTAATGATTAGAAAAATGCCAAATGAGTGGAAGAAGAGCATTCTAGTACCTATATATAAGAATAAAGGAGATGTACAACAATGCAACAACTATAGAGGTATTAAGTTGATAAGCCATACTATGGAGCTATGGCAGAGAGTGATGGAGCATTGCTTAAGAGGTGCAACCTTAATGTCAGAAAATCAGTTTGAATTTATGCCTGGGAGGTCAACTATGGAAGCAATTTATTTACTTAAAAGACTAATGGAAAAGTATAGAGAGAAGAAAAAAGATTTACATATGATTTTTATTGATTTAGAGAAAACTTATGATAAGGTGCCTAGAGATTTAGGCTTAGTTTGGCCCCCATGTGGCTTTTTAAAAGTGGCTTATGAAATTTGTTATGAGTTGTTTGATAATTTTGTACAGTGTCACATTCCTCTTAAAAAAAATCATGAAATAAAAAAGCAACATTGAGCTTTTAAAAGTTCTATTCTAGAACTGCCCCCGCCACCCAAAAAAAAAAAAAATTTAAAAAAAAATTTAAAAAAAACCCTAAGTTCAATTTTTGCAAAGCTCATAAACTAGTTACCAATTAAATTAACATGGATTTGTGCTTTAAAAAATGAGAAGCAACAAAATGGGGCCCAAACTAAGCCTTAATATGGTGGGTGCTAGATAAGAAGGGAGTGACCATGAGTTATATTAACGTGGTGAAGGATAGGTATGATGAAGCGGTTACCACAATTAGATCATCGATTGGAGAAATAAGTGAATTCCCAATTACCATAGGCTTGCACCAAGGGTCGCCCTTGAGCTCTTATTTATTCACCCTAATTATGGATGAATTGACTAAACACATCCAAGATGAGGTTTCATGGTGTATGTTATTCGCAGATGATATTGTCTTAGTTGATAAGACTAAAGGGGGACTCAACACTAAACTAGAAGTTTGGAAAGAAGCACTGGAGACTAAGGGATTAAATATAAGTAGGACGAAAACAGAATACATGGAATGTAGTTTTAGTAATAGTGGAAGTAGAGATAACGAAGCAGTGAATATCGAAGATCAGGAGATCCTAAAGAGAGAACACTTTTGCTATCTAGGTTCAATGATTAATAGAGATAGAGAAATTGGTGATTACGTGACCCATAGAATTAAAGTAGGCTGGCTTAAGTAGAGGAGCGCTTCTAGAATATTATGTGACCGGAGAATACCAGCAAAATTGAAAGGAAAAGTTTATAGGACAACTATTAGGCCAACTATGTTCTACGGAACAGAGTGTTGGGCAACTAAAAAATAACACATTAGCAAAGTGAGCTTAGTTGAGATGAGGATGTTAAGATGGATGTGTGGTAACACAAGAAAAAATAGAATTAGAAATGAATACATTCAAGAGACTGTAGGAGTGACACAGATTGAGGATAAGCTGAGGGAGAATAGACTTAGATGGTTTGGTCACGTGCAATGAAGACCAATAGATGCACCTGTGCGAAAGAGTGATAAATCGTATTACCTGGAATGGTTAGAGGGAGGGGCAGACCTAGACTGACCTAGGAGTATGTAGTGCAATAGGATATGAATATGTATAATTAAAATGAGCATATAGCTCTTGATTGTGCAGAATAGAGAAAATGATTGATACAGCCGACCCTAATTGATTGGGACATAAGATTTAATTTAGTTTAACTTGGTTTGATTTATCTCATAAAGCTAATCACAATTACTATAACTTGATAATCAAACAAAGAAGATTCAGTAAATATAGGCAACACACTAAGAGAGAGCATAAAGAGGAAGAAGAGAGGAAGCTCAATGCCTTCGACCAACTTTTGACCTCGGACATTCCCACATTAGTGGTTGAATATTCAAATTATATTATATGCTTGTTTTAGTTCACAGTCTTATAGGGAAGCTAGAGCTGTACTCGAGTCGATCGAGTTTTTTGAATTAGAGTCGAACTTTAAGAGTTGACGTTTTGCTCAAGTTTGAGCTTGACTCGTTTATTATCAACCCGAGTCGAGCCTAGCTATTATCGAGCTGAGCCACGAGCCATTATTGTGCGGCTCAACTCGTGTGCACCCCTAGCTATTATCGAGCTGAGCCACGAGCCATTATTGTGCGGCTCAACTCGTGTGCACCCCTAGTAGTAAGTTTAAGTTGCCAACCAAAACCTACAGACCAAACTCAATGTTTGACAGTTGGTATGTATATATTATATATTTTTGACTTGAAACAATTGCTTGGCATGTGAATTTAGGACTATGCACGTTATAGTATGCCAATATTCATTGAATTTGAAATACTTTGTATTATACATATATTATATTTTTATAATTATCATATATATATATAATATTCTTTTAATTTTAAATACTTTGCATTATACATACATTATATTTTTATAATTATCACATATATATATAATTAAACAAGCCCTTATCAAACCTATTAAAGGGATTTTTCACGTGCCTACTATACGAGCATTAATTAAACTATTCATGAGTCTTATCGAACCGAGCCCATATATGCTCAACTTGACTCGTTTATTATACGAGCCAAGCTGAGCTGAATTATTATCGAACCGAGCTGCAATCCCTTATTAAATGGCTCAGCAAGTATACACCGCAAAGTGAAGCCAAAGGTCTAAATAAGGTCTAAATACATTGCTATATTTATTATGAGTAATACTTGGGGCACAACCAAAGTCACAACCTTTTGCTCACAACCTCTATTTTGTGTCTATCTCTCTCCTAGTGGGCACTGTGGGGTCACTAACACTGTGGGACCCATCAAGAAAGAGATAGACACAAAATAAAGGTTGTGCAAAAAAGATTGTGACTTTAATTGTGCCCCAAGTATTACCCATTTATTATTGTCTCTTTGATGTAGTTATTGGGTGCCCTTTTACGCAGTCAAAAGAAGACCCCACCCATTTGTCGGAAACCATCTATCATGGACCAGGTTCATCCCCTAAGGTAGAGGCGGTGGTCCCTTTTGTTGGCATTACCACACTCAAAGTGACCATGTTTAGCAACTGGATTTGCAACCACAAGTAATTATGGAAATCCAAAAATTAAAATAAAATTGTATGGTACGATTTATTCACATAAAAATATGAGTCAATCACAAAATCTTCAATTAGACATAAGCTATTTTAAACATCTCTTGACCAAAAGTTAATTTCTGCTCTTGAACCACAGAAACAGAAGTTCTTGCCAAACTGGCCCCAAAGGGGCATTGGTACAGACAATTATGTATATAGTTCATAAGTGGGTCTAAATGTACAGTCAAGTGATTGGATGATGTGCCAAGACCTTTGTGGTCTAGTGGCATCACTCACCCTCTCCCAAGTGGAAGGTTGAAGGTTCCATTCCCCTTAGGGGAGTGGTTTGAGGGGTTTTCCCCCCTCTTTAGCCCATATGCTCAAGTGTGTCGTATGAACTTGCTTTCGTAGGTCATAGTTTATGGGGTTTGCATGAGTACGTGTGTTCTTGCATACAGTCAAAAAAAAAAAGTGATTGAATGATGTCTGAAAGAATAAACATGAGCTCTTTAAATTTGGTTCTCAAATACATTAATAGTTATACTATATCTTGTGGTACTTAGTTGACGGTACCACGTACCAATGTATATGGTGCAACAATTATAATTATTGGAGAATTAAATTTTTCTTCCCTCTTGGCCCCTTCATTGAATTGTCCCTCCTCCCATTGTCGTCAGGCTCAACATAATTTACAGAGGAGAGAGACGAGTTTGAAAACTGAAATGGGCTAACAAGAGCGGCCATTGACCCATCAACAGCAACATCATGGAAGCCATTCGAAGAACCAAATGACTGGAAATTGTACTGCAAAATAGGCTCATAGTTGTACTCAGATTGTCCAAAAGACGAATCGAATTCGCCTTGATCACGAATCCAATAGGACTTGACGAAGTTGTCATCGCTCCGACTATTGAAACTTCTTGTAAAATCATCATCATTTGGGCTCTCTTGATTTTGATTATCAACCAGAAGCGGATTTGTTGTAGGAGCTGGGGGGCCATTATTATTATTATTATTATTATTATTATTATTATTGTCAAGTAGATCAGAAAGTGATTTCTCAGCAGCTTGGAGAGCCAAACAGTCGTGGAACATGCACGGTTTGCACTCCAAGTCCTCCTCTTCATCAAGCATCTGGCTCAAGTACTTGAGACACGCATCCGTAAAGTCACCGTCCTTCGGTGAATTATCGGATTGCGTGCTGCTCGTTCTTGAACTCGAAGATGCCTCGCTAGGATCGGTGGAGTTATTATGTTGGCTGAGATTGTAATTATGGTCCAAATTTGGAGGAATTGAGTGGTGATGATTGTAATCGAATTCATTTGTGGGATTAGAATATCCTTGAACAAGGGAATCCATGGAGAGTTGGAATTGGAATTAATCCTTAATTTCAAGAATGAACAACACCACAAAATCTATCGAATTGGGTGTTTTGACTTTATGATGGAATTGTACAAAAGTAGAACACGAATTTTGAAAAAAGTTTTCGACTGTTGATTCAAAAGAAATCAAGATTATTGGATTAAGTGGAAAGAATAGAAGTGATTGCAGAAGATGAATACAGAGTACCCGGTTGACTGATTGTTATAGAGAGAGAGAGAGAAGGAGAGAGAGAGAGAGAGAGAGACTGAATGAAAGGGATGAAGGTGGTTGGAGTAGATAAGATGCATGTCTTTAATAGGTAGAGAATTTGCAAATTACACCTCTATAGTTTAAGGATTGTGACAGTTTGGTCCTTATAGTTTCAATTTTGGCAATTTACACCCTATAGTTTGAAAATTGTGCAAAATTCACCCAATTACAAAATAAGCAAGGGCACAATGGGAATATCACATTATTTTTGGCCCAAAATGACTCCATGTGCAGGGACTGACCCATAAATGTAGTTCAGTGGGAGCAGAAGCATATACGGGGGATCGGGGGCAACGCCCTGACCGGATATATTAATTTTTTTGGGGTAGAAATAGTATAATTGTCTGTGTGTGTGTGTGTGTATGTGTTTTTTTTTTTTTTTTTTGTACAAACTAATCTATCCCATAATTTTTTCACGGAAAATTTGTATTATAAGCTTAATTTTTTATTTATTTTTATCAATTTTACTTTGATATTTGTGTGACAGTGCGTGTCCAGCTTTAAGTGTATCAGATTGTTTAAAAGATTATAAGATATTAGCATGTGGATAAAACTATAAGATATTATCATAATATTATAAGCTTTAAGTGTATCGGATTGTTTAAAAGATTAGAAGTTATTTATGGGATAAATTAGTTTGTACAAAAATCACATAAAATTATACTATTTTTACCCAAAAAAATCTAAAGGGGGCATTGTCCCAAAACTCCCGTATAAGCTTCTGGTCCCATTGAACTACACTCCTGGATCTATGGACACATGGTCATTTTGGGCTGGAAATAATGTAAAATTCCCATTGAGCCCTTGCTAATTTTTAAACTATAGGGTGTAAATTGCCAAAATTGAAACTATAGGAACCAAATTCTCACAACCCTTAAACTACAGGTGTGTAATTTACAATTTACCCTTTTTAATTTGTATCGAAACTTCAATATGCTGACAGAAAAAAGACCCATTGATGCATGAACCGGGTACAGTTATGCCCGATCAGTTTCATCCAATTGAGCCGGTAATCAGTTTCTCGCCTGAATCTTCTCTCCGATTACACGCGTCAGGATATATATATATATATATATACTAGTTATAACCTGTGCCCGAGGGCACGAAGTGAAAGAAACAAAAACAAAGGCTTTTTCTAAGCTTTTGGAAAGAAACAGAAAAGGAAAGCAAAACTTTTGTGATTATTTAGCCATATTTGGGAAGCAACATTAATCATTTCACTAATTGGCCCTATGAACTATAACAAACTGATAGAACTAATCAAATGACCTATAAAAAGGGTGGAACTAATCAAACTGATAGCAAAATTTACAACCATAGTGATGGAAAAACCCATTTTCTAGATAGGCAATAGAATATAACAAATACGCTTCCTAGATTTTAAAAAGTGCAAGTGAGAATACATGTCTTGAGAGTTGAATTATGAAATCCATTGTTGAAATCCACTTCCTAAACTTCAACTTTCTGTGATTATATCAGTTTGATTAGTTCTATGAAAGCCATTTCATAGTTAATGTTTGGGAGTAATTAAGTGTGTGTGTGTGTGTGTGTGTGTGTGTGAGAGAGAGAGAGAGAGAGAGAGAGAGAGAGAGAGAGAGAGAGGAATTGGAAGGTAGGAACAAATTCAAAACTGATTTGGTGTGTGGGATATGGAGAGAGAGGGAGAAAGAGAAAGAGACGTGAGAGATATGAGATTTTTTTTTCCTGTGATATGAGTAATGCTAATGTGAGATGTGAGAGAAAGAGAGATTTAATGTGATTTAATTATCAAATTACAATTTATTTGGAGGATTTAATTTCCCTACTTAAATTAATTTTATTTTGGCAACAATTTTCCTATTTAAATTGATATCACTTCATATATAATGCAATATATATATATATACATGCACATGCGCGATATATGTATGCACTTTTGATTTGGCAATATTTTCCCTATTTAAATTGATACCACTTCATATATAAGGCAAGATATATATATATACATGCATATGCGTGATATATGTATGCATTTTTAATCCGACGGTTTAAAATATCTAACTCTGTCTCAATGCTTAAGATTGAAAATTGTTAACTTAGGAGCCACCTACACCGCTCTATCTTATTACATAGATATACATATAAGGCCAGACTAGAATACACCCCCTAAAAAATGAGTGGATGTCAATCCCCAACCACATATGTCATAACTGACTTATAACAGTGAGCCACATTTCTTATAACTAACTGAACCATATTTGACATAACTGAGGCACATTTTTCATAACTAATTTTAATATTTTGGTGATGTGGCTCAACCTGAGCCACACAATTGGGGGTTGACATTCACCCATTTTTTAGGGGGTGTACGTTAGATTTTCCCATATATATATATAAAGATAAATACGCAATACATATTTATGGATAGAGTAATGCTAGAGTCATAAAAGAGTCACTAAGAGATGCTCACAAAAGGATGTGGCATCTCATGTGGTACCTATGTGGTAGTTGGACTCACCACACTTAACTCTGCCATATGGATACCACATGGGATATCATTTCCTTTTGTGAGCATATCTTTGTGACTTTTTTGTGACTCTAACATTACTCTTATGGATATGAATAATATTGTATGTTGAGGGTACGTAAGAACTTACGTAGCACTTTAGCAGTGTTGTCGGAATCAACGGCAATTAAATCCCCAATTTACCAAGAAAGTATTCAGTGAGCCCGTTATGCCACGTCAGCATGATGATGTGATGTGACCTCTCAATCTTAACCACACATATACTCACTACTTCTAGGAGATCATACCTTGTAGTTATCAATTTTTAAAAAAAAAAAAACTACCCACCACATGTCATAACCTCCTAGTATTAGTGGTCACATGGCTCCTTTTTATTAAGGAGGTGACACCACATCATCATGCTGACATAGCGTGACAGGCTCACTAAATAACTTCTCCAATTTACCAGGGTGATAAACCGTATGCGATCAAGACACAACATCGTATCACTCGAAAAGATTTGCCAGTGATTTCTTTTGTTTTTTGGTTGTTTTTCACTGGCCGTAAAATTTTTTATTTTTGGATTGCAAGTGGGGCCACTGGGAGAAGTGATGGTGTATTTGATAACTCAATTAAGCGTTGAAAATGAAAATCTTAGCATTTTACTTTGTTTTTAGTGCCTTTTCGCTTGAGGGTTGTTTGACTTAATGACTTTAGGGTTTTTCTGATTTGAAATTGTTTTGTTTATTTGGAAGTGGCGAAGGCAGACAACGTTATCAAGTGTTGAAGGCATGTAGAGTTGGTTATTGGTCCAAAACACACATTAGAATTGTTCGATAGTGCCTTTAGACTGGACGGATCCCATTTAAATCGTCTCTTAAAAAGGTTGGTTTTCGAAAGTCACCTTTACGTGGATTGAAGGAACCCCAAGAGTTCCCTTTCATGTAAAAAGTTTGAGTTTTTAACCATTGAAAGACTTAAATACAAAAGTCTTCTAGAGGGGTTTTTGACCGATCAAACGGTCCAACTGGAACGGTCAAAAGTCCATTTGCAACACTTGAGCTCCAATTGGGTACATTCAACTGGTCAAAAGGTCCCTTTGGACCGATAGAAAGACCACTTACGAGCTTTCCCAACCAATTTGCCCTGTTTTGAAATATTAAAAACACATGTACAAACTTGCCAAAGCTAAACTTTAAAAACCACTTCTCATACTAATAGGATTTTAAACATAAACTTCCAAGAGCTATTGTCAATGTCTCGTTCTGTTCTTAACTTGTTTTAAACTCGTTTTCGAAACTTTAATAACTTGAGGCGAGCCTTAGTGGCATGCTACGTGTCCTATGTTCATATGTGTAGATCTGGAGCGTGACATTTAGTAGTATCTGTAAAAATTGTGTGGTTGTTTCATTAGTTTCACTTATAGTGGGTTGAAGAATAAAACACAATTATTTATTGACAAATTAATCTTTTTGTAAGTATTTTAAAAAAAGATTGTGTTCATTTGCCTAATTTCGTTTCTTTTTTTTTTTCTTTTATGTAGTTTCACTTTTAAAATAAAGAATCTTTAATATGTTTAAAGGGGATATCTATAAAGTCATAAATAATTAAATCTAATTGAGTAAAAAGATGTTATATGGGCGAAAGTTAAAAAAATGTAAGGGTCAAAGTGAGATTTCTAAGTATAAATTAAAATTTTCAAAGGGCACAAATATTACATATAATACAATACAATACAAATTGTGTAAGGTAAAAAAAATACTCCAATTCCAAAAATTGAGAGGCACGTGCCTCTGGTCCTAGTGTACCTCTGCCCATGGTAATAAGGCAGTCCAAGTAACAAAGGTAAAGACTAAACCAATGTCATAAAACTGTATATATTAATTAAGGGTAAATATCACTTACCTCTTCTGATGTTTGGTCTTAATACACTTATATTCCCCTCACATCTTAGAAAATTTACTTACCTTTCTTATTTTTAAATTTTAGTATCAGATTCCGTTAAATTTTCTAAAAGTTTGTTCAAAGGAAGGAGAATCTTTTATTAAAATTTAAAAAAAAAAAGAAAAAAGAAAAGTAAGTGGAAATTCTAAAACGTGATGGAAATATATGCATTAAAGTCAACCCTCGATATTTATCCATTAATTAATTAATTAGAACAATTAAGGAGCTCTTAAATATATGTCACACCCCTGACCTGAAACATTGTGAGTGATGCGATTCAAACCATGTGATCAATCACGTTTCAATTTATACATTTTGATGATATCGATGATGTTGTTGTTGACCCCTTCCTCTTTCATTCATGAACCTTTCTTTATTAGTCAGTCATCAAAGTTTTATTATATTCTAATTAGGGCAATGCTATTGTGAGAAGCTTCTCACATGAGAAGGCGGGTTTTCACCGTTGGATGAGCATCTAGCCTTAAGATTCTGTCCAGATTCCTAGGAATCTTAAGGCTAGATGCTCATCCAACGGTGAAAACCCGCCTTCTCATGTGAGAAGCTTCTCACAATAGCATTTCCCTTCTAATTAATCCAAAGTAACCACCTCGCCGAGTCGCTGACGCCCACTGATGACGAGGATTTTAGAGTTACCTGAAGCCGCCGGTGGTTATCCCAATTAAGCCTTAATGAGAGAGCATTTTTTGCTCACCCAATTTTAGTTTTAAATTGTTTGCTCAGACTTTTACGGGATGATATGTATATTATTTCTGTAATTATGTTGAGAATATATGGGTAAAATGTGAATAAAATATGACATATGTCATCCAATGAAGATCTGAGGTCCCATGATATATGTTGTTTGCAAATGATATTGTCTTAGTTGATGAGACTAAAGGGGGACTCAACACTAAACTGGAAGCTTGGAGAGAAGCACTGGAGACTAAGGGGCTAAAGATAAGTAGGACGAAAACAGAATACATAGAATGTAGTTTTAGTTATAGTGAAGTAGAGACAACGAAACAGTGAGGATCAAAGATCATGAGATCCTAAAGAGAAAACACTTTCGCTATTTAGGTTCAACGATCAATAGAGATAGAGAAATTGGTAATGATGTGACCCATAGAATTAAAGTACGCTGGCTTAAGTGGAGGAGCGCTTCCAGAGTACTATGTGATCGGAGAATACCAGTAAAATTAAAAGAAAAATTTTATAGGATAACTATTAGGCCAGCTATGTTATACGGGATAGAGTGTTGGGTAACTAAGAAACAAAACATTGACAAAGTGAGCGTAGCTGAGATGAGGATGTTAAGATTGATGTGTGGTAAGATTAGGAACGATCGAATTAGAAATGAATACATTCGAGAGACAATAGGAGTGACACAGATTGAGGATAAGTTGAGAGAGATAGACTTAGATGGTTCGACCACGTGCAACGAAGACCTATAGATGCACCTGTGCGAAAGAATGATAAGATCGTAGTGCCTGGAATGGTTAGAGGGAGAGACAGACCTAAATTGACCTAAGAATATGTAGTGCAACAAGATATGAATATATATAATTTAAATGAGCATATAACTCTTGATCGTGCAGAATGGAGAAAATTAATTCATACAGCCGATCTCAATTAATTGTGACACAAAACTTAATTTGGTTTAGCTTGATTTGGTTTATCTCATAAAGCTAATCACAATTGCTATAACTTGAGAATCAAACAAAGAAGATTGATTAAATATAGGCAACACGCTATGAGAGAGCATGAAGAGGAAGAAGAGAGGAAGCCCAATGCCTTAGACCAACTTTTGACCTAGGACATTCACATTAGTGGTTGAAACATTAGTGATTGGTATGTGTATGTGTATATATATATATATATATTACCTACTACGAGCTCAAGTGGTACCACTCCCTGCTTCTCAAGTGGAAAGTTGAGGGTTCGAATCCCCTGTGAGGATTCTCTACTTGCCCCCCATGTGAATTTTAGTCGGAATGAGTGGTCTTGTGGGGTTTTGCTGTGGGCCAATGTAGGGCTTGGGGTTGGGTTTGGGCTGGGGTGTGTGTGTGTGTCCAGTCTGAATCAGGTAAGTAATCTAATATATATATATATATATATTTTACCTGAAATAATTGTTTGGCACGTGAATTTAGGACTATGCACGTTATAATATGTCAATATTCTTTTAATTTTAAATACTTTGTATTATACAAATATTATATTTTTATAATTATCATATATATATTTTTTTTTTGAATTTTAAATACTTTGTATTATACATATGTTATATTTTTTTAATTATCATATATATATAATTGAAAAACCCTTTATTAAATCTATTAAAGGAATTTTTCACGAGCCTACTATACGAGCATTAATCAATCTGTTCACGAGCCTTATCGAGCCGAGTCCATATATGCTCAAACTTGACTCATTTATTAAACAAACTTGACTCATTTATTATACGAGCCGATCTATTATCGAACTAAGTCGCGAAACCTTATTGAATAAATCACCAAGTGTACAAAAAGTAGTCTACCAGACTACTGTCCCAGGTATTGGGAGGTAAGTGAAGCCCAAGGGTCTAAATAAATTGCTATATTTATTTCTCTCTTTGATGCAGTTATTGGGTGCCCTTTTAGGCAGTCAAAGGAAGACCCCACGCATTTGTTGGAAACTATCTATCATGGACCAAGTTCATCCCCCTATGGTGGGCGGTGGTCCCTTTTGTTGGCATTACCACACTCAAAAGTGACTATGTTTAGCAACTGGGTTTGCAACCAGAAAGTAATTATGTAACCCCAAAAATTAAAATGAAATTGTATGTTACGATTCATTCACATAAAAATGTGAGTTAATCACAAAGTTTTCTTTTTTTTTTTCCTAAAAAAAGGGAGGCGGGGGCAACTAGCGTAGCAACCCTTCTTGGGCGTGACCATAGGAGCCCCTCTCCATTTGGAATGTCTGGTTTGAGCCATAACTACTGCCTGTGTAAGCGAGCCCGTCACCCCACCCCACCCCACCGAAACTACCAGGTGGGCCAGAAACCTATCCACAGACCACAGAAATCAGGCTTTACTCATGCAAGCGCTTTCAACTTATGTCCGGATTCGAACTCCTGATCCTGAGGTAAGGAATGCCAGCCCTGTCCCAACTGGGCTACCACCTCGGTGGTAATCACAAAGTTTTCAATTGGACATAAGCTACCTTAGCAATTGGACATAAGCTACCTTAGCAGCTCTTGACTAAAAGTTAATTTCTACACTTGAACCACATAAGCAGAAGCTCTTGCCAAACTGGCCCCAAAGGGCATTGGTAAAGACAATTATGTATATAGTTCATAAGTGGTCTAAATGTGCAGTCAAGAGATTGGATGATGTCTAAAGAATAAACATGAGCTCCTTAAATTTGATTCTTAAATGCATTAATAGTTATACTATATCTTGTGGTACTGGTTGACGGTATCACATATCAATGCATATGTTGCAAAAATTATAAGCATTGAAGAATCCAATTTTGGAATTCAAATTTAGAAAGCAGCACTGCTCGATCTACAATCGCTCTTAAGGTTGTTTGGGAAATTCTAAGGCATGACTGGTTCAGTTTAAGTCTCACATCCTATCTAGTTCTTGTCAGAACTAAGATTATGTTAGTTTGGCAATGAACCTATTTTAAGAGAGTTATTAGACTGAGCACGGACTCGTATCAGGAAACTAATACACTCATGCACCAAAGACTTGAACTAGTAGAACCGGTTTACTTATGAACCAGAGAACAAGTTCTTTACTCTCCCAACAGTCACTTAAATTTTGTTCTTTAATTTATCAAACTAGTATGTTGATGACCATATTTAGTTCCTTTATATAAGGTAAAATATTATTCGGCATATTAAATTAATTTAATCTCAATTGATTTAGACACGTAGTTTCATTTGGTTGGATATATTGGATTAATATAGTGAACCAATTGAGTTTGATGGTCAGTTATTATATAGAATAATAAAAAGAACAATGCTATGCTTCCCAAAGTTTCATTGTAAATCCTCATCCCAAATGATGTGGCACTGGGGCTACTGAATTTTGATTGGAGAATGTTGAGTGACCCCACAGTGGTCTCACTGTCACATCATTTGGGAAAGAGATTTGAGATAGAAATTTGGAAAGCATAGCATTACTCATAATAACACGGCTTTGCTCGTAGAGCACCACTGGGTAGTACTTACATAATATAAATAATTATAGGGTTAAATGCATTTTGCACCCTCAAACTATACCCTGTTTGGCACTTTGGTCCTTAAACAAAATTTTTTCGCATTTTGGTCCCTCAATTAACATTTTTGACTGCTTTTTCAATTAAGTGGTATGTTATTAAACGCACTGAAAAGAAATCAGTGCTGAAACTTTTCATTTTCAACACTTAATTGAGTTATCAAATACATCTTTCGTCTTGATTGTTGAAGCCTTTAGATTTGTTTGGGATGCACAACAATCAGATATAGTCCCACTTAAAATTTTTGACTTCATTTTTGTGAATGCTGGCCAGTATCATGTTAGTAGATTAGACAATAACTTTTAGGGTCATATGAATTTAAAAGAGCCCCCTTCCCTAACAACTTTAAATTAAAAAAGGGTAAATTGTACTTTTTACCTCTATAGTTTGAGGGTTGTGGCATTTTGATCCCTATAACTTTAATTTTGACAATTTTAACCCTATAATTTCATTTTTGTGTGCAATCAGTCCTTTTGCAAACTGCCCTGAAACACATGTGACGAAGCAATGACAAGATAGACATTTCACATTTCACTTTACTTTTTCTAAATTTTTGGGATTTCACTGTTTTAATATAAAAATATTTTGCAGAATCAGCATTTTATGTAGTTATTAGTATGGTCACATCATACTATCCCAAATACACTTACATAGAATTATGGGTAAAGTATATTTTGCACCCTCAAACTATACCCTGTTTGGCACTTTTGTCCTTAAACAAATTTTTTTTGCATTTTGGTCCCTCAATTAACATTTTGTGGCAGTTTGCCTTGAAAGTGCCAAGCAGGGTATAGTTTGAGGGTGCAAAATGTATTTTACCCATAATTATATGTAAGTGTATTTGGGATAGTATGATGTGACCATACTGACTACATGAAATGCTGATTCTGCAAAATATTTTTATATTAAAGCAGTGAAATCCCAAAAATTTAAAAAGACAAAGTAAAGTGAAATGTGAAATGTTCATCTTGTCATTGCTTCGTCACATGTGTTTTACGGCAGTTTGCAAAAGGATTGATTGGACATAAAAATGAAATTATAGGATTAAAATTGCCAAAATTAAAGTTATAGGGATCAAAATGCCACAACCCTCAAACTACAGATATGAAAAGTGCAATTAACCCTTTTTTTTTTTAATAGAAAGTTGTTGGGGAAGGGGGCTCCTTTTAAATTCATATGACCCTAAAAGTTATGTCTAATCTACTAACATGATACTGGCCAGCATTCACAAAAATAAAGTCAAAAATTTAAAGTGGGACTATATCTGATTGTTGTGCATCCCAAGCAGATCTAAAGGCTTCAACAATCAAGAAGAAAGATGTGTTTGATAACTCAATTAAGTGATGAAAATGAAAAGTTTCAACACTGATTTCTTTTCAGTGCGTTTAATAACATACCACTTAATTGAAAAAGTAGCCAAAAATCCACTGAAAACTTTAAGTGAAAAATTTTTGCTGAAAATAATTACTGAATGCAATCTATTGCATTACTTGAAACACTATTTTCAATACTACAAATTCAATCACTTAAAATTTCCAGTACTTAACAAAATTCAACAATTAATTTTCAGTACATAATTTTTAGTTTTATCAAACACACCCTAAGAGAGTTAGACATCAAAAATCCAATCTTATTTGTTACTTAGGGCTCGTTTGGGGTAGCTTAAGCTTTGCGATTGTGATTGCGATAGCTTTTGTCAAAGTAGATTTTGATAGTTGTAGTGTTTCGGTAACATGTGAAAGTGATTACGATGGAAGAATAGATTATGCAAGTGATTGGTTACATACCAACAAAAGTGGATTTATATGTCCAAAAGATAATTATGCCCTTATGATATAAATATTGAAATACCTAATTAGTTTATTTTGTTAATATTAAATGTTAACAAAAACTAATTAGCTATTTAACTAGTTAATTAAATATATTTCGTATATCATCTTAAAAAATATATATTTCATATATAATATAGTGACTAATGTATCATCAAATTATTAATTGTACTTATAATTGTTTATATACTCATTAAGCACATGTTGTACTACTTAAGTAAAAAAATGTATAAACATAACAATTAAATTGCCAGTTGGTAGTCAAATCTTAGTACACGTGTCCCTTCTTAAAGCTTTTGGCATTGGGTTTGAGTTAGAGCTGTGTTTCGGCCGGGACATAACGAAACTAAAAGCAGTGTATCGGAAAAAATTTCGAAAATTTCAAAATGTGTTCCGATTTCGATTCCGATTCCGATTCCAAAATTTTAGAATTTTCATTTTCCATTCCAATTCCGAATTTTCATAAATTTTTGGAATTTTCAGAATTTTTCAATGCAAGTTACTTGCTTTGGACTAATGTGGTGCTAGCTTGACACTAATTTATAGACCCACCTTTCTCATCTTGCTTCCTTGCTAACCGATGTGGGACAAATGTAAGGTAAGTTCAGAATTTTTTGGAATAATTCGGAAAATATTTTTCGAAATACTTTCGACAAATTTTCGGAATTTTCAAAACAATTCCAATTCCATTCCGAATTTTTTCGGAATTCGGAATTCAGTTTCCAAAATCGGAATTTTCCTAAACGGAATCAATCAGAATCAGAATTTTCGTACCAAGTCGCACCCCTAGTTTGAGCACTCTTGACCAAGTTGACTACGTTGAGACCAAAAGTTGGGTCCCCCCAGCTTTGGCAGAACGCGATTAGACCCCCACCTCATCGCAAACGCGTCGCGCATTAAAGTACAAACAAACATCAAAACTTAACTGGTTCAAGTTCAATCGTGCGATTTGCTCTCAGAACGCGCTACCCAAACGAGTACTTATTCATAAATACAAGAATTAAAAATTCACGCTGTTATCCATATCAAATAAATATATATACTCACGCTGTTATACTATGGAACTTTATTTTAGTATTACCACGTTTCTTCAGAACTTTATTGTATGTATGTTTGAAGTTTAAGTTAAAGTTAATTGCATGATGAAATTAAGACCACTACTTTGTTGGGAAGTAACCTCTTCCCTCTCTTGGTAAGCTATGAACGTAATAAAGTAAACCCAATACAAAGAACAAATATAGTAATGACAAGTAATAAACACACACAATCAAGAGACCGATTTACCTGGAAACCCTTCTTAAGAAGGGAAAAACCACTGGGCGCCGGAGAACAATCCACTAAGTATGAAAGATGGGTACAAGAGGTCTTCTCAAGTGTAAATTTGAGGAAATACAATAATGGAAGGTGAACAAATACAATGTTACCTCAAAGACAGTACAAAATCCAATTCTAAGAACTCCACCAAAGTGATAGAAACACCTTCCAATAACAAATTGGAGAGGAACCCAATACGAGAACACCAATCCGGAAATGGAACCCTTCAGAGAGTAGTAGAATATTAGAGACCAAGAGCCTCAAGTCTTCTTCTTCAAACCCTTGAAAGAAACACTCTCTTGTAGACAATCTCTCTTTCCAAACACCCCTCTTCTATTTCAAAGCACTCCTTCCAAATGACTTATATCACCAATATATATCTTAACTTAAAAGGCCAAGCCCATAAATGGGCTTTCTCCACATGGGACTAGAACCCATGTAAATAAGTCAAAATGGGCCAAGGCTTAGAAAAGCCCAACAATATCCCCCTCTAGACCCATGAGGAGGGCTCCCCCTACTTAGTGAATCTCTCCGCCAAATGCCAGACTGCGTGGCATCTATGCCAACCAAGTCTCTGCAAAGTTCTTGCTTTTCTTTTGTAAGGACCTTTGTCATCATGTCCGAAGGATTATGATTTGTGTGAATCTTCTCAATCTTCGCTAAGTGAGTTTCTAATGATAGCAAAAATCTATATGCTTTGTCCTAGCATGGTAAGTGGCATTCTTGCTAAGATCAATAGCACTTTGACTATCACAATGGAGAACATACTTGTCTTGCTTCACACCCAATTCTTCCAAGAAATGCATAAACCACAACATTTCTTTACCTGCTTCTGTTGCGGCTATGTACTCGGCTTCAGTAGTTGAAAGAGCAACACACTTTTGCAATTTAGATTGCCATGAAATGGCTCCCCCACCAAAAGTATACAAGTAATCCAAAATGGATCTTCTCTTATCAACATCACCGGCCATATCGGAATCTGTGTAACCTTCTAACACCGGTTTTTCACCCCCAAAGCACAAACATAACTTTGATGTCCCCTTGAGGTATCTCATAATCCACTTTACCGTGGCCCAATGCTCTTTTCCCTGATTTGTAAGAAATCTACTCACTACCCCAACGGTATATGTAATGTCTGTCTTGTACAAACCATAGCATACATCAAGCTTCCAACGGCGGATGCATAAGGAACACCTTTCACCTCACTCTTTTCCTTCTCATTTGAAGGACATTGCTTCAAGCCCAATTTGAAGTGACCTGCTAGTGGAGTGCCGACCGGTTTTGCATCCTTGATCTTGAATTTTTCAAGTAATGTTTAAAATACTTCTCTTGTGACAACCACAACTTCCTTGCTTTTCTATCCCACTTGATTTCCATGCCCATGATTTTCTTGGATGGACCCAAATCCTTCATGTCAAAGGACTTGCTCAAATCTTTCTTCAACTTGTCAAGCTTGCCAATGTCTTTCCCAACTAGTAACATGTCATCTACATAGAGTAATAGAATGATGAAATCACCATCACCAAACTTTTTAACATAAACACAATGATCCACATTTGTTCTCTTGTAACCATGGCCCACCATAAAGGAGTCAAATTGTTTGTACCATTGTTGGGGAGCTTGCTTAAAGCCATATAAGCTTTTATTGAGTTTGAAACCATGTGCTCTTTACCCTCAACCTCAAACCTTGATGTTGCTCCATGTACATCTCTTCATCCAAGTCACCATGAAGAAAAGTAGTTTTGACATCTAGTTGCTCCACTTCTAAATCTAAGCATGCCGTTAGACCAAGAATAGTGCGAATGGAAGACATCTTGACAACTGGTGAAAAAATCTCATCAAAGTCAACACCTTGCTTTTGCTCAAAGCCTTTCACAACAAGTCTCGCCTTATACTTGATACCTTTTTTTACCATCATTGTTCAAGCTATAAACCCATTTGTTTTTCAAAACTTTTCGGCTCTTTGGAAGTTGCACCAACTCATAAGTGTTGTTTTTATGCAAAGATTCAAACTCATCTTGCATAGCCCTTTGCCACTTCTCCTTTCGTGCATGAACCCGTGCTTCTTGAAAATTTTTCGGTTCTCCCACATCAATAAGCAAAACATACTCATTCAGAGAGTATTTTGTGGAATGTTGTGGCTCCCTTGAAGATCTTCTTACTTGAGGTTCCGGTGGAGGCACTTGAGGTAGTTTTTGGGATTGTTCTTCCTCTTGCTTAACATCTTCTTCTAAGTGAGGATTTTCACCAAACACTTCATGTTGATCTTCTTGCACATCTCTCCCATTTTCAAGAATCACCGGAGGAGCATTAGAACCCAATTAATTAACACGGTCCTTAATGTAATCTTGAAGATTATCAATCTTCCCAAAATCTTCAATTGTTTGGTCTTCACAAAAGATTACATCCCGAATTCTAGCCAATTTCTTTGTTTCGGGATCCCACAATCTATAACCAAACTCTTCTTCTTCATAGCCCAAGAAAATGTATGGTCTTGATTTATCATCAAGTTTTGATCGTTTCTCTCTTGGGACATGAACAAATGCTTTGCACCCAAATACTCTCAAGTGTTTAAAAGAAGCATCTTTACCACTCCATACCCTTTTCGGATAATCTCCCTTCAAAGCAACCGAGGGGGATAAGTTTATCAAGTAGCAAGCGGTCCGCATTGCCTCACCCCAATAGGAACTTGGCAATTTAGCATGTGACCACTACACCATATGGCCCAATTTGTAACGAGAATATCCGTTACAAAAATTATTTGTAACAGATATACCCGTTACAAATAGGGCATTGCAAATTTGCAATGGATTTTTGTAACGGATATATCCGTTACTAATTAGTAACGGATTTTTGTAACGGATATACCCGTTACTAATATAATTTTTGCAACAGTAATACCCGTTACAAATTAGTTTAGTAACGGATAAATATCCAACTTTTTTAATTTTTTGAAAAAATTACTAACGGTTGGTGACGAATTAGTAATGGTTATATCCGTTACTAATTTCCAAAATGCATAAAATTAGTAACAAATTTTGTAACAGATATACCCGTTACAAATTTTAATTAAAAAATAAAAAAATATAATTATTTTATATGCTCTCCAATTTTTATTATTTTTTATTTTTTTAGCACCTAATTAACAAGCATAATAATCCATACAAACACAAAAATAACAAACTCAATCTGTAACAAACACAAGTTAGAATACAAAATGTTTCATCTTACAAATCTTTGTCCATAGCCATATTCTTAGTTTAACTACATTACATCTTACACGTGAAATTAACTCAAAAAGATAAAATACACAAATCTCTTTATGTCCATAACCAAGTTCATCAACTTAACTCTTTACAATTGCTTCAATCTCTTCCTTCTTCACTGCCCTTGGAAGAATGATGCTTATTACTTGGATCCTTGTCCTCTTCTTCGAACGAAACTACAAATACAATTGAAAATTCTACAATAAGAAATGTAAAGATAAATTGACCCAACTGGCATGGTGAAAACTAAAAAGGAGACCCAGCTGGAGCTGCAAGTCCAAGAAATCGCATTATTTTGAACAGAAAAAACCTTCCTTGATTATTTTGCATAGAGATATACCTGCGAATGCGATGACTAGCCTCATGGTGCATGTGAACCTCCAACACCGCAATGCTGCCATACATTATCTATTTGCACACTAAGAAAAAGAAAACAAAAATAGTATGAATTGGACTTTGACCATTTCCATTGTGCAGTCAGTTGTGCTTGCATATATGTTAACTTAAATATGCATATGCATAATATATAGAGTATATGTGTAGCATATTATATATAGAGAGTATCTATGAGAGAGAGAGAGAGAGAGAGAGAGAGAGAGAGAGAGAGAGAGAGAGAGAGAGAGAGAGAATGGCTAAGGCAAGCAATTGTAGTTGAGCCTCTATAGCATCCTGAAATAGTACAAATGCATTGCTTTGTAGCTGCTAGTGTGTTGATGACTGTAAAAGCAATATGAATGACCAAACACTTTCAAATAAAGGCAATAAATGAACACTTTAACACAGGTCCTTCACTTCACAATTTACTTGGCAAGTAAACTAAGCCAATCAGCTCATAATCAACCTAAAAGCATTCTTTCTAGATCATCCAAAAACTCACCAAGTCAGTGTAAATCAAGTCTTCGAAGAACACAATTTTTACCAAAAGTCTTTGCTTTGTGTCAAAAATGCCAAACTGTAACATCTCATAAATTCAAAAAAAGAAAAGAAAGGAGTAATGCCCTCAAAAGCACAGACCTTAAAAAATTACCTTCTGCAGTCACTTGAGTAATCTTCAAGCTGAAAGCATCAAGATGAGCGTGAATTCAGAAATGCTCGCATGCTGCCCATGCTCTTTGGTCTGCCCACAATAAATGAAATTTGGTCATTTGATCTATATTTGATTCATGCATTTCATGAGTTAAAAGTAAAGAAACCACTAAGAAAAACACTTTTTCAAGGCCATAATTCTAACAAAGAAAATAGAATAGAAAAGAAAAAAAAAGGATAAAAACAACATTAAATTTTTTTAAGTTTGCTAGTCACTTCTACTCCTAATGACTAGCAAATGCTGTGAAATGCCTTATGCTTATAAGCGTACATAGTACCATGAATGTAATATAATTCCCACTCTAGTGCTTCTGATCTTAAATAAAATAAAAATAAAACAAAAATTTATAAAAATAGAAAATAGAGGGGAAGAATACAAGAGGGATTTCATTCCCATTTGGATTGTCATTTGGGTTTGAACAGTTAATCCACATTGAGAAATTGGGTTTGTTCTAAAACTTGAGTAAAATAAAAGACATGGGATGTGTATGAGAGAGGGAAAAATTGCCCAATTCCCCTCACCAAACCAGCCAAAAAGCCTTAGTGATAGAAGTTCAACTCACATCATCACCCATGAACTAACCAATTTTTATGAACCACTGGATAATATCCTACCTCATGGATCAACTCAATCTCAAAACAAAATTGCAAACTACACAAGGAGCATGGTCAAGCAAGAGTTGGTCACCAACTTGAAATCCAGAAAGAAATTTCCAAAAATTTAATCACACAAGCACATAAAAGGAGGTAACTGTAAAGAAAAGGGTCTCTGAATAAAGGGGTTTTGAAATGGTAAAGGAGGGGGAGGCGGGACCAAAAAGTATTACAGCTTCAGCATACCAAAAAGGTGAAACCATAAAAGTAAAAACTCACACTCAAGTTTTGATGATGTACTTTTGACCTTCACTTTATCAAGTATTGCTCTTCTAACCATAAGAGCAATTTTATAACTAAAACAATTTCTTATGAACACATGGTCACATTTCAAAAGTTCAAAGCACAACAAAAAAAAGTTATCAAAAGTTATTGAATTAACCTTAGCATAAGCAAAAGTTGGAGAAGCCTTATGATTTTATCAAGGAGTTCTCTTCCAGTGACAAACTCTAGAAAAATGTAAATTTTTGTTTGGCTAGCCAAAACCTAACATGTGAAAAGAAATAACATAAATAAGAAGAAACATTGGTCCAATAAAAGCAATAGGCCTCACCGTATAAATGATTTGTAAAAATCGAAAGATTGTTTTATTAGAAGATTAGACAAAAATTTAATTTTTTTATTTGAACAATATGAATAATTTATTGATAATCATCCAAAAGGGAAGATACACCCAAATTCCAAAACAGGCCCACAAATACAATAAAAAAAATTTAAGAAGCCCTCCACTTTCTGTGACAACAAATCAAACACATTGTGAGCATACTACTGCTAGAACAGCATGTGCTTATTTAGTCAGCCCAATTTCTTTTCCAAAGCTAGAACAGCATGGGTTTATATTCCATGTAATGTAATCTTCACCTTTTCCCCCTCATTTCTAATTAATTCAAGAAAAGCTGGTGGATTACTAAAAGTTTTTAGGCTTTATATCAATGGGAAGTACTTACAAGCAACAGGGAAAAAAAATAAAACAACAAAACATAGATAAAGTGAAGCATTCCATAGATTCAGACTTGAAAAAGACCTTAAAATCAGTGTTCATTAGAAAACCAAAACTCATAAATCCTACTAGAGACCCTACAGTCAGACTTGAAAAAGACCTTAAAATCAGACTTGAAACATAAACTAGAAACCCTTATCTAGAGACATATATTGAGATAAAAACCCACAATAAGGAAGAAGGTAGAAGAAGAAGAAAAAGAAGGGTGTACCTGCAGGGAGTCAGCGGTGGCGTCAGGTGGTCGGCGGCGTAGGGTCGACGGCTAGGGGTCGATGTCGGGTGGTCAGCAGCGGCGTGGGGTAGAGCCCGATGGTTACTAAATTACCCTAAAATCAATGAATCTAAAATTAGGTTCATTAGAAAACCTAAACTCAGAAATCCTACTAGAGACCCTACAATCAAACTTGAAAAATCCACAATAAGGAAGAAGGTAGAAGAAGAAGAAGGGAGAAGAAGAAGAAGAAGAAGAAGAAGAAGAAGAAGAAGAAGGAAGAAGGTAGAAGAAGAAGAAGAAGGAAGAAGAAGGAGGGTGTACCTGCAGGAAGTCGGCGGTGGCGGCGTCGGGTGGTCGGCGGCGAGGGGTCGGCGGCCATGTGGGATAGAGCCCGATGGCTCTCTCTTTCTCCTTTCCCCCTTTCCCATTTCTCTCTCCTTTCTATCTTTTTGTGAAACAAGTGAGTAGAGCCCGATGGTTTTGAGCGGCAAAATAATTTTATTTTTTTATTTTTTATTTTTGGGATCAATTTGTAATGGTTATACACGTTACGAATAAGTTACATAAATTAACTAACCAAAATAAAGGTAATTAGTAACGGTTTTCCGACATTTGTAACAAATATATTCGTTACAAATTAGTAACGGGTATACCCGTTATAAATCATAAAACCTGTCCGTTACAAAATTGCCCATATGGTGTAGTGGACAACATGCACCGAATTCTATCACAAATAGTCCGGTTCATCCTCTCCGCTACACTATTATGTTGTGGAGTACCCGGCTCGGTTTGCTCATATCTAATGCCATGGGATTTACAATACTCTTGGAATTCTCCAATATATTCACCACCATTATCGGTTCGAATACATTTCAAAGGCTTGCCGCTTTCCCTTTTCACCTTTAGCATGGAAGTACTTGAAAATACCTAGCACATCATCTTTATGTTTCATACCATAAACCCACACTTTTCTAGAAGCATCATCAATAAAAGTGACATAATAAGAAGCACCAGCCAATGATTTAACCTTCATAGGGCCACACACATCAAAATAAACCAATTCCAACAAATCATGCTTTCTTCTAAAAGTGTGTGAAAATGAAACTCTATGTTGTTCACCAAGATTGCAATGAACGCAACGACTTAAAGGCTTACCTTTAATATCGGAGATGAGTTCTTTCTTTTCAAGGAGTTGCATACCTTTCTCGCTCAAGTGCCCAAGACGCTTATGCCACAAATTTATGGTAGACTCATTCTCCATTACATTAATCTGTGCCTTGCATATCTTCCCTTGTGTCTTGTGAAGTTTACAACACTTCTTTCCCCTTGGCATCACAAGTGAACCCTTGATAAGTTTCCAACACCCATTGCTAAAGTGATTGTCAAAGGCTTCTTCATCTAATTTGTCGGCGGAAATTAGATTAAGACGAAGATCCGGAATATGTCTCACATCCTTGAGAACATACTTGCAACCCACATTAGTCTCAAGACAAATATCTCCAATTCCAACAATATTTGAAATGCCATTATTTCCCATTCTTACAAAACCAAAATCACCCGCCTTATAAGTTGTTCTTACACGACACGATAAAAATTTTTCAAAGACAATATCCAAAAGAAACAAAAACAACTTTTCAAAATGTTACCTTTCAACGCTTCAAAATTTCAAGACACTTTTAGTTTGAAAAGCTTAGAATTCAACACAAATGCACTTAAAATTTTACACATTCGAACCAATCAAATTTTAAGGCGCGCACCTTACACACCATTTTTCAATACTTTGTGATTTTAAGAGATATCTCTTCTAAGGGCCTCTAATTGTCCCATTGGAGGCCGACATTCATCATCATTCTTCATCAAACAACAACATAAAGCAAAACTAAGATTACATAAAGAGGGCACTCACCTAATAAAATATTATCCAAGAGTCTTTGCCTTCCATGCCCTCAAATTTGTAATAATCTCATCTTCTCACCAAGAGAAATATTGTCATTCTACCTACAAAAAAGATACTCACCAAAAATGTAACAAAGCGAAAGATGAACTAAAGAAAACAATACATTAGAAAAAATTTTAAAAGATGAATATTTTGGAGGGAAGAGAGAGAGAGAGAGAGGAAAAGGAATTAATTTCAATTAAACACTTGAGCCAAAACTAAGAGTAAGCTGCATTTTTTTTTTGGTCTTGTACATTTGTACTAAGTGATGAACTACTTGAAACAAAATGCAATAACATATAAGAAAACTTAAAACGAATAAAAGGGAAAAGAACACAAAATTATCAAAGTAGTCCTTTCAATTGATTTGTTGCAACATCAATATCTATATTTTTAGCTTGAAGGGTTTTACTTGCAGCATTAATAACAAACAAATGATTGAGCCAAATAACCATGTCAAATAAGAACTCAAAATTCTCAATCTCATATGTTGCTAATCATTTAGCTTCACTCTTTGTCTTGACATCATCCCTGCTATTTGCCAAGTCAATCAAAGCATCTCTTATTTGTGGATCTTGGTATCTTATTACTTTAAAACATTCCACATGACTTTTCCAACGCGTTTGTGACAATGGCTTAACTGTAAGGTCTTTCACATGATGTTTCAAAACATCCCATCACTTTGTAGAAGATGAAAACATTGTATATATACGTTGCACTACTCCAAAAAAAGATTCAACTTTAGTACAAGAGTTGGCCATATCACAAAGTGTAAGGTTAAGATTATGACAACCACATGGTGTGTAGAATGCTCTAGGATTCACTTTAAGTAGTCTTTTTTGTACACCCTTGTGTTTCTCTTTCATGTTAGACCCATTATCATATCCTTGCCCTTTTATGTCACCAATATCAAGCTCAAGAGAGACTAAGACATCTTTAAGTACATTAAAAAGTCCAAGCCCTGAGGTATCATCCAACTTAAAAAATTGTACAAAATATTCTTTCACCTTAATTGGACTTGTTGAAATGTCCACACATTGTAGTACAAGAGTCATCGATTCTACATGGCTTATATCTAGAGTACAATCTAATATGACAGGAAAAATATTTTGCTTCTTTCACTCTTTTTAACAATCGCACCTTTGACCTCACCCGCTAACATTAAAATCAATTCATTTTGGATTCTGTGACTAAGATAATGGTAATGAATTGATTCATCCTTAATACGTCAAAGGTGCTCTTGAAAAATTGGATCAAACTCTACGATCATCTCAATAAGACTTAAAAGGTTTCCATTGTTCTCTTGATAAAGCTTCTCATTATCTCCACAAAGTGCTAAATTGTCTTTAGCAAAAGTTTTTACAAGAGCAAGTATCCTCATCAATACTTATCGCCAATGTTCCTTATCTTTGTTGATTTGTTCTTCCAAACTTCTATCAATTGTTCATTCTTTTTCAATCTCATCTGTAATTCAATTCATTTACTCATGCAAATAAGATGGTCTCTACTAGTTTTATGACTCTTAAGTCTCTGACCAAGATTTTCCCAATCCTTATATCCTTCATTATTCACAGAGGAATTTATTTGATGAATCATGAACAAGTTGCAACAAAAGCAAAATGCCCTATCCAGGGCAAGTGAATATACTAACCAATTCCTATCTTGCTTCTCCCCATTCGATAAACATCGAACGTAAAATGTAAAAGAGAAATGTCAATCATGCTCATTTTTTTTGGAAAAGTGATGTCTTCTCACTTATTCTAATTGGGCCTCTTTCTACTAATAAATCTCTGACATTTTGATTAACCTTGTCCCAATTTTCCGGATCATAGATGTTTAAAGGCCCAAATTCACATTCCTTGATGAAATCATTATCTTGATCATTCTCGTTTAAATTCTCCGTATTATTCTCATCCGTACGCTGATTATACTCTTCATTCACCAAATCCTCATTTCCCACATTTGTAGGTTGATCATTTTCATTCTCATTTTGACTTGAATCACTTTTATTTCTATTGCTAGTAATTATAAACTTTTCAAGTGCTCCTGCTTGAGTTCGATTAAATTCTTCAATTTTTTGTTTCTTTTTCCTTTTTTCACATCTCGACATGTACTTTTTAGGAGGCATTTTTATCAAGTTATCAACAACAATATAGCAACCAATCGACAACTTATAAATTTAAATATCACTTGAGTCACCCAATGTTCCCAAATTCCCAATGCTAGTGTTCTTGAGAGTTGAGACTTGAGAACTGACCAAGTACAGCAGGCCACAAGAGTACTGACCACTGACCTTCAAAACTTTTATTGTAAAATAAAAAATAAAAATACAATCAATTAATGAATACCAAAAATAATAATAAACATGAAATTAAAATTAGTAACTATTTTATTTTTAACAAATCAATTTATCAAAGAATAGTCAGTGGTTAGGTTACCTAGGGTTAGGTTGCTTGTTTTGAATGAAAGGGAAGAACTGAAGAAGTCAAGAAGAGAAGCCTAGAAGTAGAAGGACTCAAGATTGGTCCAACAATAGTGTTCGGCCACCGGCAAAATAGGAGGCTGAGTGCCTGCGCCACAACAGCCGCTGCATATGAATCGTTATGCCTTCCTCGACACTGAGTGTTGAATAGAGCGAGAGAGCTTTGAATCCTGTTGAGTGTTGAATGTTTTTTCTATTTTAAATGATTGGGTTTGCTGAATGGGTTATGGGCTTTTGGATTTATGTGTTGATTGGGATTTTGTTATTTTTTTTATGGAGTGAAACAAATGGGCTTTCTCTTAATCTGCTGGAATATTGAGCTTTTTTTATATGTACATGCATAGGCTTAAATACTTAATTTGAATTGGGGGCCTGATCTCGTCAGAATCAAGATATAAAAAGTATGCTTTTCTTTATGCTTTACTTTTCTAAAGATTTGTAGTGTGAAAGTAAAGGTCGAACCCACAGAGATTGATTTACTACAGCGACTTAATTTTAAAACCTAAATTTAGTTAATTAAGAAAACAGATTTGATTTTAATTTGAATTAAACTAAGAACATAAAAATAAATCTAAACTACGAAAGCAATTTAAATAGTTGTTTTTAAATAATGTTTAAGGGAACCTAGGATTGCAAATCCACCACTAGCTTTATAATAGGAATATTTATGAATTACTTTAGCTTATTACGTTGGATGATAATGGGGAATTGTAGCTACAAGCCCAATTCCTCCGACAAGAAGATAATCATGGTTCAAGCACCAACATAATCCATCTGCGGTTAGCACGAATTATCCCACACTAAACTAGGGTTGTGATCTAATCCGTCTAACCTAGGCATGGACTATTCGGATACTTGATAGCACAATTCAATAAAGCACCATTACATGTAAATAATCTAAACAAGCATAGCAAGTATAGATCATTGAGCACATCACAGTCAAAATAGATCTAAGACAAGAATAAACTTTGAAAGTAATGATTTAATCAATAGAAGTACGATTTATTATAAAAAAATCCTCTAAACATGTAATCATCATCCATACATAATAAATCTAAAATAAAAACATAAATAAAACCCTATTACTTGGCTAGGGTTTCATTGAAACCCTAGATCTAGAGTTTAGTTGTCCATAGAATTGATGAATAACAAGAGGTTGATGGAGGAGGCCATGTGAATCCTTGGTCTTCTTCTTCTTCTCCTTGCTTTCCTCTCTTCAAAATGGCTGAAAATAATGTATAATATGGCTGTATATTGATGTGTATATTAGTTTGTAATGATATGTATTTCTAAAGTTGATTTAGAATAGGATTTATATAGAGTTTGGAAGGATTTAGGAAGCTTTCCTAAGTCAATTCGCACTAAAACTGCTGTTTTTACGTTTCTGGACATATTTAACCAATTCGGATCGCACAGGGCTCTTCAGGGCTTCAAAATACACAACTTTGACTTTTTCAAAGGGTCGCTCGCGCGGGTCGCGCGCGCGGGTCGCTCCAGCGACCTGGGCATTTTCCAGAATTTTCTCAGATTTTTCACTGCTCTGCGCCACTTTCGTAGAATTGCGATAACTTTTGACTCGGACCTCGGATTGACTCACCGTTTGCGGCCACGCGTCCGTAACTCGAAGATCTACATTTTATATCTCTGTAGAAATTTCTCAAATCTGAAGTATTACTTGTCAAAAATGCAATTTTTCGAGGCTGTTACTGCATTCTTCCTTCACCGGAACCATCTTTTGAGCCCAGAATGACTTCCAAAGCCACTAATCATTGGATTTTTGTGCATTTTCATATTAAAGCTCCAAAACCTACAAAATTTAGAATGTTTATTAAAAATCACTTAATAACTACATGAAATGGGCTAATAAAGCGTATTTTTAGGACTATAAACGGCAACTATTCGTCGCCGATCACACCCCCAAACCTACTCTTTGCTAGTCCTCGAGCAAAAAGAAAAGAAAAAATAAAACTACTACTCCAAATACTACTCCATTTTCGCATGGATTACGATTGCATTTAGCATATGCAACAAGCCTTTTAAACCCCTAGGTGTCCCTAGTCGGACGAGTGAAGTCTCGTGAGGGTTCTCGTCAACAAGTCACCCACAATCATCTTTATTAACTTAGAAATTTAAAAAGTTTTATTCAAACGAAAAACAAAACATTCAATACTCCTTATTATAAAACCATGATTCGAAATAGAATAATGAACAAGAAGAAACGGAATCAAACATTCACCTACGTCATGAAAAACAATCCCAAGTACATGAATCGTATAAATCAATAGAATTTCTCATAAAATTGCACGTGTGTGATATGGTAGTCAAATGAACACGCGCATGTCATGAACTTGGAATATAACTCGGATAACCATCTAACTATGTATTGACTACGAATCTCACAATGTCAATTACACTCTCAAATGAAACACTCAGAAACAGGTGTAATTTTTCTAAAATATGTGAGTAAAGGAAATATGTTTTCACAACGAAAAATGCTCACATATGACACGAAAAAGACGCATGACACAAAAGAACAGTAGTCTCATGGATAGGATGCCACTAATCAAGAAAAATTAATCATTACCATGTTTTAATCCCCCTCCCATCGTTTACATATCCAAACCATGTTTCCTAGGATCAAATAGGACTTTTTAAAGGTTGTAATGTGGCTCAGGCTATGAAAAATGATAGAACGTATTAATTAGGTAGTTTTCAGAATGGCATTGTAAGGCATGTTCGATCTCTTTCATTCTTCTTCTCTACCAACTTTCTCTTTTCATTCCCTTCATTTCATTCTTTTCAATTTTTTTTTCTCCTTCTGTTTTCATTTTTTTTCTATTCTTCTTTCTACTTTCAACCTTATTCTTTTTTTTTTCTATTTCTTTATTCTTTTCCTTCTCGTTGCTTTCGAAACGAATATTCAATAAATAACAAGGCAACCACCCCAAACATCATCTTATTTACTTCTTCTCAATCACACATTGCCTTAACACCACTAAAAGTTGATCAATCCTTCAGGGGTGAACTCCAAGTTGGCCAAATTGGAGCAAAAACAGGATAATGGTAATTAAAGAAAGACATGGCATTTTAACGGCTCAAGGGGCGAACTAAGGAAATTTTATCTTTTATCGGCCGACAGTAAACAAAAAAGGCCTAAAATCATGTCCCGTGGTTATATGATTCTTCAACATTCACGACGAAAGATTATTTAGCATGATAACAAATATTTTAACTTGACTATCAACCAAAGCAAAAATAATGAGACTAAACAACGAGTTAATGCGCTATTTCAATGAAATTTTGACAAACACAATGTATTTATAACCCTCTATAAAGAAAAGATAGGCTCAAAAGCTCACCGGGTCTAGTCTCCACCTTGTGTTATCTAGAAATCCGAATCATATTATAGTTCACATCAGACATGTATTCAAGCGACTACGTGCAGTGCATAAGTTTATGTGCAAATCTATGATATAAAACTACGATTCCAACGATACATAACTTAAAACGTTACATCATGACTTTAGCAAATATTTAATCACATATTCTCTTGTTTACCATTCTATAACAATCAAAGTTACATAACAAGAAGTATCTAATTCATATTACAAAAACGTCGGTAACATCGTTTATTTAAACACACTTATTGAAAAATTTTAAAATTAGTGCATAATAATGTGCATGTGCATACCCCCAAACCTAAACCTTTCATTGTCCCCAATGAAACAATAAAACGAAAGAACAGAGAATATGTACGAAAGGAACGATAATACCTCGATCTTGTCAAGCATAAAACAGATGAACACAAATGAATATGGCAATAAAGTTCAATGTACCTGTTAATACTAGATAAACGAAAAGAAACTAACAAAAGAATATTAAAAATAAATGAAACCTAAATATAAATCGAAAAACTCATCTAAACTAAACTAAACTAGCAAATGAAAAAGAAATAAACGAAAAAGTAGAAATGTAACTAGGAAAACAATAACTAACTCGATCTAAAATGCCCCAAATAAACAAAAACAGAAAAGAACACAAATAAAATAGGTAGGGGAAAGGATATAAAAAAAACAAAAGGGAAAAACAGAAAAAATGGGAATCGCGCGCGCGATCCGCGCGAGCGGCGATCGCGCGGGCGAATTCCTAAATTTTTTTTTTTTTTTTTTTCGCGCCCGCGAGATGAGGCGCGAGAAGAAGCAGAGAGCTCATATAAGGAAAAAGAAATAAAAAACACTAAGGCACATTCTCGCGCCAGCGGGCCGCGCGAGCGATGTCTCGCGCGAGCGGGCCGCGCGCGCGAGAATGGTTTTTTCCATTTTTTTGCTAAAATTATATATATACTATTAAAATAAATTAATTCCAACCCCCAAACCTCTCCAGAATGTCCAAAACAGACTCAAACAGACTCAAAAATGACCAAAAACAAGTGAAACGAACAACATAAAGCTTGGGTTGCCTCCCAAGAAGCGCTAACTTTTACGTCTTTAGCTAGACCGTTCTAGCTCAAGATTCAAGGAGGTCGTAAATCAGAGTTTGTACCTCTTAAGGCCATAGGGAGATTCTGGTGAAACGTCGAAACCAGGTCGTTATGTGTTAATTTATTTGACGGCTCACCATTATCGTTATTACAAATATTCTTTACCTTTCGAGTAAATTCTTCATTAGTGGCCGCGGGATTAGGATTCATCCACTTATCATCCTCTATATCTTTGTCGTTACTCACATTTATTGCTTTGTTAGGCTCAGTATTCCGTCTTACCTCACCTTCCGCCTCACATAGGTAATCGTCGTCTTTAGGAGGTTGATCCATAGCATTAAAAACGTTTAATTTTAAGTTCATGTTCCCAAACGACACTTTCATTACCCCCGTCCGGCAGTTAACACGTGCGTTAGCGGTTGCTAAGAATGGACGGCCTAGAATGACAGGAGTGTGTTTCCTAGCATCTAGTACGGGTTCAGTGTCAAGGACCATGAAGTCGACAGGATAATATCATTTATCAACCTTAACCAAGACGTCCTCGACGATCCCTCTAGGTATTTTAATCGAACGATCCGCTAATTGTATTGTAGCGGCCGTAGGTTTCAGTTAACCTAGACCTAATTGTTTATAGACGTGATAAGGTATGAGATTAACACTAGCTCCTAAGTCAAGAAGAGCCCTATGAATGATAGTGTCACCTATGACACATGAAATCGTAGGTGTACCGGGATCTTTATACTTCGGAGGAGCGTGTTGAAAAATAGAGCTTACTTTTTCCGCGAGGAAGACCTTTTTAGGAGTATGACTGCGTATTTTGCGCTTTTGAGTACAAAGGTCTTTTAAGCATTTAGCATAAGCGGGTATTTGTTTAATAACATCGAGGAAAGGAATATTAATTTTAACTTGTTTAAATACCTCGAGTATATCTTCCATTTTTGACCCTTTCTTTGTAAAATGTGACGGTCCCTCAACGTTTGGTGGATATGGCATTCTCGGAATATAGTTCGTTGAGACCGGTTCTTTATCTTTTTTATTTTTATCCACGTCCTCACCCATCTTACTCGAGTTAGTATTCATATCTTTCACATTCTCATTCGAAAGTTCAACACCTTCCTCTTCCCGAATAGTCGTCCTAGTCGATACGGCGTTTACTTGTTCACTCGACCCCTTAACCTCATATTGTCCCTTAGGGTTTTGAATCGTTTGACTAGGCAACGCCCCCTCGTTTCTACGACTCACTACAGTAGCTAGTTGTCCCACTTGGGATTCAAGCTTCGCAATGGATTGTGTATGAGAGTGCACTATTTGTGCTTGTGCCTGTACTTGTGTTTCAATTTTATTAAGGGATGCCAACACCTTTTCCTCAAAAACATTACCCCTTGAAGGATTCGAATTAGGAGGCGGTTGTTGGTATTGATTAGGTTGAAACTGAGGTCGATATGCATTAGGAAAATTAGTCGCCTCATTAGGATTATTATTATTATTTTTCCACGAGAAGTTAGGATGGTTTCTCCATGGTGCATCCGGATTATTATTAGTCGAATTATAGTTATTTTGTGGGTATTGTTGAATAGAATTTATGTGTTGCTCCACGAATTCCGGAAATTGACTCGCCGATGGACATGAGAGTATAGAGTGTGAAGGATCAGAACATAATGCACAAATTTCATGAGAGGGTGGATTAGACGTTTTGTTTATTTGCATCAGTTGGTCAAGTTTCCTATTTAATTCTTGTATTTGCATTGACTGACTTGACTCAACTGTCACCTCTCGCTTAGGTTGTAAATGATATCCCTCATTACGGACAGACACTGGTTGGTGCATCGAATTCTCGCTCAAAGTTTCGAAAATTTTCCAGGCCTCGTCGGCGCTTTTGTGTAGGAAAGTTCCCGCACAAACGGCATCGACGGTATTCCTAACCGATGGAATAAGCCCCTCGTAGAAGACTTGAACCAATTGCCACTTGGGAACCTGATGATGTGGACACGATCGTAATAATTCTTTAAATTTTTCCCAAGTGTCATAAAGAGTCTCCCCATCTTGCATTACAAAATTAGTTATATCTTTTCTTATCTTATTTGTACGCATAATAGGAAAAAACTTTTGTAAAAAGGCGGTATGTAAGGCTTCCCATGTTTTTATTGTGTTTGGCTCAAGTGATTGAATCCAATACTTCGCTTTGTCTCTTAAGGAGAATGGGAAGAGCCGCAATTTTAATTCATCATTATTCAGGTTTTGTATTTTCAACGTAGAGCATATACCCTGAAAATCCCCTAAGTGTTGGTACGGGTCTTCATTTAGACGGCCATGGAATGATGGAAGTAGCGAGATGGTAGACGACTTTATCTCAAAGTGAGATGCCGTCGCCTCCGGTAATTCGATACCGGCTTGTGGCGTGTAAGTAGTAGGAATAAAATAATTTATAAGTGGAGGAGGTGGCGGTATATTAAGATTATTCATATTAGCTCCGTTATTATTTTGGTTGTTTTCGTTATTATTTCCAATGTCTGCCATTTTAATCTGTTCTATGTTATGAAAGCGTGGTTTCTTTAGTCTTATAAGAGTACTACGTATTTCGGATTCAAATAAAGACGTTGGTTTTGGTGTCAAATCGTCGTCTATTAAAAACTTTGTTCTAGAAGTTAAGTTTGAAGACTTGTTAAGTCTTAATGTGCGTTCAAGTTCAGAGTCGAAAGGTTGTAATTCCGGTTTATTTGAACGTGTACCTAACATAAACTAAAAAAAAAAAAAAAAAAGGAAACTAAAACCAAAGACTGGCTAAACAAAAGAAACAAATAGCAATCACGCAACTAAGATAACAAGCACTCAACTACTGTGATGCATGAATATTATCCTGTAATGCAATGACCGCGTCAAGCCCAACGCCACGGGTTTCCTAGCTAATGCAGTGCAATTAACCCTAAACTAATGCAAATAGTGCGTCACAGCGCCCTGACTTACAATGGGTTAAAGCGAGTTTCAAAAGAAGCAATTTATTTTATTTTATTTATAATTTTATTTGCGTAAGCTCCTTTGATGTAATTAGCTGCTCCACTCGGAAACGTTGGAATTTGATGTCCTAAGAAATTACAAAATAAGAAAAAAAACAAGTTAGTAATTTCAAACAAAAACGGAAAATAAGAAGAAAATAAAAACTAACCTAATATTTAAGAATTAACTAAACTAAGATTATAAAACTAAAGCTAGTAATTTGCAATCCCCGGCAACGGCGCCAAAATTTTGATCTCGTCAGAATCAAGATATAAAAAGTATGCTTTTCTTTATTCTTTATTTTTCTAAAGATTTGTAGTGTGAAAGTAAAGGTCGAACCCACAGAGATTGATTTACTACAGCGACTTAATTTTAAAACCTAAATTTAGTTAATTAAGAAAACAGATTTGATTTTAATTTGAATTAAACTAAGAACATAAAAATAAATCTAAACTACGAAAGCAATTTAAATAGTTGTTTTTAAATAATGTTTAAGGGAACCTAGGATTGCAAATCCACCACTAGCTTCATAATAGGAATATTTATGAATTACTTTAGCTTATTACGTTGGATGATAATAGGGAATTGTAGCTACAAGCCCAATTCCTCCGACAAGAAGATAATCATGGTTCAAGCACCAACATAATCCATCTGCGGTAGCACGAATTATCCCACACTAAACTAGGGTTGTGATCTAATCCGTCTAACCTAGGCATGGACTATTCGGATACTTGATAGCACAATTCAATAAAGCACCATTACATGTAAATAATCTAAACAAGCATAGCAAGTATAGATCATTGAGCACATCACAGTCAAAATAGATCTAAGACAAAAATAAACTTTGAAAGTAATGATTTAATCAATAGAAGTACGATTTATTATAAAAAATCCTCTAAACATGTAATCATCATCCATACATAATAAATCTAAAATAAAAACATAAATAAAACCCTATTACTTGGCTAGGGTTTCATTGAAACCCTAGATCTAGAGTTTAGTTGTCCATAGAATTGATGAATAGCAAGAGGTTGATGGAGGAGGCCATGTGAATCCTTGGTCTTCTTCTTCTTCTTCTCCTTGCTTTCCTCTCTTCAAAATGGCTGAAAATAATGTATAATATGGCTATATATTGATGTGTATATTAGTTTGTAATGATATGTATTTCTAAAGTTGATTTAGAATAGGATTTATATAGAGTTTGGAAGGATTTAGGAAGCTTTCCTAAGTCAATTCGCACTAAAACTGTTGTTTTTACGTTTCTGGACGTATTTAACCAATTCGGATCGCACAGGGCTCTTCAGGGCTTCAAAATACACAACTTTGACTTTTTCAAAGGGTCGCTCGCGCGGGTCGCGCGAGCGGGTCACGCGCGCGGGTCGCTCCAGCGACCTGGGCATTTTCCAGAATTTTCTCAGATTTTTCGCTACTCTGCGCCACTTTCGTAGAATTGCGATAACTTTTGACTCGGACCTCGGATTGACTCACCGTTTGCGGCCACGCGTCCGTAACTTGAAGATCTACATTTTATATCTCTGTAGAAATTTCTCAAATCTGAAGTATTACTTTTCAAAAATGCAATTTTTCGAGGCTGTTACTGCATTCTTCCTTCACCGGAACCATCTTTTGAGCCCAGAATGACTTCCAAAGCCACTAATCATTGGATTTTTGTGCATTTTCATATTAAAGCTCCAAAACCTACAAAATTTAGAATGCTTATTAAAAATCACTTAATAACTACATGAAATGGGCTAATAAAGCGTATTTTTAGGACTATAAACGGCAACTATTCGTCGCCGATCAGGGCCCTTTGAAATTGGGGGCCCCATGCGGCCGCTAGTCTTGTTTGGCCTCAGGGCCGGCTCTGCAGCCGAAACATTATATTTTTTATTATTATTATAGAACAAGGAACTATGTAAAATAATACTATATCACACCTGAAATTAAGAATTGCGAGTAATGTGATTCAATCCATGTGATCACGTTTGAATTATAGTGCATGGTGATGTTGTTGACCCCTTCATTCATAAACCTTTTTCCCCTGACCATGTATCACCTATCTCTCTTGAGGTTTAACTTTAATGCACAGACTTCCGTTCACATTTCATGAATCTCACTTACTTCCCTTGTTTTTGAATTTTAGTATTAGATTCCCCCATCCCTTTAACAAATCGTTAGAAAATTTAAGGGAATCTATTATTAAAATTCAAATATAAGAGCATATATATGCAATGTACTTCAGGTTAAGTGTGTCAGATAGGAGCAAGTGTTGGCTCCAATGTATATATTTGTGTATGTGTTAATGTTGGCATATTCCAGGATGTCTTTTAACTCTAGTGATGGTTTTAAAGTGTACACATGGATAACAAGTCACACATTCCCATATATCACGTTGAGGAGTTGTATTGTAAATATCATAGTGGCATATTAAATGTTGTTTTTGCTAAGATGATGTCAGCAAAACAAGGGTCGACCCTAACTTATCCATTGGAAGACAAAATAAGACTGCTAGTTAACATCTCGAAATAGGGAAAGAAGAGTCATATGTGGCAGTGGTTAGCAACTCCAAACACATGCTATGACTGTGGATGCACTAAGGCATGTGAGTGAGATTGTTAAAATGCGAGGAGAGATATGTGTTTTAAGAATAAATCTGAGGTAAGCAGGTGATATTTACCATGTTGTGTAACATACCAGAGTAGAGGGCAGCTGAGAATGAGCCACTCAGTTTATAGCCATTGACTTTCATAGTCCTTTTGATTAGTTAATCAATTGGGTGTCTTGCTATAATAGAATTACACGTGTCTTTGTATCATTGGAGCTTTAGTTGGTTGTTCGTTGAGTTGTAAGCTTTGTATATACCTGAGTTCTATGTTATTTTGGTTTATGTGATTTGATAAATGAAGAATTCGTTTCTCTCTCTATTTTCTTGTTGACTCTCTCTCTCTCTCTCTCTCTCTCTCTCTCTCTCTCTCTCTCTCTCGCTCGCTCTCTCTCTAAATTCTTTCCGATCTTCTCTATTTCTTACTAAAATTCATCTTTTCTTCTAGTATATACTCTCAATTTCATAGTAAAACCACTAATAGTTTAGTAAGGAAAGTCAGTTCCTTACAATTGGTATCAAAGCATGATCTGGGCAAATGATTCGTGTCCAATATTGCATTCTTGAGTTCTTGATTTTACTCTTATTGGGCGCGAATTACCATGTAAACTAGGAGAGTTAATGGATAAATTGTACTTGTGTTGTTATTGGATTTTTGTGGTTTGTTGCTAATAAAAATCTCTTTCTTGTAGTGTTTGGGAACTTGTTCAAAGTGAGAACCAACTCCGTTTGGTTCTTATCTCATAAAAAGAGGAAGGAATGAACTTCAGCAAAGGCGGATCGATCCAGCCCTATGAGCGGATCGATCCGTGTGTTTTAGAGGAGCTTGGTATCAGTTTCAAAAGAAGCGGATCGATCCGGCTTCTTGAGCGGATCAATCCGCGATTCCGAAGGAACATTCTGCTAGAAAAATCCCAAGATGGATAGATTCAAATCTTGGATTTAATGTTGTAGTATTTCTAGGGTTCATTTGTGTAGGATTCAAATCTACGGGCTTCATCTTATTTGTACTGCATTTTTTATTGTCATAACTTAGACTTTGAATCCTACCCTATGTATTTCATATGGAATATTATGTAAGCTTGTGTTTTGCACTCCATATGTTTGATAAATGTTGTGTATGGGATTTAACACTTGGAGTCTTCATCTTTGATGTCAAGCATCTTTGATTGTTCAAACTCTTGGGTTTTAAATACTTCCTTTTGAAGGCTTCATAGGTGATTTTATCCACCAAGTAGATTAGTTAGTGTAGTATTCCCCACATATGTAATGTACCCATGACAATCAATAAGGCTTCATAGGTGATTTTATCCACCAAGTAGATTAGTTAGTGTAGTATACCCCACATATGTAATGTACCCATGACAATCAGTACATACACGATCATCGCTGGCCAGCTAATGAGTCACAGTACATGGTGCATTATCGAATTAGTCTTCCCCGCCTACTAATGTCAATTCAACTAACTTGATCGCTTTCCTAGACATACCCCATGGAGCGGAATTTACCGCTTCGCCCCTGGGAGATATGCTGAAGTAGCATCATCAAATGTCCTCTTCATGACACAGTCGCAGGTCATATGGATCCCCGATAAAAGGGATACTACGTGGCTCACACAACAATGAAATATGGATCAATCCATTGCTCCACAAAAAATTATCGTAAAATAGCACATACAGTATGATATGTATGATATGGCGTTCTTCTATAAAAATGGGTGTGTTACTATATGGTAATAGTAACGCTATGAATCTTAGTCTAGACGTTACATAAACGTCTAACCTGAGTTTTTCAGTACAGTCGCACCTCTTGGCGCCCGTTTGAAATCTCACATTCGGCTATGAACAGGCTACACAGAGGCGTGGGCAATCTCCATGTCGACTCAGTATAGAGGTACTGGTCTCATCTTAGAACTTATCTAAGGCGACATATAAGTAAAAATATCTATATCTTGTTCGTTGTTCTTACACTGCATAGATATAGGTGTTCTAGCTTGCTCTCTCAACGCCATGAACACAAATGTCTCATCTTGCTCGCCGTTCAAGTGCTATGAACACAGTTGCTCAAAGTCAGCTATCCAGGCGCCAAGGTGAATCACCCTAGCGAGCAGGTCGATTCAAGCCCGGTGACACTTACAAGGAAAAATGTGCACGTATCTAATTAACAACTAATGAATTTGGATAACCATCGATTTTATTATTAAAATAATAAACATCTAGAAACAATAATAATAATGTTAAGAATAACACTGTCTAAGTACATCAGAATCTACGGAGTCCTATACTACTAATGTGGGACAAGAACGAATCCCTTGCAATTGGCTTGGTCAAAGGATCAGCCATCATTTCGCCAGTAGAGATGTGCTTCAAGACAACCTCAACTTGTGCAACCATATCTCAAATGTAGTGGTGGCGAATATCTATGTGCTTGGACTTCCCGTGGTACTTAAGGTCTTTTGCATATGCTAAAGCCGACGTGCTGTCACAATAGACCAACATTGCTTCATCTCCCTGAGGCAAGAAGCTTACGTTATGCAAAAACCTCCTTAACCATACAGCCTCCTGAACGGCTGCAGAATAAGCCACATATTCAGCTTCCATAGTGGATAATGTGATGCACGTCTGCTTCTTGCTACACCAAGAAATTGCTACACCTCCCAATGTGAACGCATTCCCGAACGTGGACTTGCGCTCATCCTTATAGCTAGCCCAATCAGTTTCGCTATATCCTCTCAGCTTCAAATCTCCACCACCATAACATAGGGTCAGGTCCATAGTCCCTCGAAGATATCAAAAAATCTTCTTCACTGCCTTCCAGTGGTATGGACCTAGGTTACTCTGGTAATGACTCACTAGACCTACTGCATAGCATATATTCGACCGTGTACACAACATAGCGTACATCAAACTTCCTACGGTTGATGCATATGGTACTTTGGACATCTGGTTCTTTTCTTCTTCATTCTTAGGACAGTGATTCAAGGTCAGCGAGAATCCCTTCTCAACTGGAGTGTCAATGGGCTTTGCATTATTCATGCGAAAAAGTTCCAGAACCTTTGCTATGTAAATCTGCTGCGACAAACAGAGGAGTTTCTTAGAACGATCTCTCAAAATCTTAACACCCGGCACATAGTTGGCCTCACCCATGTCCTTTATCTCAAATTGAGAGGACAACCACTCTCGAGTGGCGACAATGGAACTCATCTCATTTCCAACTAGAAGAATATCGTCGACATACAACGATAGGATTAAGATACCCTTTTTGGATCATTTCACGTACACGATGGTCCTCCTCAATCATCTCAAAACCAAAGGAGGTGATTGAGTCATGGAACCGCAAGTACCACTGCCTTGACGATTGCTGTAGACACCCTATTTTGGTTCGTCCGTTCGACAGAAGGAACCCCGCCTCAAGAACAACCCGATGATTGGAATTAAGATTTGTCGGTTATAAAGTAGAACTCTATAAAGCACTGTAGTCTCCGAGATACATTAGAATAACCTCTAGGAAAAATTAGGTACGTTAGAAACTCAAATTAGAGACAAAGACCCAATTTAGGAGAGCTTTTTCACATGAATGACGAAAAATTGCCATTTACCGAGCACAATTTGGACCTCGGGGTGGGATCCTAATACCTCCCTTAACAAAATAGTCCTAAAATAGCCTAAATTAGTGACTCAAGCCTTCACATTGGCCAACAACCACTTAGGAAATTTTCACCCCTTTATTGTACCTCACAGGTTTGCTCCTTCTTGGAGTCAGCCTCACTCTTTTGATCATAACTCAAAAATTTACAAACTCTTTTTAAATTAAACCAAAAACATCTTAAACTAGACTCTCATTCCTTTCCAACAGTATATCACAAGCCCAAAAAGGATAACCGAGGTGAGAGAACGAAGTTCGAGAAGTCTGGAGTGAAAACACAACTTCCGGGCTAAGAGCCATGGTGGCTCTCAGATGAGTGGCTCTCATATGAGTGTCGCGCGACAGTCCTGAGTGCCATTATGGCTTTTAGATATTGTAGATGCATTCTTGACCCTTGATTTGACCCTCATCCGCGAGAAAACACCCAAAAACGTGAAAATTTGTGGTTTTTTTGTCCCACATTGCTTAGCTTTCACCCAAATCTCCAACTATAAAAGGGGGTCCTCCCCTCCCCATCCAACACAACTGAAAATCCTGAGAACTTGAAAGCTAAAAAAAAACCCCCTTGGAGGATTCTGAAGCACTCAAAGTTCTTTGGAAAGTTTAATGTTTTAGTTTTTAGGGTTCCTCATGAAGTCCACGGTGCCAGCGAAGCCCTGCAGAAGGCTTCTGAGGGAAGTTCTTGAGGTAAGCTCATTCTTCTTCCTTGTTTTTGTGCTTTATTTTCCTGTTTTGATCTTATTTTCTTAGATCTAGATTGAATTTCTTGTTTGCTCTTTGCGTTCTTCATTTTTATTGCTTTTGATCTTTAAAGTTCTAGGATAGTTTTAATTTTCCTTGTTTGTAGTATCCATTAAAGTAGAGTTGTCCATTAAAGTAGAGTTATCCCAGGCAGAGCTACCCCCAAATGTTGTGGTAGCCGGAGTTGTGGGGTTGGTATCCAATCCATGGATACCCAACCCCGGAGATAACAAAGCCTTAATCGGATCTACAAGTCTAGAATTAGGGCATTCATATAGGAATAATTTGTAGTTCATACTAGTTGGGATAGTAAGCTATCCATGTTTTATCCATGCATAATAGTTATTATTCATGTATCCATGCACATGCATACACTTGCACACTATCCTCACTTAGAATAGTAGGTCATCCATACTAGGGATAACACTTAATTAGGCCTACACATGCACTACTACACATAGTGATGTTTGGATGTAGATACATGTTATCCATGCCCAGAATAGTAGGATATTCTCAGATTATCCTATATATTATATTGTTATTGTCCTAACCATGGTTAATCAGGATAATTGGAAGTGCTATGCTATCTCGGGTAAGTTCCTACACTCCCTTTTATTTATTGCTTTCCTAGGATCACATGGAAGCATGAATAGGTGGATAAAATACAAATTTTAAATTCCTTACATGATTACTTGTGCATAGATATCATGTTTTTTTTAGGATTTTGAGTGTGATTTTCACGTTTAATCTAATTTTATTTACTTCCGCATGCAGAGGGGAGCGTAGTAATACGTTTAGTCCCCGACTTACTGTTTCAGCACGTGCATTGCATGTAATTGCTTAGTTTCTTGCACGATTTTCTTTTATTAGTTATTTATAACTTGACATAGGATTTCATTAGAAATAAACGAAATGGTCCACATAACGTCTAGTCAAATACCTTGAAAGTTGAGTATAGGCTCATCTCACGATGGGACGAGAGGGGGTGTTTTAGGACGATCTAGCTCTTTCCTCTCTCGTACCTTAATCCTTGAACCGTGTTCTTTGGTGACAACGGGGCCGTGCTCTCTATCCATTGGACTTGATAGATTTAGTTTCCTTGGTTTCCTTTATCAAACCAAGTGGCGACTCTATTAGTGAGGATTTCTTCGGATCTAGCCTTTGGGATAAAACATGGATTACTCACTTGTGTAGCCTCGGATATGGATCATGGGCATCGATTGTTGCCTCGAGTTGGATAAAAAGCCCAATGGAATCCAAAATACGAGTAATCCAAATCGGTCGGATCGGATAAAGGCTAATGAAGGGTGGTGAACCTCACTCGTGGTTGTGGACATGAGGATTGAAATGGGACAATCAAGCGGGCTTAATCCTTCTAGGCCCTAAGCTTGGTTTGGGTACCCACAATTGCTTGAGACCATAAATGGATCGCCTGAGATGGCACACTTTGTGCTCATTCCCTTTGGTAACAAAACCAATGGGTTGATCCATATAGATCTCCTGGTCTAATTCTCCGTTGAGAAACACAGTCTTAACATCCATTTGAAGGAGTTCTAAAATCCAAGTGTGCTACAATTACAAGTATGAGGCGTATAGAGGCAAATCTCACCATTGGGGATAATGTGTCTCCATGGTCTATACCCTCCCTTTGGGTACATCCCTTCGCTACCAAACGTGCCTTGTACTAGTCAATTGAGCTTTGACTTTAAAAACCCACTTGTTTCCAATGGTCTTACGGCCAGGCGGAATATCAACTAATTCCCAAACCTTGTTCTTGTTTATAGAGCTCATTTCTTCTTGCATAGCAACTATCCATTCAGATTTAGCAGGAGAAGCAAGCACTTCCACATAGGAAGTAGGCTCGTCATCATCTGCACATAAAAGGGCTTCTCCCTCAATATCGAAACGCTTGCGTGGAACTCTTCCTTGACTACTACTTCGGTGTGCTAACTGAGAATCTTGATTACCTTATGTACTCCCACTATCTGGTACACTCCCATTAGCATCTAGCGGTGTATTCCTACTTGGTTGTAGACTAGTACCATTTCTAGAAGCGATTACTAGATGTGGAATCTGTGCTATTTCCCCACCATCACTTGAAGATGGTACGTTATCTACAATGTCCTCTAACTCATAAAGGTCAAGATCTCCTTTAGCATCACTAATACTGGGGAAGTCTGTCTCAATAAAGTCGATATCTCTGGTCTCCGTTATTCCTCCATCCTAGTGTTCACCGTACATAACATAGCCTTTGGAACTATCAGAGTATCTCAAAACGATATACTTTCTAGCCCTCGGGCCTAGTTTCCCATACTTATGGGATGTACTGTGAACATATCCCGCTGAGCCCCAAGGGTGCAAATGCTCCAAATTGGGCTTTTCGCCTTTCCAAAGCTCATAGGGAGTAGAGGAGATAGACTGTGAAGGCACTCTATTTAAAATATAGGCAGCAGTCAAAAGGGCTCCCCCCAGAATGATATTGGGAGGTTTGTCTGCGCCATCATGGATCTAGACATATCTAGAAGTGTTCTATTCCTTCTTTCTGCAACACCATTTTGTTGTGGAGTTCTGGGAATAGTCAACTATCTGAGTATCCCCTTTTCCTCATACAGTTCCTTGAACTGATCAGATAAATACTCGCGTCCTCTATCTGTGCAAAAAACCTTAAGGCATTTTTCAAGCTGATTCTCTACCTCTGCTACAAAGCGTTTGAAGCAATCCAAAGATTCATAGCAGTGAGAAATCAGATAGACATAGCCAAATAGCGTGTAATCATCGATAAAGGTGAGAAAATAGGATGCCCCATGTCATGCTTTCACATTCATAGGTCCACAAATATCTAAATGAACTAGTTCTAATGCAGTTGTGGCTCTAGCAACCTTACAAAAAGGCTTTCGGCATGCTTTGCCCGCTAAATAAGGCTCGCACATAGGTAGGTCAACCTTAGCGAGTAGACCTAAAAGGCCTTCTCGAGCTAATCTGATCATCCTATCTCGTCCTATGTACCCGAGCCTAGCATGCCAAGTCACTGAGTCAATACTCTTATTGGAATTAGCAACTAAGGAATAAGAATGATCAGAAGAAACAGTATATACTAAATCCATTCTAAATAGATTACTAGATAAAAAAAAACCATGTCCAATCAAACTATCATTATTAAAAACATCCATCCTATCACTACTAAAGTGAAAAATGTATCCCAAATCCAAAAGTAATAAAACTGATAAAAGATTATGTTGAATTCTAGGAACGTAAAGTATATCATGCAGAAGTAAGGTGCACCCAGTGCGCAACTTGAGTTGGTATGAACTAACTCCAGCAGCTTCCTCACTTGTACCATTCCCCATGTATACTTCACTAGTACCACTTGGAATCCTCCTATAATCTTTGAACCCGCCTCTATCCCTTGCTACGTGTCTGGTTGCTCCCGTATCTGTAATCCAATCATGGAGCGAATGAGCGATTAGAACATGTGAGCTTACATAAGCATGAGCATAGATAGAGCTAGGTAGAGAAGTTACCTTTTTTGGCTTTGTGCATGTCACGACCCAAGTCTCGCTCAATAAGCTATTGTCTGCTTTGGGCCCAAACCTGCACGGATTTGTTCTTGGGTCACTACCCAAAAGGCCTCTTACTAGGGAGACTTGGAACCACACATAAACAGAACATTTGAAATATTTTATTTATATTGAAAACCAAATTTTCCATAATAAATAAAAAATTTCAGAATAGATTAAAGGCCCATTAAACATCAAGTTTAACTTAGTTTAAATAATTAATATACAGATTCTCAAAAAATCTATTTAAAATAATTCATAAAAAGTCTTAAATTTGCCAAAAATCTCATAGAAAATTTTGAAATGTTCAAAAATTGATTTTTAACATAAACAAAAAATTTTCAAAATTTATGGTAATCTTAAACATTAATTTAATCAATTTAACAAATTAAATTGATTTATTGTCAAGCAAATCAACAATAAGGCATAAATTCCTAAAAATACAAAATTTGAAGGAATCAGCCATTCCTTAAAGTTTCACATGACCCAATATAGTGTACTAAACACACATATAAAACATAAAAATTAATATTCATATTTGGATATTTTAAGCAATTAAAATAATATCCAAAAACATGTTTTAATACTCTAAAATACCACAAATATGCACGACAATCAGAAGAATATTAACATTTACATGAATACACATCACGCGATTTTTTTTTGATAAAAACGAATCTTAAATACGATGGATCCAAATGTAGGCGAACAAATCAACCTATAGGCTCTGATACCAATGTATTAAAACTCACACACATGCATAGGGTCGAGTTTAGGACATTACCTAGCGGAATTAAACCGGACGGATCATAGATCTTTGATTGTTATAACGAGCCCTCAACTTTGTTCTTCCAATCCGAGAATACTAGCCTCCGTGTACGCCTTACTTTGTTCTTCCAATCCGAGAATACTAGCCTCCGTGTACGCCTTACACTTCGCTACGGTCACGAGAACGGCTGCTAGAGCAATCCTCTTGATATTCACGTGCTAAATCCAAAACTTTCTTAGTGATTAAGATAGAGAGAGAGTAAAATCTATAGAGAGAGAGAGGAGAGAGAGTGCCAAGAGGGAGAGAGAGATAGATGTGTGTATATTTTTGTGATTATCTCTCATAGTTGTAACATATATATAACTTTTATATATAAGTACTCTCCTAATAGAATTTGAATAGGACGTTTTATGAGCTTGTTTAGTAACCAAGCAGGGAGTCCCAACCCATATGATATTTGTTACACATATGATACATGAACCAGAGTTAGCAGATTCTTTTGACCCAAAGTTACAGAGCCAATTAAACAAAGCACGGAGAGAGGCGATATATCTGGTTAAACGTTTACCGGTCTAATGACAAGAACTTACAAATGTCACATTCCACACATTGAACGTGTCGGCATTCATCGACTCTCAAAACCCGATTTATGTGTGTACCGATTCACGTCTGTGATCAACTAATTAAGTTCGTAAGATTGGATTGGATACGTATTAAATCTCTCTCTTACCAGCAGCCAGCATAAGCAGAATGACCATATATTGAGGAACAGTAAAGGTCTTGGTGGTCTTGATGTTCACGTGCTAAATCCAAAACTTTCTTAGTGATTAAGATAGAGAGAGAGTAAAATCTATAGAGAGAGTGCGAGAGAGAGGAGAGAGAGTGCCAAGAGGGAGAGAGAGATAGATGTGTATATTTTTGTGATTATCTCTCATAGTTGTAACATATATATAACTGTTATATATAAGCACTCTCCTAATACAATTTGAATAGGACGTTTTATGAGCTTGTTTAGTAACCAAGCAGGGAGTCCCAACCCATATGATATTTGTTACACATATGATACATGAACCAGAGTTAGCAGATTCTTTTGACCTGAAGTTACAGAGCCAATTAAACAAAGCACGGAGAGAGGCGATATATCTGGTTAAACGTTTACCGGTCTAATGACAAGAACTTACAAATATCACATTCTACACATTGAACGTGTCGGCATTCATCGACTCTCAAAACCCGATTTATGTGTGTACCGATTCACGTCTGTGATCAACTAATTAAGTTCGTAAGATTGGATTGGTTACGTATTAAATCTCTCTTACCAGCAGCCAGCATAAGCAGAATGACCATATATTGAGGAACAGTAAGGGTCTTGGTGGTCTCTATGCTCCCAAGCATCAGCAGATCTCCAATTTAATTAATTGTAACTTCTTGACAAAGAAAACATGTAGCTTCCTTGAACATTGAGTTAAAAAAAAAAGTTGCTTCCTTGAACACTATTACCTACCACATCTGAGACTAATATCCTTTGTGACATCATATTGTGACCAATTCAACCTTCACAAACACAGTAAAATATGAAAACTACTTCTGATTCCAATAACATCACTTTCCACAGGTCTTTTATTTAGTACTGTCTCTGTCCTTTTTTTTTTTTTTTTTTTTCAGTTTTATATTTTATTTTTGGATGTTTCAAAATTAGGGTCCACTTTTTTAAATTGGTATACAATTTTTACATACTTTCAAAAACTATCCTTCTTTGAAATCTACACCAAGATTAAACTAAAAAAATTATTGTAATAATTAGAAGCAGTTGTGAAAAGTATGTATAGATTCTTTTTGTCCCCTTAATAAATTGAGTTCCCACAGATAGATTCAAAAAAAAGAGACGGAAGGAGTATGTAATTTCATTTTTGGGTTTAAAATATGTGTCTATATATGTTCCATTTTCTTCCTTCCTGGTGAAAATTCAGAATCAAAGTACCAGCACGCAGCTGCAAAAAAAAAAAAAAAAAAAAAAAAAAAATTAATAGAACCGGTTGACAATTTTTTGGCTTCCACATTAGCTAATAAAGAGACTCGCGATCCCGTAAAAAGATATCACAGTCCGTTGTGGGATAAATAAACCTGATTTGCTGTGTACCAAATAAAGATATCAATTTTCTACGTGCTATTTTTTTTTTTGGGCTACTCTAAAGGAATAGTCTGACCACTTCATGTTGATCTAAGAGCAGTTCCAACGCTTGGGTCAAATGCAATGCTAAACTCAAAAAATGATTACTTCACTCCAACGCACAGCTATACTACCTCTCAAAAAATTGATAAAGTCAAATGTAATCTCAAATTTGAGAGAGAAAATGACTTTGCCAAATGAAATAAGCCCCCATGATTCATGAACAATGATCAAAAAAAGGTGCCAGCTGCCACTTTTTCTCCCCAAGCCAACGGATACAAATTTTTTTTTGCTAGGGACCCAACGGATACATTGCAACAGTTATATATTTCCCAACAACTAGATTTTGTTAATTTACTTTTATAGCCTCCCAAATGCTTATAAATATAAAACTTGAATTCACTTTTTATATTGTGCACTCTTGTCCAGTTTTCTTTTCTTTATTTATTTATTTATTTATTTTTTCCTTACAATTTTTTAGAAGAAAAATAGGAACCAATCAACAATCTACAAAGAGGAGAAAGACATTTACTACTGTAGATCAAGATATAGCAATTTGCCATGATTGGTTGAGTGTCACCCAATATCCAATTGTTAGTAACTTGCAGTCACAAAATAAATTTTGGAATCGAGTGCACCCAAGATCCAATTGACTAGGAAAATGGTAGTTGACCAAAAATTTGGCATTATGGATGAAATGTATCATTGAAGCAGTATTGTCAAATTATAGCTTTGAGTTGAAAAAATTGGCATGTTACATTGGAGTTGCTCTAAGTAACCAAGACTAGATGCCTAGATGGTCATTGTTAAAAATAGCACATTACAGCTGAGGATAGTTCAATCAAAACTAGGAGGATTCTAGCTCATGTTTATCTCCCAACCCTCCTCGTTTTACAGATTGTGACTTTTATTTTGAGTTTTACTTTGCTTCTTGAGCGTAGTACTTCATATTTAGAGAGAGAGAGAGAGTCAAATAACCAACAGGTGAGTCTGTATATATGTGGGAATTGGAAATGGTGAAATCATACCATCTCAAAGTAGTATCTTCAAATGCAAACTCAAATCATAAGATTTGTAACTCAAGACCCAAGTAAAGTTTAGCAAAGAATAAAAGAAGCTACGTTTTCTAATTCCATTACACGCTCACACAAACTGGAGTGCCAACCCTACTTGAGATGGCAATAAAGGAATAATACAAATGACTTACTATCCAAAAACCTCTCAGATTCAGAAGAGCAAAATGAATTTTAGTTGAATGATTTGAGTTCCTGCTATTCCTGAAAATTTAGTTTACCTTGTCATTATAAGCATCCCCAAAATCTGCCACCCTTTCAACAGGATGAACAAGATAAATAGCTCTTTCCAGCAAAATTCAGGCAGCTGGTGTCACAAAAAAAAAATACACCATAAATGACAAGAACTCTTACATTGATGGTTCAAGAATTTTTTAGTGCTAAAACTTGTTTTCTTTAGCACAATTTTGGGTTACCGTACAAAGTTAAGATGGCACTAATCCATGAATGGAACATGCAAACAACACCACAGTGAGATACATGCAGAAACAGGCAGCAAGGGCGCAACCCACGATATCAAAATTTCAATTTTATTGATACATCTGACCAAACAAGAAAATACAAATCATGAGGTAATTTACAAGCAAGAAGCAGAATTGTACCAAAGACAGGAATCTCCAACATCAACAGGAGAAAATATGAAATAAGGAAGAAATTAATCAATATACAATCTATGTTGACAAGCAAACAAGCAGTAGTGATAGCATAGAAGCATAAACGTAATAACAGCGCTTCTAATTTGTCTCAAATCTTGATTCTTGCAGAGTTTGTGTCCATAATTCTCAACCATTTAGACGATGAAACTTCCCCTAGTGACCAAGTAAGCTTTCGAAGAAAGCAGTACCTTTGCCAGTATTCTCAAAGGTGGCTCCAAAGACTTCTAAGCAGGTACCCAACATGAGCAAGCAGAAAGTATCCGACCCTTCCATCCCTGCAACATCCATTCACCATTTTCATCAATTACAAAATCTTTGTGGTACCCAGCTTTCACCTTCGCCCTCAATTTCTTCAAAAGCTCCTGGTTCAATGGCATGACCTTAAAACCGGCCCTCATAGTTCGCATCTGCCACTGCTTGTATGTCTCGGGCCTCTCGACCCTCACCGAGCCCTCACATGCAATGACATTCATAACCTCGCGCCCTAAGAACTCTCTCTCAAGATTCATCCTCTCCTTATCTTCACGTGGAACGTTAGTGTCCAACATATCGAACCATGCCGAATAGTGGAACAGTGCCTCCCGAAACCGTGTGACAAAGAATGGTGCATTGAAGGAGCCATTAATTATCGCATGGATAAAAACGTCCGGATTCATCTCTCTGATTAACTCCAGAACTGAATCCCTCGGACTATTCACTGCAACAGTCTCATCAACTATGTGCTGAGACCGAAAGAGACAGTTCACCACAAGCAATTCATCACTTTCAAGCTTGAGGTCCTCGACCTTAATAGTTTCCCATTTCTGTGCTACAGCATGGTACTGAAACGGAACATTAAAGCGCTCACAATACTTCGCCAAACGACGCCCAGTCTCCTCAACTAATTCTGCCGGCCGGAAACCTGATTTTGGAAATTCTATCCCAGTTATTCGAAGCTTGGGGGGCCCACCAGGTATCAGTGAGAGATGTTCGATAAGTATCGGCCACTGGAAACCATATAGGATACCAAAATCAATAATATGAAGGGTCTTATCAGTAGCATTCACAGCCATATTCAAGATCATTTTGGCTGCGTAGAAGATTGTCATCTTCTTGAACGGGCAGGCTGAAAGATAAAGCTGGTAAGCTTTCAACTTGTCAGCAGCTGATATACTCCTGGAAATTTGGGCTGCATGAATTTGGGATCCGGTGCCAGCCCAACGTGCCTCAAGACCATTAGCAAAGACAACAGCTAATCTCTGTGTAGCATTGCCAGAAGCAGAAGAGTGATGCCTAATCTGCTTTAGCTGTTCATTTGCAGTCTGACGATCATCACCAGCAACAGATTGTGCACAATTAATTAAAAGGGTCCTTAAATCCACAACTTCCTCTCTATCACCCTGTTTCTTGGGACGAGTCTTTCCACCGTTCGATACATGTGGATGTCCATTCTGCTCCAATTCCTCGTTGTCAGTACAGCACCCTTTTGAATCTTTAAAGAGCAAAACTCTATCAAACAGCTCTGATAACTCAGACTCTTCCACATAAACTGCTGACTGCTTACTACTTCTCTCTTCACCGAAATTTCTATCCTCACGGCCATGGTTCTTCCTTCCCCTCAAGCCATTAGATGGGTCATCATTCGGGTCTTTCTCTACCTTAACCATGGCCTCTTTAGCCTCTCCTACGGAGTTTGGAGGCCGTGAATATTTGTCCAAATCAATAATTAATTGATTACCACTAGGAAGGAACTTACTAGCTTCTTCCATCCCTCTCTTGAACTGCAACATGGACTCGTTATCACCAAGTATAGTAGAAACCATAGAAGAGTCCATTTGGCCATTGACATCATCATTCAAACTGTGTGCATAGTGAAATGACCTCTGCGAATTGGTCTGAAATGTCGAATGGAAAGAGTATACAGAAGAGTTACTCGGAAAAGCTGACCCATTTTCATTCGTAGGGTCAACAATCCAGTGTGAATCAACAGAGTTGCTAACACTAGTACTGCTGTTGGTACTATTCTCATTTGAACTTCCAAATACATATTCATCTGGGCTTGCAATGTTTTGATCGAAGTACAGAGGGGGTTGAACAGGCGAAGGAGGGTATGTCTCACCGATAGTTTCGTAAAGGGATTTCTCAGCCGCTTTTAAAGACAAAGGATCATGAAACATAATGGGCTTCTCCTCCAAGTTCTCTTCCATGAGAATCTGGTTTATGTACTTGACGCCGTCTGAAAATTCACGATCATCGGGAGAGCTCACACTTGAAGATGGAGGGAAATTCCCAAATTCCGGATGTGGCGGAAGTAAAGGAAAGTCCATGAAGTTAAGATTGGAAGTTTCATCTTCAAGACTAAATCCATTCACATGATTTTGAGAAGGATCAAAACCAGTTAAAACAGTCTCATCATAGAATTCAAAACCATTTATTGATTCAGAGAAATCACCCAAATAATGATCCATAACCATGAATGCCACAAGTACCTATACATATCAAATCAAAGGCAACCTCAGTAACCTATAGCAATCATATACAAGCAGAAGCAGCAAACAAACTTACAAGCCCTAAATCAAAGTAAAAGCCAAGAACACAGAAAACTGAAACCATTTATAGATTCAAAGAATTCACTTAAATAAGGACCCATAATATATATCAAATCAAATCAAATTCAACCTTAGTAAGATTTAACCCATAGAAACCATATACAAGCTGAAAACAAACTTTATAGCCCTAAATTAAAGCCAAGAACACAGAAAACCCATATGCGATTCAAACATTACCAAAAAACACCATTATCCAAACATTAAAAAAAAAAATTTTGCCTAGACCAGTCAAAAAGCGATATCAAAGCCCAAACGATACCAGAATGCGACACATAAGAGACTAATGATTCGATTCTAAAATGCCCACTTGTTTTGGAATTACATAAGATTTCTCAATAATACCATAATGGGTTAAGAATCAGACAAAAGCTGGATAAAACTGATGGGAGACACGAGAGAAAAACAAATTAATAAATAAATAAAAACACGACCCATGTTTTCAGAGCTATATGCAGACCAAATAAAAACACCCAGAATCCAAAAATTAAAATCAAAACATGTATGAATTGAAATACTTTGATGTATGAAATGAAACCCATAAAAATTAAAAATTGTTTGCAGTACCTGAGAGAAGAAGAGAAGAGACTGTGAATTGCAGAGAGAGAGAGAGAGAGAGAGAGAGTTTGTGATAGGAAATCTGTGGTGGGTGGGGGTTTAAAAACAGGGGGCGAAGATTGAGGAAGCTTCAGTGAAGGCAGTGTGGGAGCGATTGATTGAATAATTTGAATGTGGACATTCTTGGGCAGTGGGTGTCTCAGAAAAGTCTCTGCTTCATTTCCTCCAAAATAAAAAATAAAATAAAATAAAAAATAAAAGAAAAGTCTCTGGTTCGTGACTCCGCCGTCTATAACCGGTCGTCGGTCGGTTTTTGGGAATCTCGATTCTCGCCGGTGGGGGCTCTCTCTGTTTGTTGCATGAATAGTTTAAGAGTAATATTTGGGACACAACCTTCATACAACTTTCATACAACCTTCCCAAAAGATGTGTCTATCTCTTTCCTGTGTCACAGTTGTATGAAGGTTGTGCCCCAAGTATTACCCATAGTTTAATATATTGTGTAGTTGGTATCTTCTTCATCCCGATCCCCCCAAAAACTTGCCCCCTTCACTCCGTCCCAAATTATTTGGTATTTTTGAAAAATTCAACTTTTTTAATGGAATACCATGATTATATTTTTCTCTAACTTTGATACTCTTGTTTTTCAAGTTTGTTCATCGTAAATGCATTTAGATTAGTTAGAGGCAAAGCAAAACAATAAAATTTAAAATTTATTGTGTTGACTTTTTAAAGTGACTAACATTATGGAACAACCCAAAATAGAAAAAGTGTCCAACAATTTAAAATAGATGGAGTATGTATCACTGGGACCACTGTGGGTTAATTTTAACATCTTTCAATCAAAATTCACTAGACTCACTACTACATTATTTGGGATTTGAATTTGAAAAATATAGTATTTATTTTTAATATTTACTTGAATTATGACAGTACATACACACGCACCCATCACACCCCATCCCAACCTCAATCTCAATGCCCCACAAATGACCCACAATAAAGTTCAACAAGGGTCAGTCATTCCGATTAACGAACAACACGGAGCAAGCAAAGAAATCTCCTTAAAGGGATTCAAATCATCAATCTCTCCACTAAAAAGACAGAGAGAGAGAGAGAGAGAGAGAGATGTTAGATTAGATTTAACCTAGGTTGGAATTGGACCCGTTGAGTGTGGATAGGGTTTGGGTTAAGTTTTGCTTTAATTTTTGTAGAACCCCACCATCCAGCTAGGATGCTACATTAAGTTATGGATATTTGATTGTGAGCTGGGTGTGGAGTAGATTATTCTACAAATTTACATGCTATAGTTAAGAGCTTAGGATATGAACCTCCAATGAAAATTGAATGACATTGCAAAGTGAGTATAACTCATTCAACATTGAATTGAGTTTTAGGCCTTTTCTTTGTATAGTGTTCAAGCACCACCTCTTTAGTCTTTTCCCTTGTACAAAAAAAAAATTAAAAATAATAAGAAATTGAAGTGGTCCTATTATACAGATTACACTATTTTGCTCCCCTTGCAACATATATTGCAAAGCGAATTAGAATTACGTTTGGGAGCCATCTTTTTAAGACAATGATATTTACAATAGAAATTTAGTGAAAAGTTCTTCATTTAGATTAATTAAGTTTAAAGGAACAAGTCATTTTTTTAGTTTTGTCAAAACTCCATAGTTAGTGAAACTTAAATAGATCAAGTCCTTGCATTTTAAAATATATGTGAAGTTCACGTAACTTTTTTTTTATGTAAAATTTCACATAACTAGTTCAATTATTTTTTATAAAAGTTATATGAATTTCACATTAATTTTATAATGTATGGACTTTTAATGAAGCATTTGCATCGAAATGGGTCGATGGTTCTGATTTTTATTGTTATTTGTAGTTGTTCCTTTGGTTGGTTGTTTTTTCTTTCTGCTGATGATGTACTAGTTATATATAGAATCTGTTTGTCTGTTGAATGAAATGCTGATTGTTGTTTGTGATAAAAAGTAAACACCATATAAAACTATTTATATGATAGCCAATTTGCCCCTATTTTGTATACTGAAAAAATGTAATGTTATTCACACTCCATTAATTATTAAATGCATTCCATTGATTGCATTTAAGTACATGTTATTATATAATAGTAGTAAGAAGTGCATTAGTGCACTTCTGGAATGTTAATAGTAATTCCCCAAAAAAAATCACCAAATTTATGTCAGCTTAGATCCATTTACACGTGTCACCACTTGACTCGAGTCTGATACCAGTCTCTACGACAAACAAAAGCAAGTTTGAATTTATTTCTTCCCTTTTAGAGTGAGGGTGATTCGCACAACAGCTTGCGGCCCAAGCCGGTAACCGAAACAATACTTGGAGAAGGAGTTTCTATTTATTTTATTTCTTAATGAGTCAAAGGGATTAAGTGAAGACAGTAGCGGTCAAGCACAATAAAAATAGATACATGTTGTAAATATTATATATTTATGTGTGGCTGTCCACATTTTGTATTAGGTTAGGGATCTAATTGTAAAGTGATATTTATTCACACACCCTTACTTTACCCTATAAATAGGGAGCATATCAATGAGAAAGACTTACTTGATTCTAGTATTACTTTTCTTCTTTCTCTTATTCTCTCTTTACTTTAACACGTTATCAGCACGATAGCCTCTCAAAACCCTAGGTATTGAAAATAGGTTAGTTTTCTTTCTTTATAATAGATATCACACGAATTATTTTTTTTCTTTTCTCTCTCTGTTTTTGAACCCAACAGTCACGATCTGTTTTGAAAAAAAAAAAAAATATTTTTTTGAAGCCACGACCTTGAGTACAGCCGTTCTTCATGACACGATCTTTCTTTCTTTATAATAGATATCACACGAAATATGGTAGGAATACAATCAATGGTCTGACATGATCATTCATGACATGATCTACAACATACATGTTCTATCTACATACATCTTTGTCAAACCAAACACCCACTATGGATCTAGCCTAACTAAGCCACGATCTAGTATATAAAAAAAAAAAATTTAAAAAAAAAAAAAAAAGTGTAGATTTTTTTTTTTCAATTTTATAGTATTATTTTACTAGTTGATGATTATTGTGCTTTACTCCATTCATTCTAAAAATCCTGATATGGCTCAAATTTATATATACACTAATATATACATACATATATTAGAACTTGAAGTTCTATATAAAATAATAATCCAGACCTGAAGATCTGTGATATATATGAGAACTTAAAGTTTCTTATTAAATAATCGTCCAGACCCGAAGATCTGTGATGTATTTTTGGAACCTGAAGTTCCATATGAACATAATAATCCAGACCTGAAGATCTGTGATATATGTTTTAGAACTTGAAGTTCTATTATTCCATTTATTCGAAGTTAATTTTTTTTATTCATGTTTTATTATTCAAATAAAAGGGTTAATTGAAACTAGAAGTTTCACATGATAAAAATTTAAAATCCTGAAGTATTTTAATTTTTATCATGCCCAGATTGTATATCTTATTTAATTGTTTATTCATTTATTTATTTTTCTCCCTTTAGATGTCGAGTCTTACAAAACTTGAATTTAATGCTCTTGCTGTCAATGGAGGGAACTATTTGTCTTGGCAGCTTGATGCCAAACTTCACTTGCAGTCTAAAAAGTTGGGTGATGCTATCGAAGAAGGAAATAAAATGTCTCCTGAAGAGAAAGCATCTGCACTTATTTTCTTGCGTCACCATATTCATGATGACCTCAAGAATGAATACTTAACTGAGGAAGATCCCTTGAGTCTATGGCAGTCCCTGAAGGACAGGTATAACCACCAGAAGATGGTTATACTTCCCAATGCACATAGCGAGTTTTTGAACTTGAGGTATCAAGATTTTAAGACGGTTTCAGAATATAACTCCACATTGTTCAATATTGTTTCTCGTCTTAAATTATGTGGTGAAAAAGAGACAGATGCTCAAATGATAGAAAAGACACTCTCAACCTTCCATGCCTCGAATGTGCTCCTGCAGCAGCAATATCGAGAGCGTAACTTTGCCAAGTATTCAGAATTGGTAACTTGTCTCCTTGTTGCAGAGGAAAATAGTAAGGTTCTAATGAAAAATCATAATGCTAGACCAACTGGTAGGGGTGTAATTCGGTCGGTTTCGGTCGGTTTTTATCAGTTTTTGACATCGAACCGATCTGGTCGGTTCTGTTATGGAGAGAGCCGAAACTGACCGAAGAGGAATCGGTGCGGTTCGGTGTCGGTTTGAGTCGGTTTGGTCGGTTTAGTCGGTTTGATTCGGTTTGGGCTTCTATGTTGGGCCTCTGTTTGGGCCTTCTGATTTGGGCTGGAAAAAAATTCTAATTTCATGAGATTTTGGACTGAGTTACTTTAATTTCCACATCTTCACAAGTTTGGCCCCATATTTTGGGCTGCTTTACTTAAAATTCCACATATCAGTCCACATATAGAAATAATAGAATAACCAACCAACCTAATAAGAATATAAGATAAAAAAAAAAACCAACCAACCAAAGTCCAAATCAATCCAAACTCCAAAGTTCCAAACAAACACAAAATATCAGTACTCCCGGCAAGGCAAGCCAACAATGGCTCAGCCAAAAAAAAAGGCAATGAAAACAATCCTAATAGGCATTAAATTTAATCCACAAAAAATCCAAACACATCCACCAGAATATCCAAATTCCAAACACACAATAAAAATATTCGGTGTGAGTTGCCTTTGATTCAAAGTAGCCAAACCTGAAAACAAGACAATGAAATCAAGAAAATGAATGAGAAAACCATCAATTAAAAATTATAGTCTAGCACTCCAGAAATTAAATCAATTACCTGTATCAAAGTAAACATTCTTAGTCCTCAATGAGAATAGACTCCGATGAAGGCCCGTCCACATTGACTAAATAAAATACAAAAAGTAGACAAGTTACTGAATTACTCTAAAAGACTAAAAGAGGAAAACAAAAATACTTGATAAAATATTTTATTACCTGATTCAAGCATTTCAAATTGTTCAATCTCATCCATATCAATTGGAGATGATGAAGATCGCAACCAATTTTGTGTGCAAATAAGTGCCTCGACCGTATTAGGCGACAATGAACTACGAAATGGATCGAGGACACGACCTCCCGTGCTAAACGCGGACTCCGAGGCAACTGTTGACACGGGAATAGCTAGTACATCTCGAGCTATTTGGGAAACAATAGGGTATTTGGTAGAATTAATCTTCCACCAACCCAATACATCAAAATCGGCAGAATTAATTTCGCACGCTTCTATCAAGTATCTCTCCAATTCATTCTTGGAGACTATACTACTTTGATGTTCCAAGCGTCTCTGACAGTCCAAATCAAAAGATGCCCTAGCATCATCACCACCATCAATATCCATACCCCCCAATTCCTCCTTCAAATTTGTTTCTATACTTGTATTTGAATCGTTGTTCACATACCACTCATATATGTTATTCAACTTCTCTTTTAGTTTATCCATCAAAGACTTAACCATACTTACTTCATACACTTTTTCAAAGCAATATTCAACAACCAACAATTTGCGCCGTGGATCAAGCACCATTGCAACAAATAACAAAAAATTTACCTTTTCATAGCGACCCCAATACTTTTCAAACTTGAGTCTCATGCCCTCGGCCATCATTCTTAAACTTATATCATTGTGACTACACAATTTATTAATTTCAGTTTGAATGAAAACAATCTCCATATAAAAAGCATTTGAAGTAACGAATGCAGACCCTGAAAAACGTAAGGTTGCACTGTGAAAAAGTTTAAGAAACTTCACAAACAACCTTGCTTTTTCCCAATCATCACTATCCGGAGGACCCAACATCTTCCTTCCACTATCTCGCCCACTCCCACTTTCATCCCTATCTACACCATCATTGACAACACTTTTAAAGTAAGAAGAAAAAGCTAGATCCTCCTCCTCTAAACGTTCAACTGCATTCTCAAATTGCACGGCCCTTTCCAACATAAGATAGGTCGAATTCCATCTAGTTGGCACATCTAAGCAAAGAAAAGCTTTAGTATTGATGTTTTCTTTTTCGGCACATGTCTTAAACTTAGCCAACCTAGACGGAGATGACCTCACATACCTCACAACATTACGGATCTTAATGATTGATTCATCCAATTCCTTTAACCCGTCACTAACAATCAAGTTTAAAATGTGTGCGCAACATCTCATGTGCAAAAATTCATGCTCTAATACAATTCCCTTTCTATTCTTAGTTTTCCTCCTCAAATGATTAATGATACCATTATTAGAGCTTGCATTATCAACCGTCATAGTTAGAAACTTATCAATTCCCCAATCTAACAAGCACCCCTCAATCGCCTTACCAAGTGTATCACCCTTGTGATCAGAAACTAAATTAAAACTAAGGATTTTCTTGTGAATTTTCCAATTGGCATCTATGAAATGTCCAGTGAGAGACATGTAGTTTAAATTTTGAATTGAGGTCCACGTATCGGTGGTAAGGCAAATACGTTGACCTCTCATAACACTCTTCAACCTTTTCTTCTCATTAGCATAAAGTAATAAAATATCTTTAGCAATTGTAATCCGGGAAGGGATCTTAATCATTCTTGGTTGGACAACTTGCATAAATTCTTTAAAGCCCTCAGTTTCCACAAATCTAAACGACAACTCATTTTTAATAATCAATTTTGCAAGTGCTTTTCTACAAGCATCAACATTGAAAGTCATTGGCACAAGTTGGCTAACACCATCTCCATGTTCACCTATTGGTTTGAATCCTAAGATCGATTGGGACTTGTCATGTTTCTTAAATGGATTTTTTGTGCATTGAGATTCAAGGTGGGTCAACATGGACTTAGTCCCGTTTTGCTTGGTATCACAAGCATAATCCGTCCCACAGTAGTTACAAGCAGCCCTTGGCTTTTCTCCAGGTTTACATTCAATCTTTTTAAAATGGTCCCAAACAATTGACCTCTTTCTACCACGACCCTCACGGGCCT